>VWZE01015742.1:167615-181471 GCA_013396675.1 Eubucco bourcierii
TTTTTTTTCTTTTTCTGTTTTTGTTGTTCCCCTGCAGTTTCATTTCCCTTACCACACTTTAAGGTTTTTGCTGCAGAGGGAACAAGATGCAGCACTGCATTTCTTCCTTGAACAACCACTCCCACAACACCTAAACATTGAACAGATGTAGCAAATGACAACACCACGAACAGGAAAAAAAACTAAGTTCCACCATTCAACATGATCCGCAACAGCGTCTTTAGGGCTGGCTGAAGTGGGCAACTTCATTTTAGACTGTCATGTCCTCCTCTTTGCTTTACAGTGTTGGTGGCTTCAATCCATACTTCTTTGCAACTTCTGTCTGGGCATAGGCAGCATCGCAGAGTGAGTAGAGGTGGGCCATCTCCATTTCAGATTTGGCCAGGTTGATCGCTTTGTTGAACATTTCGATGGCTTTATCCAGATTACCTCTGAAACAAACCAAAAGGTAGTCCAGTTAGGCCTAGCAAAGCAGTATTTTAATCTCTACAGCATCTGTTTTCCTTCAGGACTTACACCCTCCACTACTAACAACTTAAAAGGACCATTGGGAGGAACTATCATGAGAACTTGCAACAATGATGAGCAAACAGAGTTGCTATCAAGCCTAAGCAACTACTACAGTTGTTAAACAGTCTTCCCCTTGAGAGCCTCCACACATGGCACAATGTCCACCTGGAGACCAGTGACATGTGGTGTCCCTCAGGGGTCAGTAATGGGACCAGTGCTGTTTAACATCTTTGTCAGTGACATGGACAGAGGAATGGAGTGCACCCTCAGCAAGTTTGCAGATGACACCAAGCTGTGTGGCACAGTCGACTTGCTAGAGGGCAGGGATCCATGCAGAGGGACCTGGACAGGCTGCAGAGGTGGGCCCAGGCCAACCTGATGAAATTCAACAAGGCCAAGTGTAAGGTCCTGCACCTGGGTAGGCACAATCCCAAGCACAAATCCAGGTTGGGAGGTGAATGGCTGGAGAGCAGCCCTGAGGAAAAGGACCTTGGAGTCTGGGTTGATGAAAAGCTCAACATGAGCCTGCAGTGTGCACATGCAGCCCAGACAGCAACCGAGTCCTAGGCTGTATCAAGAGAAGCGTGGCCAGCAGGGCAAGGGAGGGGATTCTGCCCCTTTACTCTGCTCTCGTCAGACCCCACCTGGAGTACTGTGTGCAGTTCTGGAACCCTCAGCACAGGAAGGACATGGAAGTGTTGGAGCGGGTCCAGAGGAGGGCCACAAAGATGATCAGAGGGCTGGAGCAGCTCTCCTATGAGGACAGGCTGAGAGAGTTGGGGCTCTTCAGCCTGGAGAAGAGAAGGCTTCGAGGGGACCTGATAGTAGCCTTCCAGTATCTGAAGGGGGCCTACAGGAAGGCTGGGGAAGGATTATTTACAAGGTCCTGCAATGACAGGACAAGGGGCAATGGGCTTAAACTGGCAGAGGGGAGATTTAGACTGGATGTTAGGAGGAAGTTCTTTACAGTGAGGGTGGTGAGGCACTGGAACAGGTTGCCCAGGGAGGTTGTGGATGCTCCCTCCCTGGATGTGTTCAAGGCCAGATTGGATGAGGCCTTGAGTAACCTGTACTAGTGGGAGGTGTCCCTGCCTATGGCAGGGGGTTGGAACTAGATGATCCTTGAGGTCCCTTCCAACCTTACCATTCTATGATTCTATGGTAGTGAGGGATACTTCTCCACAGGACATTGAATTTATTTCAAAGATAACAGAACCATAGAACTTTTGGGGAAGACACCTTGGAGATTAAGTGTAACCACTCGCTTGAAGCTCAGTCCCACCACTGCTAAGCCATGACCCTCAGCACCAAATCCACTCCAGAGATGGTGACTCCATCACCTCCCTGGACAGCCTGTTCCAATGCCTGACAACCCTTTCAGTGAAGGCATTTTTCCTAATATCCAACCTGAATCTCCCCTGACACAACTTGAGGCCACTTCCTCTAGTCCTGTCACTTGCTGCATGTAAGAAAAGACTGACCCCCACCTCACTCAAACATCCTTTAAGGTTGTTGTAGCAAGCAATGAGGTCTCTCCTCAGCCTGCTTTTCTGAAGACTAAACAACCCCAGTTCCCTCAGCAGCTCCTCATATGACTTGTGATCAAAATTCTGGTACAACTAACTGATGTCTCATCATCCTTTACAAATTTGTATATGGAAAAGGAAAAACAGTTCATATTATTCAAATAGGAGTTGCTGGCAAATTTCCTCATGGCAACAGTTTAATTGTCTATCCTTCTGATGGCTAGATAGGGGAATAAAACCCCAGATGAGTCAGATGCACTCTCAGCTAAAGTCCAAACCATTGCACAACTGTTACAGAATGGTGCATCAGTCCTTCCTCCTTACCCTGGCACCTTGCAAACTGCAATCCTGTTGGAATAAAACCCAGAGCTGAGTGTGTTTCTCAGGATCTTCAGTACATATGGTCCCCTAAGATACATTT
Source organism: Eubucco bourcierii (assembly GCA_013396675.1). Classification (NCBI taxonomy): domain Eukaryota; kingdom Metazoa; phylum Chordata; class Aves; order Piciformes; family Ramphastidae; genus Eubucco; species Eubucco bourcierii. The sequence continues at coordinate 170,073 of VWZE01015742.1, forward strand.
AAGGGCCACGTCAGATACACAGGAAGCCTGGTCATGACTGAGGAAGTGACTTCAAATGCAGAAGGGATGTATTCCCACACACAGCCTCATCTGGGCTTTGTCCAGTAAGTATGAAATTAGTGAACATGGGAACTTACCAGATCATACAGATCATCACGCCAGAGAAAGGAAGGCTTTACCTGAGAATTACAGACTAGAAATAAGGACTCTGGGTAAGAGCTGATCTTGCACAGCACTGGGGAGATTATCATAAGGTATTTCCTTAAGATCCATATGGAAATCTAAAAGGCTAGTGTAATTTCAAAAGTAGCCAAGAACCCTTAACACTGCAGTTCAACATTACCTTTGCACTTCAATCGTTCCCATGGTTTCATATGCAAAATCACATTTGTTATCAATTTCAATGGCCTTGCTTATGAGTTCTAATCCTTTGTCCAAATCTTGCTTCCACTGGAGCTGAAGTAAACTAGAAGAGAAAGAAAACTGAGAACAAATATCACATACTCCTCCCAAAATCCTAATCATGTAAGCAAAATTTTAAAAAAAAAAAAAAACCAGAAACAAATGTATTCATAGAATGGTAAGGTTGGAGGGGACCTCAAGGATCATCTAGTTCCAACCCCCTGCCATAGGCAGGGACACCTCCCACTAGTACAGGTTACTCAAGGCCTCATCCAATCTGGCCTTGAACACCTCCAGGGAGGGAGCATCCACGACCTCCCTGGGCAACCTGTTCCAGTGCCTCACCACCCTTACTGTAAAGAACTTCCTCCTAATATCCAGTCTAAATTCAAATATTTTTAGTTCCCAATGCAGGGCAGACAGTAAGTTCATGTTTTTTCAAAGCATGTCTGTGAGAGCCACTTTTAGTAAGCTATGTTACCAGTTTAGTGACTCTAAAGAAATATAAAATTCTTCCTAAAACTTGTAACAAGTTGTTTTATGAAAGTGAAGACTTCAGCACAAAGCTAAAGTAAAAGTCAGATGCACTTCAAGTATATACTCAATTACGAATGAACACTCAGGACTCTTTCCTGAAACTCAGTCAAGAGAAACTGCCAGATATTTTCACAAAGTTATTTCTCCTGGCTAAACTTCTAAAGGAACACATTACATTTGGGTTGATTCATCCAAATGTGCCAACTGCCTTTGGCCAGAAGGGTGACCCACTAGATACATACCCTTTATGAACATACGTAGTAGCATTGTCTGGCTCAAGGTCAATGCATTTATCATACATCTCATCAGCCTTGCCAAACTGCTGTTGATCAGTTAGTGCCTGCAAAAAATGAGAAACCTATATGTCAATATAGAACCAAAACAGGCACTCTGTGCTAGGCTAATTCTAATTAAAAACATATTGACAGTGTGAGACTGGATACAGCTCTCTTTCACAGAGAGGCCAGCAGCACTGGAAACCAAACTGGTTTCAAAAGTGAGGTTTTCACAGTATCACAGTATCAGCAAGGTTGGAAGAGACCTCAAAGATCATCAAGTCCAACCCATTACCACAGACCTCCAGACTAGACCATGGCACCAAGTGCCACGTCCAAACCCGCCTTGAACACCTCCAGGGATGGTGACTCCACCACCTCCCTGGGCAGCCCATTCCAGCAGCCAATGACTCTCTCAGTCAAGAACTTTCTCCTCACCTCCAGCCTAAACTTCCCCTGGCCCAGCTTGAGACTGTGTCCTCTTGTTCTGGTGCTGGTTGCCTGAGAGAAGAAGGTAACCTCCTCCTGGCTACAACCACCCTTCAGGTAGTTGTAGACAGCAAGAAGGTCTCCCCTGAGCCTCCTCTTCTCCAGGCTAAACAATCCCAGCTCCCNGCCCTGCTGGCCACACTGCTCTTGATGCAGCCCAGCACTCGGTTGCTGTCTGGGCTGCATGTGCACACTGCAGGCTCATGTTGAGCTTTTCATCAACCCAGACTCCAAGGTCCTTTTCCTCAGGGCTGCTCTCCAGCCATTCACCACCCAGCCTGGAGTTGTGCTTGGGATTATGCCTACCCAGCTGCAGGACCTTACACTTGGCCTTGTTGAATTTCATGAAGTTGGCCTGGGCCCACCTCTGCAGCCTGTCCAGGTCCCTCTGCATGGATCCCTGCCCTCTAGCAAGTCGACTGTGCCACACAGCTTGGTGTCATCTGCAAACTTGCTGAGGGTGCACTGATTCCTCTGTCCATGTCACTGACAAAGATGTTAAACAGCACTGGTCCCAGCACTGTCCCCTTTGGGACACCACTTGTCACTGGTTTCCAGGTGGACATCGTGCCGTCCACCTCTGCTTGACTAGTCCATGTTATTTGTAGAATGAAACTGTAAGCCTAGTTCCACACAGTACCTCCAAAATTAACTCCAGAATTACCAGAATGTCTAATGGCCATCAGGTGAGATGCCACAAACATGCAGGAACTCAAGGGGAAGTGTAGGCCAGACATGTCTCATAATAACCACCCTTGAATCTCTTTTCTTACATTCTGCTCTACTAATTCCTTGTCTAATTCCTTTAACTCCCATCATCCACATCCATCAATTCAGGTAGCTTATTGAAGACAGCTCTTTATCTCAGAATTTATTTCTCCAAGATCCTCATATATTAAGAAATGTATGCTACTCAAGACAAAAGGTGCAAAAGAACTCAAAATTTCATTTTAAGAGAGGGAAAGCTTTACCTGAGCATAGAGTGCGTAGCCTTCAGCACACTTTGGAAATTTTTTAATGACATCTTCAAAGCCTTTCATGGCTACTTGCACAGGCAAAGGATTATTTCCTGTATAAGCTTGGCGATACTATTCAAGAAAAAAAAAAAAAAAAGGAAAAAATAAAACTCTACCAGACAAAGATACCCCAAAAGGCTCATCAGACCTCTGCCCGCCTCCTTGAGAGATGCATGCATCAGAACAATTAAAAGTCCCACAAGCTGATATGCCTCTACATCTTACCAAACCTATTTATAGGAACCCACCATGTGTCCAAGTCTCTGACAGAGCAGACTTGGAGAAAGGATGAGAAACAGAAGCTGTAAGGCCCGGCAGTTGCCAACAGCATCCCTCTCTTTCTACAGCCTAGATACTTCCAAGCCTAGATTTCCTCCTAGTTCCTATCACACAAAGCTCTTCTGCACACAGAGGCACTGTACTAGCTTGAAATAAGATTGTTTCCAGTTCCTTGATAATTGTTTTCCACAACATTAAATCTTATTTAAATCCCTTTTATGTGATACAACAGGAGTAAGATTTGTGTTCCTCCACCACAAGCCAGAGATAAGCTACACTGCAAAATGAAAGCAGCAAACCCTTACTCCAGCTGAAGAAACTTGCACTATTTCTTTACCTTATTACTGAGATGTTTCTTACCCTACCTCTGCATTAGCTTGGATTAAAACAGAGAAAGAGTTTCCACAAAAACAAGAGAAATGTTTTCCACAACTCTTTGAAGAGAAAGCACACAGTTACACAGCAGCAATGCTACCCACCAGAGCAAAACATTTCTGTGCTTGTGCCAAGGCAGAATCGGGTCGCAACCGGATGCATTCATCAAAGTCTTCCACAGCCTCTTCAATTTGGTCAAGCAAGATTTTCAGCTAGCCAGAATGAAAGAAAATCCTATTTCTGTATTTAATCTGTGCTTCAGACACTTAAATAATAATTCAGTTAGCATCAGCTATCCATATCATCTCCAGTTCAGTTTCAGAACTGCCTAGAATCCTACAAACCCCACGACTTAACACCACTACCATAAAATAAGAGAGCCACCAGGGAAACTTTGGTTTTGTGCACAAAAAGGCAACGTCCAGATGTAAAGGACTGATATCCTTGCATCTTAGGCTGTTGCCTCCAAAACTGTTCTGTATTTGCTAAAGTCATTTTGCCTTACTGTAATTAATGTCTGGTGACTATCTGGATCTTGAAACATTCTGGGTTTCTCATCTTGCATTCCAACTCTTTTGGGCTGTTGGGTTTTTTTTTTGTTTGTTTCTGTTTTGTTGTTGTTACTGGTTTGGGGTTTGTTTGGTTTGGGTTTGTGTGTGTCTGGGTGTTTGCTTGGTATTTTTTTCTCCTGACAATCTCATTATTTCACAAGAGTGGAGCTCACTTTATCATTCTCTTACTTTCCTGTGAAGCTACTGTTAAGACACTAATTTTCAACCTGCAAAAAACTTTGCTTTCCTTCAATCAACCTGTAACACCACTCTTCTTTTTGAGTATCAAAGAGATCTAATGAATTCATGGAGAGAGGCATTTGATCTGTTGAAGCCTTCCTTAGGAATATGACTTAGCATATCCCCCTATGTTTCCTTTTTCTTCCAGCATGTCTTATATTACAGTTCTGTGGAAGTAGGCCTCTCTAGGCCTAGAAATTAGCCAAGGACATGGCAGTGTCACAAGTCAGAGGGATCGGTTCAGCAGATGTGAGTCCAGGCTGCAGTGATGCAGATGCTGAGTTATCAGGAACGTAAGTTACATCTGCTGCATGCAGATACTGCTCTGGCCCCTTCACTGAGCAGCCTGTAAATGTGTTCACTGCAGTCTCCTGTGAATGTATACAAGCCCTAGCACTTTTAAGTCAGAGTTTGTATTGACGGAGGGCTGAATCTCTGTTGCTTTGTGTTCTTTCCAATAGCTATGGGAATAAACTCTTTCTGCCTGACCTGTGCCTGCAAAATGGACTGGGCATTTACCCCAAAACAGTTCCCAACTAGGAGCTGATGCTTTTCTGCCACAAACAGTATAAAGTGTCTCAGATCATGTCCTGATCTTTATTTCTAGTACATATTGAAATGGATATTCAACTACTGGGACAAAATCTCAGACTCATAGAATGGTTTAGGTTGGAAGGGACCTTAAGGACCATCCAGTTACAACCTCCCCACTATGGACAGGGACACCTCCCACTAGCCCAGGTTGCTCAAGGCCTCATCCAACCCGGCCTTGAATACTTCCAGGGAGGGGGCATCCACAATCTCCCTGGGCAACCTGTTCCAGTGTCTCACCACCCTCACTGTAAAAAATGTCTTTTTTTTTTTTTTTAAGGTCTAAATCTATCCTACTCAGGCTTCAATCCATTCCCTCTCATCCTATCACTACAGCCCCTTGCAAAAAGTCTCTCCCAGCTTTCTTGTAGGCCCCTTTCAGTTATTGAAAGGCTGCTATACAGTCTCCCCATAGTTTCTTATGTTTCTTACTTGCCCTCGATGGTGGTAAACGTCTGCATTCTGAGGATCAATGTCAGCAGCCATGTTGAAGTCCTGAGTGGACATCACTGGTTGCTGCTGCTGCATGTACATACTGCCCCGTTTGATCAGAGCATTAGCTCGCAGCTGCAGGAAAAGATTAAAGAAGCATTAGCCACTCCAACATTCCTCCAGATTTAAGTCTTTGTTACAGTTAAGTTTTCATTTGACTAGTTTCTCCCACTGACAGATTTAAGTAATTCAAAGCAGGAACAAACTGCACACTGACTCCAAATGGATCAGCTCCCTTGCTTAATTTCAAATGTAATGGCCTATGCTTCCATCTCTGTGGATTTTCAATCTCCCAAAAACCCTTTGTAAGACAGGTTCCCTACGTTCACAAACATCAGTGATTTCTGAAACAGTTCAACATGCAAGTACAATTAATGCCTTTGTCTTAGAATAACAGAATGGTAAGGTTGGAAGGGACCTCAAGGATCATCTAGTTCCAACCCCCTGCCATAGGCAGGAGACACCTCCCACTAGTACAGGTCACTCAAGGCCTGAACTGAGTTTTCAGACAGGATAAGCCTCCAATTGATTCAACTTGCTATATTCTTTAGTTTGTACTACTTAAAAATCAACATGCCCTTGAAAAAAACCCACAATTTTTCAAAAGAAGACAAAAGAGCACTCCCATTGAAGTACTTGAAAAATCTAAAAAAAAAAAAAAAAAAAGTCCTTCTTGAACAATACTGCAGGTTTAACATTAACACCTACCCAACCACAGTTCAGCTGTGAGAGATTCTTACCTTCACATTTGCATCTTCCATGCTGATGACCTGATCTAGGTCTGGTTTGGCAGCATTTGCATTGCCAATAAGCAGGTAGAAAGTAGCTCGTAGAAGCAAAGCTTCTGCCATGTACTTTCCCTTTGCTTCGATTTCTTTAGTGCTTTCACTGATAATTTTGTCATAATTCTCTTCTTCCATATATTGTTTTGCTCTCAAATAGCCACAGCTGCAAATGATTGAAGGACAGTTGTATATATACACACGAATTCACCAAACAATGCTGTTTCAATTCAGATTTTTCATTAAATCATAACAAATACTAACTTCTGCTATATTTGGTTATAACACCAACATAATAAGTAACATCATAAATATTCCTGGATGGAGCCATCACAGACTGAAAACAATTTAGACAAGCAATGGCCAAATTACATTGGAAATAAAAAAGAAAAATATTTTGAAGCTTTGGAACTTGGGCTTAATTTTCATTTGTCCCTTGACATTTTTTTCCCCCACTAAGGCCAGTGATAATCACTGCTCTAAAACAAGATGGCTGGGATGGAATTCCACATCAGAAAGGTGAAATATTAAACCTTGCAATGTGCAGTTTATATAGAGAAGAAAGGATTTCACAGTAAAAATTACAGTAAGCACTGCCCTGTCCTTGGCTAAGTGCCCTGGATTCAGTGATTCTGCCTGTAGGATCAGGACATTCTGTATTATTTCTTTAAAAAAGACCAAAAAAACTCAACAAAAAGCCCCAAGCATTGTTTGCAATGGTTTCCACACTGACAGCAGTGATATCTTCAAAAAATAAACTGGAAAGTAGCACAGTAAGTTAAAGCACCATTCGTGTGGCACACAAGCTCTACTCAAAATCAGAAAAGCTCCAGGCTTTCTTTGTCAGAACAAAGATCTATGTGCAATCTGATTCCAGAAAGCCAAAACACCCTTTCAGCCTCCACTGCTGTAAATGCAGTTTTCATTAATGAAGACCCTTTTCTTCACTTGTCTTCTCCTTTCCAATCCAAAGACTAACTTGCTCTCTCCCTTGGAAACTCTCCTTCAGCATAGAACATTCCTTTTCCCAGAATTTCATTCAGCACTCTCCAGTCTTTCCCTCTCCTAAGATTTACTGTGACACCATAGGAAATATTCAGTCTATCTTCCCAATCTAGTTCTCCTTCCCCTGTTTAGAAAATCGAATCCACCCCCAGTTTGGAGCAAGGCAGTCAGGTTTCATAAAAGTTTCTTTTTTAATACTGCTCTCCCTTCACAGGCTCACTTTGTTACCTCAGGATTTCCCATTTAAGAACAGCAGCAATTTACTCTTAGCAGAATGTCAAAACCACCACACAAACTTAACTCCAATACCAAACAATTACAAACTGTACTGAACACTCACTTTTCTTTTACTTCAGAAGCCTCTCCCTCCTTATCCTTATCTTCATCTGATTTCTCACCCTTAAGCAAAGGTTGAGAGATTATATCATCTGTGAAAGAACTGAAGTAGGATTTAATGAATTGCGGTGAGGGCATCAGAGGCTCACGATTCTGAAACAGAAAAATGTAATTTCAAGTCATTACATGGCAAGGTCAGATGATAAATAAGGAAATAGATAAACAAATCTGGTGATAAAACTACCTCATTTGAAAAACTGGTATTTCTGATTTTACATTTGGACATTTAGGGAGTATTTAAGCTTTGGGTCACAATGCAATACCCAGCACCGCCAGAAATGAAGATCCTGGAACAGGACGTCCAGGGAGGCTATGGATGCCCCCTCTAGAGGTGTTCAAGACCAGGCTGGATGAGGCCTTGGGTTTAGTAGGAGGTGTTCCCACCCATGGCAGGGAGCTTGGAACCAGATGATCTTTAAGGTCCCTTCCAACTCAAATCATTCTATGAATCTTCTTTGTGTGTGCTTAAAAAGGAGAACTCTTGAAGACATGGCATGATATTGGGCAGATGTACTAAAACTGCATGTTTGCACATAAACTGGGTGAGAAAGTTCTCCTATGAGGACAGACTGAGAGAGTTGGGGCTCTGCAGCCTCGAGACAAGAAGGCTTCCAGGAGACCTGATAGTAGCCTTCCAGTACCTGAAGGGGGCTTACAGGAAGGCTGGGGAGGGACTATTGACAAGGTCTTGCAATGACAGGACAAGGGGCAATGGGTTTAAACTGGCAGAGGGAAGATTTAGACTGGATGTTAGAAGGAAGTTCTTTCCAGTGAGGGTGGTGAGGCACTGGAACAGGTTGTCCAGGGAGGTTGTGGCTGCTCCCTCCCTGGAGGTGTTCAAGGCCAGGTTGGAGGAGGCCTTGAGTAACCTGTACTAGTGGGAGATGTCCCTGCCTATGGCAGGGGTTTGGAACTAGATGATCCTTGAGGTCCCTTCCAACCTTACCATTCTATGATTCTATGAAAGCAAGCTGGCCTAAACTGAGGTTGATTTCAAGTGGCAATATGTCCTTTTCTCCAACCAGCCCAAGAGAGGCTACTGTCCATCACTGTAGTGAAAACTACTGAGGCAATATCTTAATATTGTGTGTGTAACTTGGTGAGATACAACACACTTCACCTGAAGTCCCAAAGTTAACACCACTCAGATATAAAATCTTTTCTTCAGACAAAAAGTTCTTTCTTGCTCAAAATGAACACTGTACATGAGGATTACAATTGAAACTCCCTAGCAAGAAGAGTCGTTATGTACTCCTCTGAATTTCTCTATTAAGTTCTACTGTAACACAGCCTGTTAGAAGCATACCTGGTGGCACCACCATCACCCTAACAGCACACATTTATATGAGTTTCTATAGGAAGTAATTTCAGCATCTCAGAACCAACTTCAGTACTTCAACCACTGCCACAGAAAATAAGCGAGGATGTTTTAACAGCAATGTTTTTCACTCTCTGTCCCAACTACGGCCATTTAAAACACCTGCTCCTAACTATCCCTGCAACTCTCTTCTGCACTTTCCAAACACTCTGTCCAAGCAGAAGCAGAAAAGTTCCACTTACAAAATATGAACAGAAATAGCTTACAATTTGATGTCAAAAGTTATCTGTGGCAGTCTGGAGATTAAGGTGTATTTTCCTAGACAGAATCAAGAAGTCTGACCACTAACAAAAAGATGTCACTTCACACTGCATTATTTTTAATTAAGGAATTTGTTTTTTCCCCTCTTACTATTTTGTCAGGGTTTGTGTTTTTTTTTTTTCAGTTGGTTGGCTTTTTGTTTGTTTGGGTTTCTTTTGTTGTTGTTGTTTGTTTTTGTAAAATATAACCCAAACTTAAACAAGTATTGTTCTGCTACTTTATAAAACATGGACCTGGTGGCTTTAAAGGTCTTTTCCAACCTTAATGATTCTCTGATTCTACGAATTCTACTGCAAACTCAGATCTCTTTATAAACCCAAGAACAACCTGGGGAAAAGAAGTCCCTTAATCATCACTCTTCTCATAATAAGCTATTGATTACATATGGAGCCACTATTTTATGTATTTTGAATTTTTATTTCTAATCCTTCCTATCTCAGCACACATACCTAACTCAACCATCTGATAAAGCAACTTAACATTTAGCTGTTTCTGTTACAACAGATCCTGTTTTCCGTTATGTTGCAAAGCCTCGTGCAGGCCAGCACGCCAGCTTAACGTGTGTGCTGGTTTGAGGCTAATTGGAATATTTTAATAGAGAAAATTACACTATAGGCTGTGAAAGGAAAACAATGGTGATGTCTACTTCACTCATACTCTTGCCAAGATTGTTTTGGGAAAAGAAACCAAAACATAGACAAGTCAGTCTCAGTCTGTCTCTCTCTGGGAGAACAGCATCTCGGGCGGTCTAGCTTCTGGATCCTCTTTGCAGATTAATTTTCACTGACCACTTTCCTTCTAACCCCCCTGGCCGATCCTCCAAGCTCACCTTGCGCATAAGGCAAACCTTGGGGTTAAGGTATAGGGGTGGGGAGAAGGTGGAAGGGTGGTTGGGAGCCCCTCCTGGGGTCTCTGATTTCTGGGAGGGGAGTTGTGTTTCTGTATTACCTTTTACTTGTACATTTCTGTAACTATTCCTGTCTATAGTGTCTATCTCTGCTTGTACATTGTGCTGAGCTGTAAATAGAGCTTCAGTCCTTAACTTCCAGCTGGCTGAGTTCTAGTCTGGGTCATTTTTCAAAGTGTGGGTGGTGGGGAACTCCCAAACCATCACAAGGTGTCTTCCCAATATTGTAACACATTTACAGGTCTCTTTTCCCTGATGAGGTTTTGAAAAGTTGAGGAAAGGTCCCAAAGGAAAACAACATCAGGACAAAAGTAGCTTTATATAAAACCTTTCACATGGATTCTTACACTTGAGCAGATGAAGACAGTGACTTGTTTCCAACGACTGACAGAATGCCAATGATCAACATTTCAACAGCTAGTCAAGTGAAATCAGAATTTGTCAGCAATATCACAAGTCCTACCTTATATTTCTCTTTGGCCTTTTCTTTTCCAAGGAGTTTAAGAACTTTATCAGCTAATAACATACTTTGCTGGTTTTGGAAGGCTTCTAAAATGCAGACTGCAGTGACATCTAGGAAACAACATATAAAAGTGAGATTAAAGACAAATTCTGATAGTCACTGGAGTACACTAGAACGTGCCACTGGTAAAATGAGTCACTGATAAACTAATGTCTTGGTTGATGGAAAAGGCCTCAGTCTGCAGTTTGCTGTATTTACCATGTTTTCCAAGATAAAAATTTCTATCCAAAATGGTCTCCTTGTGATAAGAGGACTCCATCAAAGCAAATGAAATTACCTGTATCTTCATGTTTTCATTTAGAGGCAAACACACTTACATGAACACTGAAAAATGTATACCTCCAGCAGGGGCTCTCACCATTTCAAAACTTGGAGGGTATAGTTTATGTTCATAAGACATCTACATTAGAAGTGCTAACACAGCTTTGTCTTCTGGGACTGGTTTTCATTTTCTACTTTTAAAATTCACAATCAGTCCCACCACGTCTCGCTTCTTCCTCAGTTTAACAAATCTTCCCATACTATCTCTTTTTTTTTCTGCTCACCTCTATGATTTTGGAGTGGAACAAATTTAAGAAAAATAACCTTGCTGGCCTGTTTAAAGAGCTAGTCAGTATCACATCACTTTCACTCTCTGCAAATATTAACTCACTGCTGTCAGAATCATGCTTTGCAGTGTGAAATGTGCTTTTATGGTACATTATTTCTCTGCATCCTCTAATTAATGCAATACTATCATTTATTTTCCTATTTAATTCTCACTTAAACATCAATGAAGATAAGCAGAGCTTGGGCTTGAAATTTAAGCAATGTCTTGTTTGTATGTTTTGTTTGTATTCAAGCAATGTCTTGAACTGTGTGCAGTTCTGGAGCCCTCAGCACAGGAAGGACATGGAAGTG
>VWZE01015742.1:181629-195413 GCA_013396675.1 Eubucco bourcierii
TGGAACTAAATGATCCTTGAGGTCCCTTCCAACCATACCATTCTATGATTCTATGAATACAGTTGAACAGAAAGCATCTTACCCTGGAATTTTAGCAGAGTTTCTGTAACTCTACACTGCTATATGTACTGTTATGCCATCATTTATACAGTAGCTCCTCACAACTCTGGCAAGGTCAAGAAGCACATCAGAATCCCTGGGAAAACACACTACATCTGGAAAGAGCATGAAGGACAGTGTGCAGGAATACCAAGCTATAGGACTTTAGCAGACAGGTTTTGCTCTAAACTAGTCCCTCAATTTGAGTGAAACAGCACAGCACAGCCTGTTCCCAAGTTATATTATTATGGTCCACTGCAGGGGCTTTTTGCTGGGGGTAGTGTGTGTAGGGGGTGTGTCTGGGGTTTATTTGGTTTTGCTTTCCTCAACTACATGGACGTGTTCTACTTCCTGAGACTTTACTAGCCATGTGTCATTGGCAGGTTAAAGTGGTATTGTGTAAGAAAACTGGTGTAGCTCAGAAAAAAACAAGTGATTTTCAGATCTGAAAATAACTGTAAGATAAAAATCAAATACAAATAGAGGCTCAAAAAGCTGCTACAAACATTACTGCCACCAACATTAAAAAGGAACTACATTAAAAAGATATCCTGCTATGACAGGGATGTGATCTTTCTCATGCTTTAATTGTCTGTTAGTTTATTCCAACTACATAAAGTTTATATTTTATTATGGCACTCTGGCAGTACAGCTGTTAAATAGTGATTGAAAAGGACTTCAGCAGTCATTTTCTTGTCACTATGACTTCACAGGACAGAAAGGCATTCAACCAGCAGATAGATAAATATATAAATAAATAACATTTCCACATTTTATTTAGGATCTATTTTAGCAGACCTAATTCCTGGCTAATTTGAGAGTTAGATGCGACGGTCAGAGCACTCCCTTATTTTCTGTCCTTTGATAATGAGTACAGATGAAAATTTCATTTGCCTTTTAACATTAAACAAGAATGATTTAGAATGGTATGGTTGGAAGGGACCTCAAGGATCATCTAGTTCCAACCCCCTGACATAGGCAGGGACACCTCCCACTAGTACAGGTTACTCAAGGCCTCATCCAATCTGGTCTTGAACACCTCCAGGGAGGGAGCAGCCACAACCTCCCTGGGCAACCTGTGCCAGTGCCTCACCACCCTCACTGTAAAGAACTTCCTCCTAACATCCAGTCTAAATCTCCCCTCTTCCAGTTTAAACCCATTGTCCCTTGTCCTGTCATTGCAAGACCTTGTCAATAGTCCCTCCCCAGCCTTCCTGTAGGCCCCCTTCAGATACTGGAAGGCTACTATCAGGTCTCCTGGAAGCCTTCTCTTCTGCAGGCTGCAGAGCCCAAACTCTCTCAGTCTGTCCTCATAATCCTCATTTCACTTGATGACATTTAAATGGGGCCTTTCAAACAGTGTCTTTAATTCAAAAGTGCCCTTAGACAACATACCTGACCTGTAGTTCTCCTTAATTTTCATGACTTCTCAGTCACACCTTCCTGACAGTTCAAAACATATTCTGTTAGGAATAGTATTTGGAAGGATTTGACACAGTAGTTTCTGTCAAATCCATAGTGTTAACATTTGCAACTTTTTCCAAGGGCCTGTAGTGAAAAGATATGGGGCAATGGCTGGAAGAGGGTAGACTTAGACTGGATATTAGAAAGAAATTCTTTACAGGAAGGATGGGGAGAGACTGGAACAGGTTGCCCAGGGAGGTTGTGGATGCCCTCTTCCTGGAGGTGTTCAAGGCCATGCTGGAACTAGATGATTTTTAAGATCCCTTCCAACCCAAACCATTCTATGATGAAGAAGGTTAAATCTGTTACAATTTTCATAGCAGTTATGCATCAGAACAAAATCCTGCTGAAGCTGCTTTCCATTTAATACATGACAAAAGCATTTAAATGACCATAACTCTTGTGTCTGACTATGTACCTCCATCTGCAAAAAAAAAAAAAAAATCAGATTCTGCAGTAGTACCACTTTACTAAAACAAACAAGGAAGAAAAGTTTGTTTGCTGTAGAGTGACTGTTGTCTGGGTTATCCACTCAGTGAATTAGATGAACTCTAGTCTAAAACGTTGGGAATTTCTTGAAAAAATAATACCTTAGGTGGCTACAGTAACAACTACTTCTTGGCAGATATTTCACATGTAGGTGGGATGACAGCTGGACAAATTTGAAACAGGTTTCTTCTCACAAGAGAAGAAAGCCCATTTGCAGTAGCTGGGAGTGGTTTGAAATCAGTAATTCTGTACTACTGTGGAAATAACATCAAAACAATCCCAGAAGTTACTATCTCCAAAGTCCTTGAGCTAATTCCACTTTTAAGTAAGCACATCAGGAGATACTCACCTTCTAAACATTCCTTCTTATTGTCTAGCTTCTCATGAGCCTTTGCTCGTCTGAAGAGAGCTTTTACATATTTAGGATTAAGCTCAACAGCCTTTGTGCAGTCTTGTGCCACTTCTGTCCATTTTTGCTGTTGGTAGAAGAAACAACACAATGAGAGAGGCCTTACTTAGCTGCTTTTTATCAACTTTCTGCCACCAGCTCCAGGGTCATGCCCACCTAACGGTAGCTGCAGTTCCCAGGGGGCTCTGGTTCTCCCTGCTTCCCTCTATTTCTGCAAGTTTCTCAGTAAGAAACTGCCAGGTACCACTGGAAGCCACCTGCACCAGAAGAGCCACAAAGAAAAGTAATTCCTACAGAAAAAGGAAACCAAGATGGTCTGTACAGAGCGTATGGGAGATGACAATAAGCTGATGCTAAAATGCTTGCAGGGCATAACACTGGGACTGAAAGACCAGCACAAAACAAACTGAAGAAAAAAGATGAAAACATAATGAAAACCAACCAGAAAAATTAACAAAGTGATAAAACACTCTTTCTGTTTTTCAATTGTTATTTAAACTCACTATGCTATGTTATTACCAGGGGATGATAAATGGATATGTAGGAGTAGAGCTAGTCATGGGTACTAAGAATTCGAAATCCATTTATTTACAAATTCGATTATCAAAACAGGTTTTCTAATGACTGAAAAAGAGGAACCACATATATATGGGATTAATTATGGCATGAGTTATTGTTGTAAGTAGTATTTAATTAGACAAGAAATATTTTATCTCTCCTCTAACTCTCAAGATTATCTCTCTCTAATCACTTGACTAGAGATCAAGTCTCTTACATCATAGTTTAGACTGTGGAAAGTCAACTTTACACAGCTCACTGACCAGACCTCAAAGAAAAATCTACTGGTACCTTAATTCACAGATTCATTCATAGAATGGTTTGGGTTGGAAGGGACCTTTAAGATCAATCTAGTTCCAACACCCTGCCATGGGCAGGGACATCTTCCATTAGACCATTCAACTTGGCCTTGAACACCTCCAGGGAGGGGCCATTCACAACTTCCCTGGGCAATGTGTTTCAGTGTCTCACAAAATCACCCTTACTGCAGAACATTTCCTTCTAGTCTATATTTGCCAAACATGACTTCTAAAACAATAGTATCAAGTATACTAGGCTATCACAAAAATGTTACTTCCACACATGCAAAATTTTTTTTGGGCTTTAGTAGGACTTCTGTGATTTTTTTTGTTTATTTGTTTGCTTCATTTTTCAAGTAGCATCCTTCCAAAATATTTGGCCTTTCACCTAACCAACAGCAAAAGAAATGCTTGAGTAGAGAGAAGCAAAATTGACTTGTACACAAGCAAATTGTTCCAGAGGATATTAAAACCTTGTCTTACAAGAAAGGAACACATAAGAATTATATGTGATAGACTAAGAATAGTTAACAGAAAACTATTTTATTTATATGTGAAAAAGTATGATGGGTTAGTGAAAAATAGTTGCAAGCAATAGCATCTTGTAAAGACAGTATATCACACCATTTGGGATCTTTCAGAGGACAAAAATGACAAAACACAATTTATAATGCAAGTTTTAAAAAGAAACACATAATTATCTTTCTCACCAGTTGTTCATAGGCAGCAGCTCTATTTTGATAGAAGGTAGAAAGATCGAGATTCTTCTCAGGAGGGCACAGGCTGATGGCCTCAGTGTAACACTGAATAGCCTGTTCATACTTTCCTGCTTTAAAGTATTTGTTTCCTTTGTTCTTGGCTGCTTGGGCTCTATCCAGAGGGCTCTGAAAAAGAAAGGAACAGTTCAAATATGCATCCCTTCACCCCAGCAATGCACTTATGGGCTGATCTGCAAAGATATACAGTGGATCTGGGTGACTGCATGGTGTTTAGCCCCAAGCTGGGCGGGCCTAAACCAAAACAATCAGACAGGAGACAAACTTTTCAAAAGAGTCACTACAAACTGGATCAAACAATGCAGTGACTTCTCTTTGGAAAGCCAAACAGGCTTAATTTTATGGGACTAGTGATCAGAAAAAGCCACGAGCTAAGTTATTTCTGCCAAGTCTAAATATACAAAGACTACAAAGACCTCAAAGCAATTCAAGTTGGAAGCTTCCTAGTGAAATACATATAGTCTATAAAATACATATAGTCAGTCTGGAGCTGACTCAGCAGACTAGGAATTAAATATGGAAAACATATTGTGGAAAGACCTACCAAGCAAGTCAAATCAAATCTGTAGGGGAAAGAAAGCTGTTTTGCCTTCTATATGCTAGACAAATGAATAGCTTTGCACAAGCTGCTTCATCCAACTGCTAATACCAAGTGCTGGACCATCATGTTCTATCATTCTTAGAAATGACCAAAACCTTTGCTAACTGGCCTGTGACCCTGACAAATGAATCTCAGTGCTCTGCAGCCCCTGCTGATCACCTGCACTTCTGCAGAAATAAACATTACTACCTAGATTAGAGACTGCTTACCCAATGCTGTGTTTTACAATCACAGTACAAACAGTGTGGCAGTACAAACAAATAGCTGAAAAGTTATCTGCAGCTGCATAAAAATAACATCTCAGGACTGCTTTCAGCAACTGTTTATTAAACAAGTTTTAAAACAGAAGCTAAGCTAAAGGACACTTGTTTATTTGAGAAGCACACAATTATCTAGATAACTAAACAAGCAGATTGCTAACTCTCTGAACACTAAACACTGCCAGTGCTAGCCGCAAGAACAGTAAAGCTCAGTAACACCCAGCAATGCCAACATGATTAAACTAGCAGTTTGGAGCTTTGTGTCTGAGGAAGATTGGTTTGCAAAGCAGAACAAGACATTTCCTGCCAGCTAATAACAACAGTGATTCACAACAGAAGCATAAGCAGTGAGTTTCAGCATTTTCTTTTGGCTGAAAAAGATTTGCAAGAGCCTTTATTGGCAAATTACGTGGAGGCAGGACTACTGTTACAGACATCTAATTCATCAATCTGAACAACAAAAAAAATTTAAAACCAAAAATTGCCCAGGTTTAAACATCTTTCTTCCTCTCCAAGTGACATGACCCTCATGATGTTACAAAAATATATTCTAAAAAGGTTGGTTTTGTTGGATTTTTTAGTGAGTGCTGTTACTGAATACCTACATTTACTCTATTTTTTTTACTAATATTCATCTCAAGTCTTAGCTCAGTGTTACCTTCAGTATAAATGGTTTTAAGATTCTCCATAGTGGTAAAACCACTATGAGAAAAAGTACATCCACATGAGTTTAAGTGTAAATTCACAGCACAAGAAAGGGTCCATTAGGGGTAGAAATAATAAGTTTACAGCACAATTTGTCAACTTTCTCAATCACCTTCCTTTTAAATCACAGATTGCTTCAGGTTGGAAAGGGACCCCCCCCCGAAGATAATCCTATCCAATCCCCCTGCAGTGAGCAAGGACATCTCCATCTAAATTAAGTTGCTGAGTTTGTCATTCACACTTATCATAAATAATCAAGCTGAGCATGAGTTGCCAAGAGTCTAATAATGGGTCTAGTGCTCTTACACACATTGAAGACTTTTCTACAGCTGTCCACTACAGCTGGCATCAAATATAGAAGACTTACAGCAGGTCGATGGTGGGATTTATTAGGCAACAGGTGCAAAGTGCAACAGGAATTACTTTTACATTCCCTGCTTAGATCAGAGTAAGTATCAACAGAAGTGTATCTAGACAAAAAGGTTTCATTTGTTGGTATACTGATCTAAGATCACAACAGAGAGATAGACAACATTCAGCAATTACTGTTAAAATAGATACTGGAAAGAGGCCACATTAGTTAGTTGGTTGTTGATCCTGGTATGTGGCACCACACGAGCCAAGGAGTTTGGTGACATTCACCAACCACTGAACTCGAAGACTGTATGCAGCTCAGATGAAAACGTGCAGAGTGAACTGCTCTGCACCCAGATGGCTTTTTCTGCAACACATGCTGCCCCATGGCTGACTAAACACAAGCACCTCTGCTCCTGCTTCCTCACATACCAAACCCAGAGGCTTAGCCTACAAACTTGCTGAAGGAGTTAAAGACTGGAATGTGGACTATCACAGACCTGAAAACGAAGTGATTTCAACTTGAGGAGAAATAAAAACGCTGAAGAAACCAGTATGTTACCTCACTGACTAACCACTGCTCAATCATGTCATACAAAGAGAGTATAAACTTGCTAAGAAGTTATCATGGGATAAGCACAAAACACAGGAATTAACCGGACATGAATTAATTCAATAAATGCAAACCAGTTTACTTCCCCAACATGTTTCAGCCATGCAACATTCACTACAAAGTAAGAGAACAGGTGAAAATGCAACTGCTGTTACTGAGTAACAACACCACATTCCATCTAAATTATAAGAAACAACCACAATTTCTGTAATCAACAGATGCAATTTGACTTCCTGACCTTTGAGTCATCTATAGCTGCAGTTGTATCATCGCCACTTAACTGGTCCAATACCAGTTTACTGTACTATTGAGGAGCTGTCTTAAAGGAGAAGGAATCTCAAAAGTAGTTCAGCTTTTCCTGATATAGCACCTGTGCCAAGGGCTTCTGCCAACATGTCAGTCACAGACCACGCACTTGGCTAGCGCATCTATGCAAGGAGAATCCTCTAGCGCAGACACGCTAGAGGAAAAAAATGTGAGGCCTCCACAGCAGGTAAAACAAACACCTGAACTGCACACAGAATTGCAAGAAGTCCAAAAACCCCCAAACAAGTAAGATGTTAGATTCTGCATATTTTCATAGAACAAACAAAAAGGTCAAGAGTGTCTTGACAGTGTACAGAACATCAAAAAGATACAAAAGCTTATTTAATGGAGTGCACAAGAAAGTCTGAGCCACAAGCTGCATTTATAAGAACAGTCAACTGATACATAGATACACACAGCTGTCAGCTGCACATTCATTATTGACCTATGTGTTTTCTAAAACATATGAAACCATGAGATACACATGGTATCACCTCTATGGATACAAAGAACAGGAAGGCAATAAAGCACCCATGGGAACCTGCAGCCACATTATTTTTCCTGTAGTACACACATTTTCATGATTAGCTCATACAATGAAGCAAATCTGTTATATTCTTCTACATTTTTCCTAAGTAATAGTTCTCATTTCTTCACAGGGTAAGCAGTGACATTCATCAAAGAACTGGACACATCACTTGACCATATACTTAAATGCATAATCTTCCAGTGATTTGATTTCTGGAGCAATCTAAAAGAGCTAGACAGGTGATATTTTTAATCAAGTGCTATTTAAGTGTTTCATATGTTTTAAGTGTTTTCTTCAAGCACAACTACAGAACTACTACTGCCACTGGATAGTCTATACTGCAATTCAGAAACACAATCAAGAAGCCTAGAGTTAACATACCAATAGGCAAGTCACTGCAGCTACACAAAGGTCAAAAGTAGCCTGCAAACTAGAGCTCACATGCAGCAAGCATATTGCCATAAATAAAGCAGATGCTGTTTGCAGGTACAAGACAAAGTTACCACAGTAAAAAAAGTCTGAATTTGTTCTCTGCACACTACTTGCTCAGTAGGTGCTCATCAAGGAAAAAATTGTTGCATTCAAGTAACTGCCTCCAGGCCCTGCATACGTTTTGCAATCTACTAAGCTTCCAGGAATGCCTGAGGGTACCTATGATTCAATACTTATGGAAGTTTTCAACCTCCTCACCACTCCCATATTCTTCTCGCTACTGCCCACCCGCTCTCTAACACTAATTTTCATTACTGAAATTATCAAGGTTAAACCCCACCTTTTCCAATCTTTTACAATCTCCCAAAGTTGATTTTTAATCTCAGAATCACTCCAGACAGGAAACTGAAACAAATCATGGTCTGATAGTTTGGAGCATTTCACACAAGAACGGCTGGAGGAGATGCAGGAATATCTTTAGGACATTTTCTTCCCAAAGCCAAGCAGCTTGCCAGATGCACTGCTTTAACCATGCTCGTCAGCTGTAACCTCATCTCAGTAATACAATGTGACCACAGATGTGCAAGATGTGCATCTTAAGAGGCATTTTTTCCCCATACAAATATAGATAAGAGAATCATAGATCTGGTCTGGACTCTGATTTTCTGTGTTATCCTTCATTTTTTGTATAAACTAGTTTATCAGAAGATTCTCAGAAAAGTAATTTACAACAGAATAGATTTAAGTTTTGAAAGCATATATATTTAGGTAAAATCTGCTCTCAAGTCTCAGTCACTTGAACTGTATGGCTTTTGTATTTTCACAGAAAACATTTCAGTTAAAAAAACATTTTGATGGTGTTTTCTTCCCATTGTGCTGTATCCAGAATCTCAGACAAAACAAATCAGTCTTCCTTTTCAAAACATTACTCCTGGAAGCAACTTACTCATACTCCTGGAAGCAACTTACTCATAGGTATTTTACACTTCAGAAGCATAAATATTCGCCTAACAACAGGGCTTTGTCAGACCCATAGTCACCTGGTTAACACATACTTCATGACAGTGTTCAAGAAGGTACATTTGCAAGCACCAGCATCAGGATCAGAATAAACACAGGCCCTCTAAACAAAGTACTACAAACCACAACAAGATGAGCTAAAAAAAGCAAAAAAACCCAGCCAGCTACAAGATCACATCACAAGGTAGGGGCTGGAAGTGACCTCTGGAGATCATGTAATCCAGCCTCCCTGTTAAAGCAGGTTCATCTAGAGAAGGCTGCCCAGGAACCATATGTCCAGGTGGGTTTTGAATCTCTTCAGAGAAGGCGACTCTACAACCCCTTTGCAGCCTGTTCCAGTGCTCTGTCACCCTCTAAGTCTTTCGTCATGTTCATTTGGCTCTTCTTTTGTTCTACTTTGCACCCGCTACCCCTTGTCCTGCCACCAGGCACCAGTGAAGACCCAGACCAAACCCTCTTGGCAAAGCACTTTAGAAGAATTCCGTGGTCACACGGGCCAACCTCCCACAGCTGTTTTACGCCTAGCACAAGAGTATGCCACCCGCCGCACCGTGGCTCCATCCTCTCACACGCGTCCTGCGAGGGCATGACCAGAACTTTGATAAAAACGGCTTTCTGGGCTGGGACAATGACCTGCTTGGTCCCGTCTTCCGCAGACCGGAGGTCAAGCATTCCCCCTCCTAACTCCAGACAGAACCACCAGTGGCAGAACCACCCTCAAATCCTCCCATGGCCCGAGCCCAGGAGTTCAGGCCTCGACAACCCATGCTCGGCGGTGGCGGCCGAGGACAGCCCAGTCCCTGCCGTTAAAAGCAGTGTCCCCCCTCTACCCCGGCGCCGGGAACTAACGCCGACCGCCGCTGCACGCTCACCATCTCCTCATGGCCGGGCCCATCGGGCTGGCCGCTGCCGCAGGGCCCGGGGCTCGCCCGACCCTCGGGTGTCTTCCGCTCATTCGCGCCCTTGTCGCCGCGGCGGGCTGTCCGTCTTCCCCACAGGTACAGCGCGCCGGCTCCCAGGATAATCGGCGCTCCCAGTACCAACGCCAACTGCCATCGTGACAACCCCGAGCCGCCACCACCGCCGCTCCCCGCCGCCTCCACGGGCTTCGAGGCGGCCATGACGCGCTCACACGGCCGCCCGCGGCAGGGGAGGGAAGGGGTCACCGGAAACCCAGGGCACGGCGGGAGCGCGCGGGTCACGCAAGCACTTCCGCCGGAGTAGCTCCACCTGCTGGAGTGGTGGTGTCGCTTCAGCTCTCTTTCCAGCAGCACCGTCGTGTCAAGGTGCCCCGGGGCGGCGGAGCGGCAGTCACCGCGGCGTTGAGTTAGGGCATACTCCAGGCCTAAGCGTCCTGAGCGTGGCTTTAGGCATGAATTAATCTTGTGCAGAAGGAATTTCTGGACCGCTAACGTATAGGGCTGACATGAAGACTCTTTTCGGTGATGTCCGGTGACTGAACAAGGGACAACGGACACAAACTGAAACACAGGAGTTTCCATGTAAATAGAAGGAAAATATTCTTCACTTTGAGGGTGCTAGAGCAGAGAGGCTTTGGAGTCTCCGTCTCTGGAGGTTTTCCAAACCTACCTGGGCACGTTCCTGTGTGGCCTGCCCTAGGTGATCCTGCTTTGGCAGGGAGGTTGCACACTCTTCCAACCCCTACTGTTCTGTGATTCTCTGAAGTTTCTAGGACTTGGCATTGGAACTTTGAAGCAAAATTATCCTTGTTATAAATGCGCTTTTTTTTTTTTAAAGCTGTGACTCGAATCTCATGAAAATGATTTAATATGCAATACTGGTATGTGTCTATGCCTACTCAGCATCCTTACCTGTAGGCAGAGGAAGCTTATCGTAGAATCATAGAATGGTATGGGTTGGAAAGGCCCTTAGAGATTTTCTAGTTCCAACTCCTCTGCCACAGGCAGGGGCATCTCCCTTGAGACCAGGTTGCTCAAGGCCCTGGACAACCTAGCCCTGAACACTTCCAGGGAAGGGACATTCACAACTTTTGTGGGTAACCTGTTCCAGATTTGCCCCACCCTCACTGTAAAGATTTTCTTTCTAATGTTCAGTCTAAATCTACCATCTTGCAGCTTAAATCCATTCCCTCTTGGTTTATCACTGCATGCCCTTGCAAAAAGTCCCTCCTCAGTTTTCTTATAGGCCCCCTTCAGGTACTGGATGTTTCTGTCTCCACTTACGTCCCTGGAGCACTCAGCTGAGGATGAAGAGGAGTTATCTTGGTTAGTTTTTTATACTCAAATAACACCAGTCATCTCATACCCAGTCATTTCCTTGTAGGTGGGAGGGAAATGAAAGGAATATATGTGAAAACATTTAACTGAAGGAAAAAAGGTTCTGGAAGTAAAAACAACAGTAAGACTGAAAAGGAAATCAATTAGGACTCCAGCTAAAATTCGTTCTGCACTGTGAGTCAGTATAACTTGGTACTTGGTAATAAACAGCTTGAGCTGTGTCACATTTAATTTGTGGATTATTATGATACACAGGAGCGTATTTTGCCAAAGATATGAAATAGCCTCTCCTACTTCTTCCTGATGCAGAATCATAGAATTGTAGGGATTGGAAGGGGTGTATGGAGATGATCTATTCCATTACCCTGCTAATGCAAGTACGTCTTGGTCAGGTTGCACAGGTCCATGTCCAGGTGGTTTTTTGAAAGTCTCCACTGAGAGAGAATCCAAAACCTCTATGGGCAGCCTGTTCCAGTGTTCTATCATCCTCAAAGTAAAGAAGTGTCTCCTTAAGTTAGAGTGAAACCTTCTATGTTCTAGTTGGTACCTTGCACATAGGAATGAAACTGAATCTTTGTAACTACATCTGTATTGCTAGTAGGCTGGGGACAAGGAGCAAGTTTTAATGCTGGACCACTGATTTACCATAGTGTTAAAATGTCAACAAGCCTTTTGTAATGCTTCTATCCAAGCCCAGCGAGCATCTCCATCAGAATGCCTAGGCACCAGAACACCTGTCTACCTAGCACACTGACTGTGGACTGCTTCCAGTAAGAAGTTAGATTTGGGTTTCTTCCTCCTGTGCAGCCTCCCAACACTACTCCAACAGGCTGCACAGGCTGAATGCTCTCCTCCTTGTCCTTCTGTGTCTGAAGGCATGTAGCCTGTCTACCATTTCATACTATCCAAACAACACTTCTATGAGTTACAGCAGAGTTTTTGCATTGTATAAAATATTAATAACCAAAAAAGACACAAAAATTAAAGTATTCCAGCCTCACTGCAGTGCACATAATCTAAAAGAGACCCACAGCACAAGCACCATGGAGGGTAAATGTGATCACTCTATCAACTTAACCTCAAAGCCAGGAAACAATTCCCAGCCCTGTCCTGTTTTGTGGTGTAGACTGGACCTATATGGCTTACACACAGGACTGGTGAAGAGGGATCAGATGCATTTTTGCTCTGTGGCAGTCTCACATATCCCTGATATGACAGATAAAATTACTCTGGTGAAAAGCAGCTGACACAAGTTCATGCTGGCTGATGTAACCCAAATACTAAGGAGCAGTTTACTCATGGAGGGGCTTTCTCTACTGAGACAAACCACATTTCCTGAATACCAAAGGAAGAACAGAGGTAACAAAAGTCATAAGAGAGAGCAGTGTGGCATTTCCCCTCTCTCCCATAGAGCCAGTTAGGTCTTTGCAAGCAGCTGTGCCAGTTTCTGAGCACCATCAATATGTCAATTCTACTTCTCGAAATCACAAGCTTACTTTGGGTTTGTGTTTTCACCTCCCAGGCATGTAACTGTGACTAATTCTCCATTGGTATTGACAGTTGGTGCACTCAACAGCAACACATGGGGAGCAGCCAACACATTTCCCTTCCTACCAGCCCCCTGCGGCAGTGTCACATTGGACAACACTGTAATGGAAAGGTTAAAAGAAACCTTGCTGAGAAGAGATGAGGGAGGATTGACTTTATGTTTAGACAGTGCCCAAGGCTGTAGTGGGATGGGTTTGGGGGAATGGAGTGCAGAAAGACTGGTTGAAACTGTTTCTCTGCTTCCTTTTGTTGGCAGAACAGTGTGAGGCCATTGACTTGGTGGTGGCGTTTGACCTTGCTGTTCCTTGTCTGGTTAGGAGACAACCCCCCTCCAAATTTGGAGTATCTGTACATGGAATATGAAGAGGATGATGATATTTCCTTTGCAAAATGGATGAGCAGCTTCTGGGGCCACAACTTGATTGATGATAATGAGAAAGAGGGTAGAGGCTACAAGAAACGTCAGACACGACTCTTCAGCGAAAGGAGAGCCTCCCTTCCGGTAAGAGCTGTGTGCAGTTTTCTCCCTGTGTGTGTGGTTTATGAATAAATGTAAGTGACATCCCAAGGGACATGGCCCTAGGGATGTATGAGGATGATTATGGTGTACCTTGCCATATAACTTCAGTTCCTGCTGGCAGCAGATAGCTGCTTTTTGAATTTGGCTGCCTCTGGTGCCTTTGGAATACAAGAAAACTGAAAAACTCCAAGATAAGCAATGACAGGACAAAAATGTAAGAAGGTTGTAATAACTGCCTGTCTACTGTGTTGTTCTGTCTGCTTGGCATAGAATCTTAGAATCATTGAATCATTAAGGTTGGAAAAGACCTTTAGGATCATCAAGTCCAACTGTAATCTAAGCACCATGACCAGTAAACTATATCCTGAAGTGCCACATCTGAGTTGATGAAAAGCTCAACATGAGCCTGCAGTGTGCACATGCAGCTCAGACAACAACCGAGTCCTAGGCTGCATCAAGAGCAGCGTGGCCAGCAGGGCAAGGGAGGGGATTCTGCCACTTTACTCTGCTCTCCTCAGACCCCACCTGGAGTACTGTGTGCAGT
>VWZE01015743.1:2031-15102 GCA_013396675.1 Eubucco bourcierii
AATTTTCTACAGCCAACACTTAATTATGGATATGGGGAAAATTATCAGAGCAAGATCTGTCCTTTTGTCTGTAAAAGAGCAGTTTCTGTGCTTCTAAACAAATAATGGGTTAGAGGATGCGAGAGAAAAGCTAGGAATACTTGGAGGAGGAGTTATCTAGTAAGTCCCAAGAAGCTCATTACTAGAAACTGAGGTGTTAATTTATTTCTCAGTGATTTGGGAAAGGCCTCAAAAAATAGTGAAGCAACAAAGTGAGCAGCATTGTTATTGACAACAGTCAAAAGTAAAGCTGGCTGCAAAGGAACTGAAAAGCCAACAAACAAAACCCAAAGCCATTTGGGTGGTGAAAGTGGAACCACAGAACAGGAAAGAAATTAAAAGGCAAACACATCACTAAGAATATGTACAAATACAGACTTAACTGAACTTCTGGCATTACAAGAATAAAATCTTAGTCAATGCTGGTAGCTTTCTGAACGTCTTCAGTGACAATCAGAATGTTACTGACTACCTGAAATATTAAGACATTAGTAAAGAAATGTCTTTTAATAAGTCCATTTTGTTTGTGAATCCTGAATACTGATCACAGTTCCTTTCTCACTGGTAGAAAGAATATGTTGAAAATAGAAAAGGAATGAAGAAATAAGTGGCAAAATGGTGGGAGATATGGCTTCCACATGAGGAGAGAAGTTTTAATCTTAAAATAGAAGTATCTTAGATGTGGCACAGAACTGTGATTTAACTGAAAGTGAATAGGAAGAAAAAAACCTCATAGAATGCAGTGTATTGGAAGGGACCTTTTAGGTCATCTGGTCTGAACTCTCTGCAGTATCAGGGACACTCCCAAATAGATCAGGTTGCTCAGAGGCCCATCAAGCCTCAACTTGAATGTCTTCAGGGATGGGGCCTCCAGCACCACCATGGGTAACCTTTCTTGATCTTCATAGTAAACAATTTCTTCCTAATGCCCAGTCTAAATCTACCCTGCTCTAGCTTCAAACCACTGCCCTGTGTGCTAGCGCTAAAGCCTTTGTAAATAGTCTCTCGCTAGCTTTCTCTTAGGCCATCTTCATATACTGGAAGTGCACTACAAGGTCTCTCTGGAACCCTCTCCTCTCCAGGCCAATGACCCTAGCTCTTTCATCCAGTCTTTCTAGGAGAGGTGCTCCAGTCCTCTGACCATTTTTGTGTCCTTCCTCTGGACCTTCTCCATCAGGTCCATGCCCTTCTTGTGTTGAGGGCTTCACACGTGAAAAGCAGAGTGGCAGCATCACTTCTGTCCATCTGCTGGTCACACTTCTTTTGATGTGGCCCAAGATGTGATTGCCATCTGGGCAAAAAGTATGCATTGTTGGCTGATCTCTGTATTTTTGTGCCCCACTATCCCCAAGTCTTTTTCTACAGTGCTGATCACATCCTCCTCCCAGTCTGTACTGATAATCGAGATTGTTCTGACCCTGGTGCAGGACCTTGCACTTGGCCTTCTTGAACTTCTCCTAGGCCCCCTTGTCCATTTTACCTGGATCCCTCTGGATGATATTCTGTCATATCTCAGGTGTATTGACCACAGCCACTCATCTTGGTGTCTTCCACAACCTTGGTCAGGGAGCACTTGATCCTCCTGTCTATACCATTGATGAAGATATTAAACAGCACTGGTCCCAGTATGGATCCTGGAAAGACACCACTTGTCACCCATCTCCACCTGGACATCAAGCCATTCATGACTATCACCCAGTGCAACTATCTGTAGTAGAGGGGGTAATTGATTACTGTGAGAGGATATTTTAAAAATATTAATATAGTTTATTAATATTAAATATTCAGAACTCACATCATCCTGATCACCAAAATAATAATAGTAACAGGTTCTAGGCATCATTATGGAAACTATATGCAGGTTATTATAGGATCTAGAAATAACTAGTAAATATATACATTAATTGAACTCAATTGAACTGGCAGAGAAAGGTTTGCAGTCAGTGCACCACTTGCAGTCAATACTCCACTTGCTCGCCAGATGGATGCAAGGAGCAGCTTTCTGCTTATGGCAGAAGGCAATTAATGATTCCAAGAGGCTTTTGGTATTTACTCACAAAAATATTATCTGACAGTACCCAAAGCTCATGGCAAGGTTGCTGTCAGTAGCCATCAGAAGCTTTAGAGTTTCCCCAGGCTTCTGGGTGCTGAGGAAAGGAGGCAGACAAGTTCTGACCTGGTCCTGACTCTCTGGATGATCTGTGTTATCTCCAGGGCTTCTGTCTGGGCAGGAAGCTTCCAGGAGCAGGCAGATGTCTTGAGGTGTGCAGTCTTGGCACAGATGCAATAGTTTAGCACAGATATAATAGCAGACACACCTTGTGATGGCAAAGCACACACTGTGTCACAGTGTCACAGTATCACAGTACCACCAAGGTTGGAAGAGACCTCAAAGATCACCAAGTCCAACCCATTACCACAGACCTCAAGACCAGACCATGGCACCAAGTGCCACATCCAAACCTGCCTTGAACAACTCCAGGGACGCTGACTCCACCACCTCCCTGGGCAGCCCATTCCAGCANCTCAAGCACCTCAATGTCCTTCTTAAATTGAGTGGCCCAGAACTGGACACCTGTGCTCCCTACTCATCTCCTTTTATCCATACAGCCTGAGACTAATGGGCCTTTGGACACAGGATAGCAAATCAAATGGCAGTTAGCAAAGACTGACCATATCAGGTGAAGCCATAGGCTTGCTTTACCCTTTTTAGGGCAGAACACAGCCTTGCACAAGGCAGCCCTGTGTACCTTGTTAACCACAGACTCCAGACTTAATGGCTCCAGATTCTTTGTCCTCTTTCCCATGGTTGTCTTCCCCAAAACAGAAGGAGGGAGAGCAGCATGCCTGGGCAAGCCAGGACGTGTACAAGCCTATTTTGGCTTGTTTAGGCCTACCACAACACCATCCAGCCAATTCTTTATCCAGCAGACAATTGACTCATCAAATCCCTATCTCCAACTTAGAGAGAATGATGTTGTGGAGGACTGTGTCAAATGCCTTGCAGAAGTCCATACCTCATCCAGTGTCCACTGATGTAGTGACTCCATTGGACAAGGTCAATAGGTTGGTCAACCAAGATTTGACCTTGATGAATCCAATCTGGCTTTCTCAAATCAACTCCCCATTCTCCATGTACCTTAACAGAGCTTCTAGGAGGATCTGTTTCATGACCCTCTCAGGTACAGAGATGAGACTGACAGGTTGGTAGTTCCTGGGCTCCTCCTTTCTATTGACTGTCATCACAGTATCACCAAGGTTGGAAGAGACCTCAAAGATCATCAAGTCCAACCCGATACCACAGACCTCAAGACTAGACCATGGCACCAAGTGCCATGGGGAGGGATTATTTACAAGGTCCTGCAACGATAGGGGAGGGGAGATTTAGACTGGATGTTAGGAGGAAGTTCTTTACAGTGAGGGTGGTGAGACACTGGAACAGGTTGCCCAGAGAGGTTGTGGATGCTCCCTCCCTGGAGGTGTTCAAGGCCAGATTGGATGAGGCCTTGAGTAACCTGTACTAGTGGGAGATGTCCCTGCCTATGGCAGGGGGTTGGAACTAGATGATCCTTGAGGTCCCTTCCAATCTTACCATACTGTGATTCTATGATTCTATGTCCAAACCCGCCTTGAACACCTCCAGGGACGGTGACTCCACCACCTCCTTGGGCAGCCCATTCCAGTAGTGAATGACTCTCTCAGTGAAGAACTTTCTCCTCACCTCGAGCCTAAATTTCCCCTGGTGCAGCTTGAGTCATGGAGAGTGTCTTGACAGCTACATCAGCCAATTACCTCAGGACTCTGGAAATCATCTCATCAGGTCCCATAGGCTTAGGTGTGTTGACATTATCAGGTGGTCACAAACCTGATCTTCTCTTACAGCAGAGGCACTTGGTTCCCTGAGGCACTTGGCCTTGAAGTCTATTGGCTTGGAAGGTATGGGAAAAAAAGGATGCCAAGGAAGACTGAGGGGAAAAAAATTAAGTACCTTGGCCTTCTTCTCATCTATTGTTACTGTCTTGCCAGTCTTGCTAGTTGTGTAGCTTACGCTTTCTTGGACCTGTAGAAGCCCATCTTAATTTTTTTTGTATCCCTTGCTGAGTTCATCTCCAGGTAAGCCTTGGCCTTCCTGACCCCATCACTACACAACTGGGCAGGGTCCTTATACTCTTCACACAATACCTGTCCCTGCTTCCACCATCTGTGTGTTTCCTACTTGCCCTTTAGTTTGGCCATCAGGTCTTGACTCAGCCATGCTGGTTTCTTACCTTCCTCACCTGTTTTCTTGGGGATCAGGAGCTCTTGCACTCTGTGGAAAGTGCTCTTAAAGATCTTCCAGCTCTGTGCTGCAGCTCCGCTCCCTTGTACCTGAGTAGCACCTTCTGGGCAGTCTCTCAGGGATTCCTACTGAGTAATTCCTTCAACAACTGTAAGTTTGTTTTCCCAAAACTCAGGGTCTGGACTTGACTTTTCTCCTGATGCATATCCCTTAGGATTATGAGCTCCAGCAATGCATGACCACTGCAGCCCAGGCTGCCTCCAGTCCTGACATCTCTGATTCAGTCACTTGGTATTTGTGATCAACAGGTTCAGTAACACATGCCCTGTAATAGGGCTGTCTATTATCTGACTTAAGAAAATAGTTGTTGAATGTTTATCTCAATGTAAACAGTAGAGAGCATCAATGAAATCACCCTTCAAAAGGTTTGACAAGAGAAAGTTTGGGATTTTTTTTTAGTTAAACACAGTTCACTGAAGTATTTCTTGCTCTACAGTATTGTGGAGCAACACTGTTGTTGTGGTAGTCAACATTTTAACAGATTCAAAGGGAAAATGCAATGAATCCAGCAAATAGCAGTGAAGCTCTGGAGTTTCCCACTCAAGAAATACTTAGAGGATAGCAAAAGGTATGGTTTCTGTCACTGAGTCTTCCCTGAGCAGCTGCTGTGGAGTCACTGTAGGAGGCAATTTCTGAGATGAGCCAGACCTTTGGAATCTCCTATCTGGCACTAAGCATGCAACACCATGTTTAGAAACAACCTGATTCTGGCATGTAGAAAACAGTGAAACAAAGACATTTCTAACTTAAGTGGCTGAACAGCAGAGCTCAAACGGATGCAGTGAATGGTGCTGCAGCTGGCAGGTGACCAGTCACAATGAGTATCCCTTAGTCTTCCATTCTAAGACCAGTTCTGTTCAGTATTTTTATCTATGGTCTGGATGCAGGAGATGAATGCACCATTAGCAACTTCAGTGACTGAGGTGCTGTAGAGTGTCTTGGGGGATAAGAGACCTTGCACCTGGGTGGATTGGGACCATTGGGCAATGACCAATACGATGAAATTTAGCAACTCCAAGCGCTGAATTCTGTAACTGGGACAGAGTAATGCCAGGCACAAGTATAAGTTGAAAGATGAGTGGCTGGAGGGCAGTCCTGCAGAACAGGATCTGAGAATGCTTGGACTGATGCTGAGCTCAGTGTGACTCAGCAGTGCATCCTGGAAATCAAGAGGGAAAACTGTTTCCTGAGGAGCATCAAACACAGCAGAACCAGCTGGTCAAAAAGAAGCCGGTTATCCTGCTGTAGTGAGCGCTGATGCAGCTCCAACTAAGCCATTGTGTGCAAAGCTGGGCCTTACATTTTCAGAAGCATGTGAAGCTCCTTGTATGTGTCCAGGGTAGTACAACAAAGCAGGTGACAGGATTGGAAAGAATTCACTATGAGGAGTGGCTAAGGACTTTGGGTTTGTCTAGTCTGGAGGAAAAGAGAGTGAGGGCTGACCTCACTGCTATCTTCATCTTCCTGGGGAGAGGAAGGAGGGAGGGAGGTTCTGATGTCTTCTTCCGGAGAGCCAGCAACAGGACTCAGGGGAATGTTTCAAAGCTGTTTCAGGGAAGGTTTAACCTGGACATTAGGAAGCATTTCTATACTGAGAGAGTGGTCAAACACTAGAATAGGTTCCTAAAGAAGTGGTCAATGCCCCAAGCCTGTCAAGTGTTTCACAGGCATTTGGCCAATGCTCTTAACAACAAACTTCAACTTTTGGTCTGGCCTGAAACTGGACTAGATGTTTCTACTGGACTATTCTATTCTGTTTGCCACATGCTGAGAATTCTCAAAGAGTGATAATAGTGTAAAACAGGCAGAAGGAGAGAGAGATTTTTAAAACCCTTAATATTGATCTACCTCCATTCATATAGCAATAAAAGGCATTTACCAATGGCATTATTAAGAGCACAGTTACACAAATGCTGAGTGACTGATTTAAAAACCCCCATCTGAGCTGCCTGTGTAACTTCATGGTTAGCAATGGTTAATAATTATCTTTAGTGGATTCTAGGCCTAACCAGATGTACAGGAGTGCAGGAAGAACCACCTTTGTGTATCCCAAAAGGAAACGCCAATGAAAGAATCATTACAGATCAAGGAGCATAAAATGTAAAGTAGGCTTTGGCTATATGTAAGAAGTTTAGTAAGTCTGGGAGGGATTTGGTTGGTTTTGGTTTTGAATTTTTTTTCTCTCTTCATAATATTTCACGTAATTTTAAGGAACTTTGATTTCATATCAATAGCCTATGGGATTGAGAATCCAAGAAATTACTCTGGTGGGGTCATAGCCAGAGGATGTGGACTAAAATTCAACAGTTGATGTACTTGTTAGTGCTGGCAAGGCTTCAAAAGCTCTTTGAAAACCAATCTTTTACACTTGTGGAGAAAAATTTTAAAAATCAGTATTTTACTGATTATGAATCCAAGGTGAAAAATCAGGTCAAATGGGGCTTGGAGCACAAGCCCAAAAAGGAGAGGCTGAGGGAGCTGAGATTGTTCAACCTGGAGAAGAGGAGGCTCAGGGCAGACCTTATTGCTCTCTATAGCTATCTGAAAGGAGGTTGTAGCCAGGTGGGATTGGTCTCTTCTCCCAGGAAACCAGCAACAAAACAAGGGGACACAGGCTCAAGCTGCACCAGGGCAGGTTTAGGCTGGATGTTAGGAAGAAGTTCTTTGCAGAAAGAGTGATTAACATTGGAATGGGCTGCCCAGGGAGGTGGTGGAGTCACCATCCCTAAAGGTGTTTAAAAGGAGGCTGAATGAGGCACTTAGTGATTTAGTTAATTAGGAGGGTTAGGTAATAGGTTGGACTCAATGATCTCCAAGGTCTTTTCCAGCCTGGTTAATTCTGTGATTCTGTGAAAAGGAGAACTCTTGTCACAAAACTGCAATTTTTTAATGTGGTGACCACTATGCAAACTTACAGCTTTGTTCTTCTATCTTGAAAAAAAAACACCACAATAGAACTAGACAATTGTGCTGCAGTCAACATAGATGATGAGAGAGCTGCCACAGAATTGTAGATTGCTTAAATGGTGATACTCGGGGGAAAATGATAGCTAAGATAAGGGGACTATGATTAAGTGTTATGAAATTATGACTGGTGCATGCAAGATGAAAATAGAATGATTGCTCAAATTCTTTTTCTTATTACAGTGGAAAAAAAATCAACTAATCAAACTAAATTATCAGCAGAAGTCTTTACATAGACAGTATTGTTCCTAGAGTGAATAGAGACATTGCATGCTCAGATCTTCACTCAACCTGACCTCATTCCAGGAATGAGGCTGTCATAGTAGGCCTAAGCAGGCCAAAATAAGCTTATACATGTCCTGGTTTGCCCATGCGTGTTTTTCTGCTTTCCCTCCCTCTCTTTTGGTGAGAATCAACTGTGGGAAAGAGGACAAAGAGCCTGGAACCACTGAGTCTAAAGACTCTGGCCTGCCCAGAGTTGTTTGCATCCTGTGGTTAAACAAGGTACACACACTCAGCTTGTGCATGCCTTGTGCAAGATCTGTGCGCTGCCCTAAAAAGGGTAAAGCAAGCCTATGGCTTCACCTAATATGGTTGAGCTTAGCTAACTGCCATTCCGATTGGCTATTCTGTGTCCAAAGGCACATTAGTCTTGGGATGTATTGATAAAAGGAGATGAGCAGGTGACACAACCTGCTCTGCTGTTGTATTCATGCTTACTACTGACTTACTGTATCCTGAACTGCCTGGAAACTACCTGCTTTGAGTTTACCAGGATCAGGCTCTAAATGCCTCCACGCGATTGGCCTGCACAGCCAGCATGACTTAGTGCTGAGACTGCACATGGCAAAGCATCCTGCCTGCACCTGAAAGTCTCCTGCCAAGACAGGAAGTCCTGGAGATACACAGATCATCCAGAGAGATCAGGACCAGGTCAGAGATTGTCTGCCTCTTTTCCCTAGCAGCCTGAGGAGAATCAGAGGTCTTAGCAGCTGACAAGACAGTAATAGAATTCCCTGAAAGTGTTTGGGTAGTTTGAAGCTGTAGCCAGCCCTACCAGTTGGGAGATCATTTTGTGAGTAAATNAATTATTATAATTAATGTTATATTATTACAGTTTATTTCCAGATCCTATGTTATCTGTATAAAGTTTCCATGACTGTGCAAAGAACCGATCATTATTAAAATCAGTGGTCTGCAGGGCAAGAGTTCTGAATACTGAATATTAATTAACAATGTGAATCTCTGAAAATCATCAATTAATTACCCCTTCATAACAATAATGAAGTGGTGGAACTGACTCCCACAGGTTTCTGTGAACTATGAATTAAATTTAAAAATAACTTAGACAAGATAATGGAAGAAAAAAAAAATCAAACAAAAACCTCTAAATATAAAGACACATTTATTGATTCCATTCAGATGTCAGCTGTTGTGTGATGCTGGACAGCAAGTTCTGCATGGGCCAGCAAAGTGCCCTTATGTGCAAGAGAGCCAATGGCACCCTTGGGGAGCCTCAGAAAATGAGTGTCCAGCAGATCTAGAGCTGTTCTTCTCCCATTCTATTGCGCCCTGGTGAGATCACACCTGGAATACTGTGTCCAGTTTTGGGCTTCCCAGTTCAAGAGAAACAGAGACGTGCTGGAAAGAGTCCAAAGGAGAGCCACAAGGATGGCTGGGGGACTTGGGCATCTCCCCTACTAAGAGAGACTGAAAGACCTGGGGCTGTTTAGTCTGGCAAAGACTGAGAGGAGATCTGATCATCAATGTGTACAAATGTCTGAGGGGTGGGTGTCAAGTGGATGAGTCCAATCTCTTCTCAGTGGTCAGCAGCAATAAGACAAAGAGCAACAGCTACAAACTGGAACAGAGAAGGTTTCACCTCAACATGAGGAGAAACTTCTTTATAGTGAGGCTGATGGAATACTGAAACAAGATGCCCAGAGAGGTTGTGGAGTCTCCTTCTCTGGGGATTTTCCAAACCCATCTGGATGTGCTCCTGCACAAACTACCCCCTAGGGGATCCTGCCTTGACAGGGAGATTGGACTGGATAATCTCTGGAGGTCCCTTCCAACCTCTAAAGTTCTGATTCTGAAAGACAATGGCAGTATATTCCTGCCTTGCTTGCAAACACTTCCCCTAAGCAGCTGCTTTTGGCCATTGGTGAGGGTGGGACTTGGATAGATCTAGTCCAATACAAAGGTAATTCTTTCAGATTTTCATACATTTGGTTACACAGGTTATAAAATGAAGAATAGCTCAGTAGTATGAGTAAGTTCATTGCTCAAGATTAAAAAGGGAAAGCAAAAACCAGTTATCTATACATTCATCTCTACCTCTCAGGATGCATTTTTTGCACATTTGAATAATTTTAGGCAAAAGGAACTACAAACTGTACACAGGCAACACATTTTGCTTTAATGAAAAAAATAAGGTTTGATTTTTCTCTTATGAAACCTTTCAATGTTCCGTAAATTTGGGAATTTCTGCGTGCCAAAGAAAACTTTGTTTTGCTTCTTTTAGGAGATAAAGCACAATACAGTAATCTGTGCAACACTACCTTGTGATTTCTTCTCCAATGTTATAATTTTGTGCTTATTTGATAACTTACAGTAAATACAAAGGATTTTCAACATAACAATTAGGATTTTTCTGGTTTTTTTATGTCTCGGGATATATTTTGAATAAAAATGTGTTCTAAGACCAAAGAAGACATTTAGACTCATTTACTGGCATACTGGCAAGCCTTCTGTGTGAATTAATCACCATCTGTTGCAAAGAGTTGCATCTTTCCTTATTACTGCCTTTTGTAGATCTATTTCTTATTGCTGATCTATAAAGCCTATGTGTCACAGTTGTTCTTCAGAGAGGGAAACAATGCTTGATGCACACTGCTTCAGTCTGGACATCTCTGTTTACAGTGATTTGCAATTCTAAGAGGCTGTGATATGAAGTTGTTCTTAGTGTATACTTAGCTATGCAATGTGTGAATTATTCATTTCTTTTCACGATGATGAAGTATTTTTAGGTGAAGACATAAATAAAAAGTTAAACTTTGGGTACTGTCTCTTCCAGTCAGCTTCCACAGATTTGCTTGGCTGTTTCGTGAACTCTTCATCTTTATAGAACAGGGAGTTCACTTAGCTGAAGCCACATGGAGCTTAGAAACTGTTTCATGGGACATTTTCAGGTTTCCCAAATATACTGTAACAATTTTTACATTTAGTTTTAAAAAACTTAATTTGTTAAAAAAAAAAAAATTTAAAAAAAAATCCTACCCTGTAACTTTAACCACGGCTGAAATAAACTGTCAGACTTGCCAAATTAATTCTGCAAATCGTCAGACATCATGCCAAGAATACCAGACCTTCCAAATGCTTTTCTAATGAAAAACGAACTACAGCTATAACCACGCTTCACAGCAGCTGTTACCTTTTACAGTGCTGACTTGAGATAGAACTGTGTGCAGTTCTGGAACCCTCAGAACATGAAGAATATGGGAGTGTCAGAGTGGGTCCAGAGAAGGGCCATGAAGATGTTCAGAGGCTTGCAACAGCTCTGCTATGAGGACAGGCTGAGACAGCTGGGGCTCTCCAGTCTGCAGAAGAGAAGGCTTTGGGGAGACCTTAGAGTAACCTTCCAGTATCTGAAGGGGGCCTACAGGAAGGCTGGGGAGGGACTGTTGACAAGGTCTTGCAATGACAGGACAAGGGGCAATGGGTTAAACTGGCAGAGGGGAGAATTAGAGTAGATGTTAGGAGGAAGTTCTTTCCGGTGAGGGTGGTGAGGCACTGGCACAGGTTGCCCAGGGAGGTTGTGGCTGCTCCCTCCCTGGAGGTGTTCAAGGCCAGGTTGGAGGAGGCCTTGAGTGAGCTGTACTAGTGGGAGGTGTCCCTGCCTATGGCAGGGGGTTGGAACTGGATGATCCTTGAGGTCCCTTCCAACCTTACCGTTCTATGATTCTATGAATTCACAGGTTTTGAACCTACTTTGCCACCGAGCTTTCACTCTCCAGCACAATCCTTCCACCTGGGGTAACAGGAGGTGTGTGAAATGCAGGCCCAACCATTACTACTATTTAAAAACTAAAGAAAAAATGGAACAAAAAATAGAAACAAGCAAGGTCTATAGCTGGATGGTATCCTCTTGATGAAAATGTGTTTTGGTCATAGAGACAGCATGGACTGTGTCACTAAAACATTGGAATATCAACTAATATCAAAACAGACATCAAACTCCCAAGTATGTGTTTGAGAGGGAGACACCATTCCACTGAGGAATTATTTTTATAACATATAAACATATTCCCTATTTTACATTAAAGTGCTATAGCATAAAAAGAGCTATGAATCTTATGTAATTTGAGATTTTAAAATTCTGATGGAGGGGTGAGGAATGATTCATACTATTTTTATGTCTTGATCAACGTGCAAAAATTATGAGCCAGACTAATGCCAAAAGAAGAACTGTCTCCTTGGAACGAGGCAGACATAGATTTGATTGAAAGGCTCTTCAGAGAATTGTGCACACATTCTAAAGAAACATTCTTAAGAAGAGACTGGAGTAGCAAAACA
Organism: Eubucco bourcierii; assembly: GCA_013396675.1. Classification (NCBI taxonomy): domain Eukaryota; kingdom Metazoa; phylum Chordata; class Aves; order Piciformes; family Ramphastidae; genus Eubucco; species Eubucco bourcierii. The sequence continues at coordinate 13,949 of VWZE01015743.1, forward strand.
GCACACCTATTTTACTAGACACCTGTGGTGGAAGGCCAGTACAGACCTAATACATGTCCTATTTTGCCCAGGCATGATGCCCCCTGCTCACCCCTCCTCTCTGCAAATGGGGAGCAACATGGGAAAGAAGACAAGAGGCTTGAAGCCACCAAGTCTACTTTGCCCTGGTAAACAGGATACATACCCTTGTTTATGCACCACCTGTGTTTTTCTAAATATGGGTGAAAGTAAGCCCTGGCTTCACCACATATGGTCAGGTTTAACAAAGTGCCATTCTGATTGGCCAAAGAGCCGTCAGACTTGGGCTAATTGATAAAAGATACGGGCGAGGTAAAACCAATTGGTGAAGTAAAACAACATCCTCTGCCTCGTTTTCCTCTACCACGTTGTGCTGTGCCCTGCTCTGCCTTGAGATGTGCTGTGCTCTGCCACATTGTGTTCTGCTTTGCCTCACTGTGCCGTGCACTACCACACTTTGTTCTGCCCTGCCACAATCCAAACCAGCTTTGCTGTGTAACAACAAGCTTTGTTGTTTCAAACTTGCCCACCTGCAAACCTCTGTGCCGAGTCCAGAGCTCTGGAAAGGACATTATACACCCATGAAGGAATCAAGACCAGGTCAGAGGCTGCCTAACTACCCCCAGCATCCTGTTAAAACCCTGGGAAATCTTCAGAAGCTTTCAATTCAGAAGTTTTTTGCCCAGGGAGGGTGTGGATGCTCCCTCCCTGGATGTGTTCAAGGTCAGATTGGATGAGGCCTTGAGTAACCTGTACTAGTGGGAGGTGTCCCTGCCTATGGTAGGGGGTTGGAACTAGATGATCCTTGAGGTCCCTTCCAACCTTACCATTCTATGATTCTATGATTCTATGATTCAATGGGTGCCAAGCCACCAACAGAACCCTTCCAAGTGCTTTGCATACTGTCTGAGACTGTAATGCAGCCCTGGAAATCCAAAGGTACTATTTTGTGAGTACATATTCTAAAAAGCCTCTTTGTAAATAAACTTCTGATTTGACTCTGTAACTTGGGCTTTCTGCTTCATAAGAAAGGAGCCTCTTGGGTTGCCCTAGAGGGCAAGCAGTTTATTGACAGCAAGAATCTCTCTCCAGTTCCAATTAATTTTGCATTTTGCTATTTTTTTCTTTGTGTAAAT
>VWZE01015757.1:0-58935 GCA_013396675.1 Eubucco bourcierii
AGTGTGGGGGGGTGGGGAACTCCTAAACCTTCACAAGAGGGACAGAATCGCCTCCCTTGACCTGCTAGGCATGCTTTGTTTGATGCAGCCCAGGATGTGATTTGCCTTCTAGGCCATGGATGCATATTGCTGGCTCACATTCAGATTGTCAACCACCAGTCCTTCTCCACTAGGCTGCTCTCAATCACATCATCCCTGACCCTGTATTGATATCAGGGATTGCCCCAACCCAGGTACAGGTCCTTGTACTTGGCCTTGTCAAATGTCCAGATCAGCTTATCATCTGAATCCATCCCTCAGGCCTGTCATCTGAACCACTCTGCTTAGTGTTGTTGGCCAAATGACCGAGGGTGCACTCAATCCCATTGTCCATGTCATTGATGAAAATGTTAAGCAGTGCTGGTCCCAGTAAGGGCACATGAGGGTTACCATGAATCTCCATCTGGACATTGAACTATTGACCACTATCCTCTGGATGTGACAATCTAACCCAATTTCAAATTCACCAAATAGTCTATTTATCACGTCTGTATTTTTCCAATTCTAAGTACGTTGTGGGCAACCGAGTCAAAGGCTTTGCAAAAGTCCAGATGGACAATATCCATAGCTCTTCCCTTGCCCACTTATGGAGTCACTTAATCATAGATGACCATTAGGTTGGTCAGGCAGGACTTGTGCTTGGTGGGGCTCAGTTTTAAAAGTAGATGTAATGTTTACCTTTTTCCAGTCACTGGGGAGTTCGCCTAAATATTATGACTTTTCAAATATCATGGAAAATGGTTTGGCAACTACATCATCCGATTCCCTGAGTGTGCTGGAATGCATCATGTCAGGTTCCATAGACATACATATGTTCATGTTCCTCAGATGGTCACGGGCCTGCTCTTCTCTTACAGCAGGAGGGGCTTTCTTCCTCTAGTCTTTGTTGTGCCATCTGTTGACTCAAAGTGTGGCAAGAAAGATTGCAAGTGAAGATTGAGGCAAAAAAGTTTTGAATAACTCAGCCTTCTCCATGTCTGTTTTTGCCAGCTTATCAGTGGAACTCTTCAGAGTGGGTACACTTCCTCTAACTTTCCTTTTCTGGTTGACACACCTGTAGAAGCCCTTTTTATTATTCTTTGCATCCCTTGCCAAATTCAGCTCTAGCCATACCTCAACCTTCCTGACTCCATCCCTGTACTTTTCCCAGGATACCTATCTGTGCGTCTACTGCCTTTGCAGTTCCCTCTTACTCTTTAGTTTAACTAGCAAGTCTGGACTTGGTCCTCCTTGTCTGATTTCTTACATTTCAGGTTTGAGAGCTCTTGAACTCTCTATGGAAAATGTTCTTCCACAGTGACAACATAGAAAACTTAATAAATATTAGGGAGTCAGTGTGGATTAGAACTAAAAGGTGTTTTGATTTTGTGATGCCTCTTTTGTTTTGTTACTCAGGTGCCCCTAGGTAAAACAGGAGCTGCCATGTACAATTGCTGTCATAAGATGCCATAGGAAGTCATGTAATTTAATTAATTTGCATTACTTTTGTCATTTGCATGGCTACAGGAAATCACAGTCAAAGTAATGAAGATTATATGAAGGTAAACTATTGTAAAGGGGATGGTATTCATCTGGAACCATGGTTACAAAAGTTGTAAGTTCTTAAGCTGCAGTGTTACTGAGTAAGAGGGAGTGTACATGGAAATGGAATGAGCTAGTGTGTCTTGGTGTTGCAGATCTCTTCAAGGAGGTGGCAGGCCCCACAGAAATGTGTGACCAGAGGCAGCTGGGCCTCCTGCTTCACGATGCCATCCAGATCCCACGGCAACTTGGGGAAGTGGCAGCCTTTGGTGGCAGCAACATTGAACCCAGTGTGCGTAGTTGCTTCCAACAGGTAAGATAGTAAAGACCTTCATGTGAAAAAAAACCTTCTGTGAAATCCTGTGGTTTGCTTTTACAGGGTTTAAGCAAAAGGAGAGAAATAAAAAAATAATCTGGGTTTTTTTGAACAGAAATGAATACACTCCCAGAACTGAATGTGGGAAATTACTGTGAAAATGCAGCTGTAAAGGATGGTTTATGGTTTAGGAGAGGATCAAACAAGCAAAGAGAATATATAGATCTTGTGGCTTTGACAATATTTGCTGTTTTAAAAGCTGTTAAAAAAAAAAATTCTGTAGCAGCCAATTACGCTTCTTTGCATTGTTCAAAGCAACCTGATACTGTGAAAACAACGTGCTTTTCCCTGCTGGAACAAGACATGATCTAAACAGAACAAGAGAACAGTGTTGATAGCAGTTTTTGACCTTGTGCGTCAGGAAATTATTTATCGTTATTTTACTGAGAAAAGGCTTCATGAGTTGCATGAAGCTTTTCAAGCACAGTCATTTATATATTGTGAACCTTTGTGAGGCAGATCAGAATATGGAATAAAGCTATGTTGCTTCCTGCTGTTCTGTTCCGGAATAGATGCAGGGGATTAATGAGGCTGCAAGGAATGTCTGTCTGTTTAAAGAAGATGAGAGTTAAAAAGAAGATGTTGTAATGGAATAAACCTAGCTAAGACTTTGTCAAGAATATTAAAGGCTTTGACTGTTCACTAGTGATAACTATACTGCTTGAGTGTGTTATTTGTCAAAATGGCTACTTTGAGCATTGTCAGAAATTATGTATGGTTTAAAAATTTACTGTAGCATTTATAGAACTACCAATTTTAATATTTCTGATTTTATTGAATTGGACATTAAACATAGTGAACCTTTAGAGTGTTTTTGTTTTGCTATTCTTTCACAGACATTTCCACATTTTCTTCCAGTGCTTTGATGTGCTGGTTTGAGGCTAATTAGAATATTTTAATAGAGAAAATTACACTATAGACTGTGAAAGGAAAACATCATGATGTCTACTTCACTCATACACTTGCTGAAAAATTGTTTGGGAATAATAACCAAAATATATAGATAAGTCAGCCTCTGCCTGGCTCTTCCTGGGAGAGCAGCTCGGGCGGTCTGGCAGCTTCTGGCTCTGGCTCCCTTGCCGATTAATTCTCACTAACCACTTTTCTAACCCACCTGGCTGAGCCTCCTCATTTACCTTGCATGTAAGGCAAACCTTGGGGTAAGGTACAGGGGTGGGGAGAAGGTGGAAGGGTGGTTGGGAGCCCCTCCTGGGGTCTCTGATTTCTGGGAGGGGAGTTGTGTTTCTGTATTACCTTTAACTTGTATATTTCTGTAAATATTCCTGTATATAGTGTATATATCTACTTGTACATTGTGCTGAGCTGTAAATAGAGCTTCATCTCTTAACCTCCAGCCGACTGAGTTCTAGTCCAGGTCATTTTACAAAGTGTGTGTGTGGGGGGGAACTCCCAAACCATCACATTTGAAAAAAATCAGTTATGCTATCTTGTATTCAGAACGTTTAGATTCATTTCTGGACTCTGAGAGATATTTGAGTTGGAAGAATGTCTGCATTATGAATAATTGGGTAGATCTTTATGGAAGTTGATTTGACCAGTTAACCATGTAAAAAGTCCTCTGAGGTTTTAGCGCTGAAGCTTCAGACACTAAAGAATGCTGATTGATGAACATATCACTGACCTCAAGTGGTTCAAGTACTGTGTCCAGTTCTGGGCCACTGAGTTCAAGAGACATACTGAGATACTGAAGCGTGTCCAGAAAAAGGCAACAAAGCTGATGAGGGGCCTGGAGCTCAGCCGTATGGGAGAGGCTGAGAGAACTAGGGTTGTTTAGCCTGGAGAAGTGGAGGCTCAGGGGCGACTTCATTGCTGTCTACCTTTCAGGGGTTGTAGCCAGGTGGGGGTTGCTTTCTTCTCCCAGGCAACCAGCAACAGAACAAGGAGACTCAGTCTCAAGTTGAGCCAGGAGAGGTCTAGGCTGAATATTAGGAGGAAGTTCTTCACAGAGAGAGTGATTTGCCATTGGAATGGGCTGTGCCCAGAGAGATGGTGGAGTCTCCATCCCTGGACTGGATGGGACAATTGGTACCATGGTCTAGTTGATTGGATAGGGCTAAGTGATAGGTTGGACTGGATGATCTTGGAGGTCTCTTCCAACCTGGTTGATTCTATGATTCTAAGTCATTCTAAAATTAATTATTTCTTGGTGGCAGACTTTTTCTGTGACAGAGGAATCATCTTTATGCCTCTCAGGGATTTGCCCTGTATCTCGTATTGTTCAGTTATAGATAAGGAATACTAGAAAGGTAGTGTTTCAACACTTATGTGATGAGATTTCATATGAGAAGAGGGATGCAGTACTCGAATTCAGTCCCTGGTTATTAAGAGAATATAAAGAAGATGTGCTATTTATTTCAACCTAGTACAAACAGGTATTTTGCTGGTGGGGAAAGCACATTATTCTCTTTTTTTTCATGCTGCTCCCTCCTACTGACAAAAATTGACTTGGACTATGACTAGGTTAAGAAACCTTGTGTTACTTGCAATCGTGCTTTACAATTTAAGTGCAACTTCCATTTTAAGTTGTCTTCTGTTTGTTCCAGTGAACTCAGAAAAATGACCTGTGTTCTTATTCCTGATAAAGTTGATGAATATGATACCTTTATAACTAAGTTTCTCTGGTTGTTACAACTTAGAATGTAGAAACATGTTTGTTCACTTCTTAAAACTGTTATGTTAATACTTTATCTCTGCTGCCTTCTTGCAGTGATTGCCTGTAAATGGCCATTTTTTTTTCTCTCTCTATTTACTTACCTCCTTTTTTATTTTACCTGCTTGTTTAGCACGCTAACTTGAAAAAATTCCATGCAAGCACTGATGACTTCTAACAAACTGATACTGATCATAACTCAAAAGACAACCATGTCTTTAGTGTGTCTGAACTGCAGAACACACTTCTCTTTCATGCTCGTGCTTCTTTCTCCAGTCTTTTCAGTTCAAAATTGGCTTTACTATGGATTCCATTACTCCTTTACTATGACCTCCATCTTTGTTGCCATCTGTCTATAACAGCTGTTTACTCCATTATATTCTTAAGTTATTCTTTCTTTGCACTTAGATCAAGGTTATTTCTTGTATCTTGTAACTGTTTTTACACTAACCTGGCATAGAAAGAATTTCTAAGGAAAATCTTCTTGTGCATGCACTGGTTTTTAGGATTTTAATTTGGATGATACAGAGGTTTTTTTCTCTCTCCACAGAACCACAATAAACCAGAAATAACTGTAAAACAATTTATAGATTGGATGCGCTTAGAGCCACAGTCTATGGTATGGCTACCAGTTCTACACCGTGTGGCAGCAGCAGAAACAGCAAAACATCAGGCCAAGTGCAACATCTGTAAAGAGTGCCCAATTGTTGGCTTTAGGTAAGAGGGAGAGACTTGGGTGCGAAGTTTCTCAGAAAATATCCACATTTTTAAGTCTTCCAATGAATACAGTTTTTGTTTCCCCACTATTTCCCTTCTTTAAGATGTATTCTGCCTCCCACGATGAGGCCACAGTGTGGCCTGAGCTGTGCATTGTTGGCTCCTGCAGTACTGCTGTTAGACATTCAATAGTCCTATGACTGACAGGTATGCAGGACAGGTTGTCATGAAGTGTTATGGCATTGGTAAATCCAGGAGATAGCAAATGCTGCCTAAGTGCAGGCCACATGTTCTGTAAGGATAAGACCAAAATAAGCTGATCAGTAAGAAAAAATGTGGGCTTCTTGTCTCCTTTCTTCTTTAAGGCCTGGGAAACTAACTTGTGCCAGGCAGCACTAAACACCTTTCAATGGCAATCTTCCCTTGCTTTAGCAGTCATTGATATGTTATGGTGATGAGACTTGCACACTTCTTGTTTATAGCATTGAATGCAATCTTAGCTTGTCTGTTCAAAGGAAGCTGGGAATTCTAAAAGAAAAATCTGCACCAGTGACATTCTTCATGTTACCCTTCTAAGCTCTATGATTTTACTGTGAATTATGATGCTGGGGCATGAGATAGCTGGTACTGTTACAGCTAACATACCTGTGAATTGATTGCTCCAATGTATAAGGTGACTTAAAAAAAAAATTAAAAGTTTTAAAAAAAAAAAAAAAAAGTGGAGACTGAAATTTTCCTCCACTGTCATCATGAAGCTGAGTGTTAGAGAATTGAACTAGGGGCCCTGTTTTTTTAGTATAGATATGCAAGTACTTCCAAAAGTAGTTTCATACTGATCAAACTTTGTTACCTGTCTTAAGAGGAGATGAAATTCCTCTAAATGTTCCTAGTTTTCTTCATTAATGCTAGAGGGAGCATCGGGTGACAAAGCTTCAGCTCAGATATCTCTGGAATACCAAATTTGCACTGATGACTCTTGTCTGTACTGAAATGTTCTGTGTAAAGAAAGAAAGTATAGAGATAGAAGAGAGAAGGAGACAAAGGAATGGCTTATTCTAAATAATTTCTACAATTAAGGTAAAGATCTGCAACAACAAACATCTCACATCTTCACAGAAGGTAGATGTGGCCATTTAATAGGCAGGCTTTGAGTAAAGATTATAAATAGTTGCATCAGCATTCTTAAAAGTGAATCTTTTGAATTTATAGGTACATTCTCTTGCAAAACAAAACATAAAACTCAGCAGGGGGATGATGTGGATTGGTGCTGAAAACTACTCTCAAGAAGCAATTTAATTTAAAGTTCTAGCTGTTCAGTAGCTATTCAATTTGATTCAGTTAGCTTATTTTAGTTTCGTACAAATGATACAAGCTCATTCAGTCAGAACAACCATACTATAAAAAACAGTGGGCAGAATCTGGAATTGAATTCTTGGTTTAGTCAGCTTTAGCTGGGAAAAAATACAGAGTTCTTGGTAGATAGATTTAATACAAAGGATAATGTATAAGTTTGTTACCGCTTAAGAAAAAAAAAAAAGCTAAGTTTTAAATTTAATCTTATTTTTATAATACGTGCATTTTCAAGGATTTTATTTGTAAATGTTATTTCTGAGATACCATCTGACTACAAAAGAGAGAAAAAAGGAAAACTATACCAATATGGGTTTCAATCAATTCAATATGGTTTTAAGTCAATTCAAACTTTAAAATTATGAACTGTTTACATACCATCTCTGAAGATGATGCCTGGAACATTTTCTGCTTCAAATCACCTTGGCAACATATGATTGGCATTGGTGCTCTCTGTGGCTAAAAGAGGCAAGAATTTACTTTAGATGCTCAGCAAGGTAGCCTTTGTAGTGTAGGGAGGATATGTGGAGTAAACTGAGAGGCTGCAGGTTTCCTGTGTCTCCTGTGGGCAGCTGCTGCAGTGATATCAGTGCCCTTAGGTCTGCAGTCACAGTGAGTGTTGGCTGTGCCATGCTCTGTATGCACACACCCGCATACTTCAAGGTGCTTTCGAAGCTGATGTCAACAAAGTACTGATGCCCTTGTGTTGCTGCTGCTCGAAAACATATGACAGCATTTCAGAAAATTATTTGCCTCACGAGCCTTAAAAACAGATAAATATTAGAACTAAACTTTGGAAATGCTAATCACTTTGTTTAAAATCTCCATAGGTACCGGAGCTTAAAACATTTCAATTATGATGTCTGTCAGAGCTGTTTCTTCTCTGGGCGTACAGCAAAGGGGCATAAATTGCATTACCCAATGGTGGAATACTGTATTCCCGTGAGTACCAATTTACTACAAGTTCCTAAGAGATTGTGTTTCCATTACTCGTGATCAACATTTTTTTCCATAGTCATTTGTCACCCAGATATTTTGCCAAGATTTCTTTTTTATGAGTTTAGTAGGTTTGACTTCTTGCCTTTCTCTTTGAAAGTCATCAGGGACTTTGGTAGTGCTGTTGGTCTTATGTGGACCACATTTGCATTCTGTAGAAATGAGTACAAGTCACTTTTGTAAAAACAAGTCTGGAGTATTAAAAAGTGTTTGCAGTATTTGTATACTTCCACATGCATACCCCATAAGGATGAGAACATGTCAAAAGAAAAAGACTTTGTATTGTTACACCATAATATTTAATATTCTAGTAATGCATTTAATATTTTTAAAAGTGCATGATCTTTACTTTCAGGTCTAGCATTTTGATTCCTTTGTAAAAATGTGGTAAGAAATACCTTATTTCCCTCTGCTGAGTAATTACTGTTTACTGGGATATTTAAATTTTGGTGTGTAGATGGAAAATCAGTATTGACAGTTTATAACCATTTGTAGTTTGAGAGGCTTACCTGCAATGGCTAATAAAAAAACAATTTTACACAACACAATATTTTCACAATAAAATTTCAAACACAGTTTTATCTAAGAAAGTTTCTGGGTGACTTTGTTAGGTGGAGGAGTGGATAACTTCCTTCGTAAAAATACCACTTCTACTTTAAAAAAAATCTGCTAGTTGTTTACTTTCTTAAGAATTTTAATTCAGTTGCAAATAAATTAATAGGAAAATTGTCATGTACTTTAAGCAACAGTGGTAAAAGGCCTGCAAACTCAGAAAAATTAATTCAGACCAGAATGTAGGTAGAGCTGGTGGACTTGATTGATCTTGGCGATCCTGAGGATCTTTTCCAACCTGAATGTTTCTGTGATCCTGAATTGAGATGGTTTGTGATAGTGCTGCAAGGTTCTGTAGGATCTTCTATGAGAAAAAAAAAATCATTATTTAATATATTTTGCTGTTGTAGTTGGGCTTATTACCTTGTTTTCCCTTTCTTTTCCATTCGGAGAGTCTCGCTTAACAGGATTCAAATCCTGTTGTGTAGTGTTTTCACTTCGTTATGATCAGAAGAAACCATGACTTATGTTAATATATTCTCATTAATTCTGTAACCTGAAGTTAGGATTTGGTTGATAAATTGGCATGCTAGGCTACATTCTGAAAAATTTTTTGAAGTAAATTTGTTAATTTTCATTCTTAATGTTTGTTAAAGACAACAATACAACTGTTACCAGTTTTCACTTTCTGCCTTCTCTTAGGGTCATAGAATGGTAGGGGTTGGAAGGACCTCTGTAGAGTCCAACCCCCCTCTCAAAGCAAGATCACCTAGGGCGAGTCACATAGAAATGCATCCAGACGGGTTTTGAAAGACTCTAGAGAAGGAGACTCCACAACCTTGCTAGGCATTTTTTTCCAGTACTCTGTCACTCTCACAGGAAAGAGGTTTTTCCTCATGCTGAGGTGCAACTTCCTGTGTTCAAGTTTGTATCCAGTGCCCCTTGTCCTATCATGGAGCACCACTGAAAAGAGACCAGCACCACCTTCTTGACACGCACCCTTCAAATATTTGTATACATCAATAAGATCCACTCTCAAGTCTTCTCAAGACCTCAGTCCCAGGTCTCTCAGTCTCGCTTCTTTTTACAGATCGTTTTCTGGTTTGATTTGTACTGGGTTTGTGATGTGACACAGACCGTTTTGCTCCTGTGTGACTGTTCTAACCCTCAGGATCTAGAGGTCTGCAGTTTCTTTCTTTAATAGAAATCATTAAACACACAGTGATATCGATTGCATCCAGGCCTCCTTAGCCAGCATAACCCAGACAGTTTGAACATGTTCAAGACACCTTCACTCTCTACAGTTACTTAAAATGAGGTTGGAGTGAGGAGGGGGCCATACTCTTCTGCTTGATGACAAGTGACAGGACTAGAGGAAATGGTTATGAGCTGCAACAGGGGGAGTTTTAGACTGGATATTAGGCAATATTTCTTCACCAAAAGGATTATCAAACATTGGAATGGTCTCCCCAGGGCAGTGATGGAGTGACCATCCCTGTGGGTGTCGAAGTGGTGTGTGGACCTGCAGCTTAGGGCCACGGTTCAGTATTGACTGTTCAGTACTGGGTCAAAGGTTGAACTGGATGATCTTTGAGGTATTTTCCAACCAGATACATTCTGTGATTCTGTGTGATTTACTTTTCTTACATCCGCCTTTTTTTATAATAGTGTTCTCTCAAACCTGATCTTCAGTTTATATCACAGTCGTGGAACAGAAGTAATCTTTATTAATGCCTGTAATATACAGAAAATTCAGAAATGAGTATGTAAGATGTGTCAAAATAGATAATGTTGCCAGTCCACAGAATAAGATGCCCTTCATGTTGCATTAGTAAAATACATATTACATCTTGTAGATGGTATGGTACTGTCCCTAGAACAGGCTGGTATATTTCTGATGGTTTCCAGATTTTGTCTAAAGCAGCAGATTTGGTGTCAGAGAAATTTTCAGTTCCTGCCATACACATTCACATTATGTAACTGTGAGACATTTCATTTACAAGACTGTCCATGTGAAAAAATGTATTCTAGGAACTCCACTGTCTCTGGCACTGGGGACAGCTTGTATTTTAATGAGGATTTCTGCTAAAGAAATACTATAGCTTTAAAACAATATTGAGTGCAAAATAAGGTAATCTAAGGTGAAGGTCCCATCTTTCCATGAAATTATGGGAGGAATGAGGTGTAATTCACTATGGGATAATAAGGGAAATAAGATTGCATTCTTGATTAAAATGAGGGAAGGCAGGCAAGTGTATAGGAGGTAAAGGAAGGAACCTGAGCAGTTTAACATAAAACAGGATAAAAAGAGATGGCATGTCATTTAGGTGATTCATAAAATTAGAGGTCCACCACTGACCTCCATTAATTTGGAAGCTGCATATGAGAGTTGGAATTTTTCTTGGATCCTGCCATAAGTACACTGTACTGTCTCCAGTTCTATGAAAAGAAATGACCCATTATATGGACAGACTTCTTATATGCCTGCTTGACTTTGACAATCAGCACCTACATGAATCCATTTAAACTAATCTCATATGAATTATATAAGGATTAAAGACAACATTGGAGTTATTAATGCAATGTAATAGTGAAAAATGGCAATTTTTTTTGCAGTAAGTTAGTAGAGTGGCTTATATATTTAAATGGAATAATACTTGGAAAATAGCATAGAACTGGGCCTGTGAACAAAAACATAAATAAATAGAAGGTGCTGAAGGCCAATGAATTGCTTCTTAGAATCCATTATATTACAGTAAAGATAGCCTGAACAGGTAAAGTGCATCTACTCTACCTTTTCAACCAAATTCAAAGATTGCTGATGTTAAAATGTACCTGCATGATGTATTTTTAGCTTTTTTTTGGAATGGAAATTTTCTCAATAGTGGTACTTGAGATTTATATTCATGTGACTTCCTGTACTGACAAGTCCTTTGAATTTGAAGTGGAAATAGTTACTGCATCAATTTTCATTCTCTAAACTGTTTCCAATTCACAACTCCTGTATTTAAGTAAAACTTTAGAAGTGCATTTTCTGAGGTAACATACAAATAGCAGGCTAACAATTCTGAAAATTTTCTCATTGCAAGTAGTCTCACTTTGTGACTTCAGTGGAAGTATGGTGGATTTTTCTAGTTCTGTGGCAGTACACTCAACTGGCACAGGTCCATATTTCAGAAAATGTTCTTTTTGTAGCTTTCTATACATGATGGTATAAATGATGGTAGCAAAGCTTAGCGCCTTCATCTTCAAGATGGCCAAAATTTTATTTCCCTGAAGGAACTTAGAATGTAATAGACAAGATACCAACATTTGTTAGTTGAATGATAAATCATTCACCCTGGACTGAATTTTGTTTTTCTTGGCACAATAAAGCTTATCTGCAATAGTGCCTGTGAAGACTTCTGCTCCAGGTAAGTCGTCTGCAAATTCAGTTATTCCTGGCATCCAGAGAGGACAAATTCCTGAACATTAAGCAGCCTCAGTGTTTTATAAGCAACAAACTGACATCAGTAAGTCAGTGGCTTCATCTCGACATGCTTACCATAAGTACACCAAGCGTGATGCTCCACTGTTAGCAAAATGGGATTGTTCTGCATGGAAGATGAAAGCAAGCAGCAAGAATGGTTGGAACTGGCTAATTCACTTGCAGCACATCACTTCCACCTGTGCACTTGGGATTACTCTCTGCCTTGAGAATAGCTCTGTGGTCAGGGTAGTCTGATACTTAGCAGCTGGACAATGTGCTTTCCTCTAGACCTCACACTTTCAGTTTCTCAGATGGCTGATTTATGTGATCTGCTACCATTTTGTAACTTGTTAAATTCTGAGCTAAGGTAGTTACTCTTGAAATTACAGCTTGACTTCACTGCAGTAAACTATAATATACACACAAATTATGATCAGTCTCTCCTTTTGGTGAGAAATTGTTGTGAAGTGCCTCTATTTGAAAGTGATCACAGGGTAAAAGGGTGAAAAGGGTAATCTTCACAATGTTACACAGTGAAAACATCACTGATGTGTGTTGTGGGTTTAAAGAGCCAACAGAGTAAAGCTCTCAAATGAATTGGAGAAAAAAACCAGAATTATATTTGGAGAGAGTGTTACAGACAGAAATTACAAAGCAGATACAGAATCCATAAGCGAACCCCCTGAATTTTTCCCCAACCCAAAACTAAATCTATCATCCCCAGTGCTCCGATCCTGCCTCCCCATGCCTCTCCCATCCAAGAGGCCTAAGCACAGCCTCTGGAGGCCCCAAAACAGGCCTATCCTTATATGTTTGTCCTGATAACGCAGCTCCTACCTGGCACAAGGCTGGAGGGGGAGGAAAGGAGAACAAACTGGCCTTGCCGTGAGCTTATGAAGAGATAACAGAATTATGGGATTGAATAACAATCTTCCAGTCCCTAGAGGACTCTTTTTAACCTTATAGTTCCCAACCTGGGACAATGTGGCATTCATAAGTAGAATTATTGTACGTTTGATGATCTAGTTTTTGTGATATCTTGTCTTGTGCCTCTGTCAAAGGATGCGAGATGCTTTTTAGCAGTGTTTAAGTTACTTGTTAACTCCATTCTCAAGTGTCAATTTAAACAATAATTAGAGGAGTGAAATACCTGTCTCTTTACCCCACATCCTCTGCTGGAATGTTTCCCAGCCTCCCTAATGGTACCTAGCTTGCAGCTGCTCTGAAATGCACCTCTACCTGCATATATCATAGCTGTTGTTGTTTTCAATCAAGAACAGCCAGGCTTATGCATAGATTCTACCACATGTAACCAGAGAAATAAAATGTCAAGAAATAAAAAATACAGAGATGTAAAAAAGCTTTTTTGTTGGCTGTTTGATTAGTTTGTTTTATTGTTGCTGTTTTTTGTTGTAGTGGTGCTTTTTTTTTTTTGCTTTAAAAAGAAGAAAAACACAACTACAAACCTTAACATTTTGTAAGCATTTGAATAGTATCAAATTAATCACAGAATCAAAGAATGTTAGCAGTTGGAAGGGACCTCTTGAGGTCATTGAGTCCAACTCCCCTGCCAAAACAGGATCCCCTAGGGTAGTTCACACAGGAATGCATCCAGATGGGTTTTGAAGGTCGCCAGAGAAGGAGCCTCCACAACACCTCTGGGCAGCCTGTTCCAGTGCTCTGTCACCCTTGCTGTAAAGAAGTTTCTCCTCATTTTGAAACGAAACCTTCTATGTTCCAATTTGTAGCCATTGTTCCTTGTCTTGTTGCTGCTGACCACCAAAAAAAGATTGGCCCCATCCACTTGACACCCACCCCTCAGATATTTGTAGACATTGATCAGATCTCTTCTCCAAACTAAACAGCCCCAGGTCTCTCAACCTCTCTTCATAGGGGAGATACTCAAGTCCCCAAATCATCCTTGTGGCTGTCTGTCTGCTGGACTCTCTCCAGCAGGTCCTGTCTCTCCTGAACTGGGGAATCCAAAATTTGACAGTGGTCTCACTAGGACAGGATAGAGGGGGAGAACGACCTCCCTAGACCTGCTGGACACAGTTTTCCTGATGCAACCCAGAATGCCATTGGCTGTCTTGGCCGCAAAGGCACATTGCTGGCCCAAGCAGGACTTGCTATCTGCCAGGACTCCAAGGTCTTTCTCCATGGAGCTGCTTTCCAACCAGGCAGCTCTCAACTGGTACTGGTAACAAATTCAGGTGTCTCTACTAGGGCTTCTAACAAAGAATAAACTAAAATCCTCTTAAGCAACATAGTATTCTTTAATGCTGTAAATTTTGCATCCCTGAGCATGCCGTCTTAACAAAATATATTTTCTTGGAACTTGTTTGATTACTGTGCATATCGAATGCCTGAGTATATTTTTCTCCATCATCCTCATAACTCTTGAATATCTAGCTGGGGTTAATGACAGCATTCATTAGTAAGATTCTCTTCTGGGAACCGGTTTCTGTTTGTATATTAGAGCAGCTCTTTGCTTTTGTACTAGACATAGTATAAGAAAAGTAAGTAATAGAATGATGACTTAGGAGCGGACTAATCCTTTTACATAGATATGCAATGAAAGGAATGGGAAATTGTTTGCCCTTCCATTGTCACTTTATTACATTTTCTTGTAAAAAGAGATTGTCCTATCCTGAGTATAAATAAATGTATGCATATAAGTATTACATATTTGTATATTTATGTGTCTTTGTCATTTTAATACTTACTGTTACTTTATTTGGAGTTCTCCAACTAGTTTATTACATTTTTGACAGTAATTTTTTTCCCAAAAAAGGCTTAATTTCTAATACATTAAAATATATGCCAACTGGTTTTTAACCTGCGTATCACAGAATCACAAAATTGTCCAAATTGGAAAAGACCTTTAAGATCATCCACTATAATCATTAGCCTAACATTGACAAGTCCTTGTCTAAATCATATCCCTGATACTACATCTACCCAATTCTGAAATATCTCCAGGGATGGGAACTCTACCACCTCTCTGGGCAAGCCATTCCAACACCTGATAGCCCTTTCAGTGAAGAAATACTCCTGATACCCAAACTAAACTTCCCTTGGTGCAACTTGAGACCATTTCCTCTTGTCCTATCCTTTGTTACTTGTTCGAACAGACCAGCTCCCACCGTAGGAAAACCATGTCTCAGCATTCTCAGGTTTTTCTACTGCTCTCCCCGTAAATCCCAGTTTCCTAAATTTGTGTTAGTTTACAAGGAATTTTACCTGGGTTTAGTTTGTGACTTATGACTCCATTTATGCCTGGCTGGTATAGTGAAGAATGCTAATGCCTCTTTGTCAGTTATTGCAGGTTTTCTCCCTGACACCACCTGATAGGGACAGTTTTTTAGTTAATTGTGTGTGCCAACTGTGGATCTTAGTTAATCATTCCTGAACTTTGTCCTGTTTTAAGAACCAAGATTTTAAATTAAGTTTAACTTTTTGTCTCTCTTGACATGATTTTGGATTGGAATGTGTAATGTGGTTGTAAGTAAAAAAACCGCAGAAGAAACATCTCTAAGAGTTGCATCTTGTTGAATGTAAATTAAAATAGATCTTCCAAATCTCAGATTTCACTAGTTAGTGTTTACTGTCCTCAGTCAGTATGTAGTTATATTAGTCTTTCCAAGGAACTAGGTCAGACTGTCATATCAAATAAAGAATACAGCAGAGGAAAAGTCTAGCAGCTCAGTAGACGTTTATTTCTGCATTGTGTAGGTACTAAAACTTTCATTCCTTGGCCTTGGGATGGAGTTCCATCTGCTAAAGCTACTGTTGCATGAGAACAAGTAGCCTTTTGGGGTTCCTCAGGTCTCTTGTTTGGATGATGCACTCACTGAAGCAGACACTTTCCGAGAATGATTTTGTGAGCTTTCCTCAAATTTATCTGTATTAAAATGCAAGTGTTTGGACATCTCTTAGTCTTGCTTTTGCCCAGTTTCTTGGTACTTGTTAAAGTCTCATGTGAGAAACTCTTACCAATATCTACAATTTTTACTGCTCATGTGATCTGTATTACATTTTGTAACTGCATGTATTATATATACATTAAAATACATAGGTGTATAGGGAAACATTTTTATGTTTCAATAATAGAGAATAAAAGCATAGGATAGTTTGCCTGCTTCTAGGCCTATTTGTAGTACATAATGGAAAAAAAAATTGAAAAGTCTTTCACTCTGTTTTCCTTATGGATATTGATCCACTTCATCATCCTTTTACGTTAGCAGGCTTCATCCAAAGCAAAGGGCAAAGAAATGCAATTTGTGCTTTGAGACGGGGTTTTGGCTGGAAATCTAGAGAAACCAGCTAACACAGGAGTCGAATGGCCACTTTTTCTTTACTGCAGTTGCAGGAGTAACTGAAAGTAACTTTAGGGCTACATGTGATGGGAATTGTTCTAACTACAGTCTGTAAGCACATGTACAGTATGTTCATGTTCAAATATAGTATTGTTGCTTCTTGCAGATCTTTTTGTTTCCATTTACACCTTATATTTTATGCCTGCATACTTGGCTTATATCCCTGCTTTATGTAACAGAAGTTAACTGAGTAGTGAACCCAGTGTTGGTTTCTTCTCCCAGGCGGCTAGTGATAGGATGAGAGGAAATAGGCTTAAGTTTTGCCAGGCGAGGTTTGGATTGATTGTTAGGTAAAAATTCTGTACTGAAAGAGTGGTCAGACATTGTAAGAGGCTGCCCAGGGAGGTGATGGAGTTGCCATCCATGGAGGTGTTCAAGAAGCATGTAGATGTGGTGCTTCAAGAAACAGTTTAGTGGTCATGGTAGTTGGATTACAGTTGGACTCAATAATATTAAAAGTCTTTTCCAACCTTAATGATTCTATGATTCTGCAAATAGTATTACCATAACAGTGCTGCCAACATTACTGTGATTATTCCAGTTGATTTTTTAAAAGCAGTTCCATCAGTTTTAATTCTGTTCTAAAGAACAAAATTGATTTCACATGGGTGTGAGTAATGGGCCTAAGGAAGTTTTGAAAGAGGCTGTATCAGTGGGTTCCAGTAAAAAAGCTACTGCTGGGGTGAGTCTTGCCAATTATAACTGCTAAATTTAGTCTTAAAAGAGTCTCGTGGCTAATTTTTGTACTAGTCTTAGCCTGTGGTAGTAAGGAGGCGACCGAGTCAGTCTGACTGTGCGTTTGATCAGTGCCTGTACAATGACTGTCACTTCAGTGGTGGGCGGTTTTCAGCTCTGGGATAATACAGTGTCAGAATGCTGTGGGAAGAGATCTAGTTGAAAAAATGAATGTGAGAAGCTTGGACATTGCACTGGAGAATGCTTTAGCATGTGCTGCTCCAATCTCCTTTCAGTTTAGGTATAGAATGGAAGTATTTTGTGGCACTTTGTAAATACAGACATCTATGTAAGATACTTACTGAGGTTGTGGTGGTGGTTTGGTTCAGCTTTTAAACAAAGCTACTACTGTTAACAGTATTTGGTTTTTTTTCATCACAGCCATTACAAAGTTTTTTCTGTCTGTGAAGTGAAGTCACAAGCTTCATGTGTATAAATGCACTATAAAGATTGCTTTCAATGACTAAGGGTATCCCCTTGTATCTGGCAAATTGATTTACCATTGTTTAGTTGTCTGAAAAATTTGATTTTGGTGTTTTGTAAAACTAAAGAAGTTCAGCTTAAGACTTGAACCAGTTTCATTTTTCTCTGATTTATAAAGTAATTGATGTCATATGCATTTGTTGCTGAGAATTTGAAGTCTTGCCGTTCTTTCCAGCAGAATAGAATTTGTGGTTGCATTATTGTTATTGTACCGTATTTCAGGACACTAAACCATCAATTTTAATGTCATTAACATTTCAGAGTTCTTCCTTGTATTCTTTCTAAGGACAGTAGCAGCACTGGTATCTCAATGCCGTTAAGCAATATTCAATTTGATTTCTTTTAACTTTTTAAGACAACGTCTGGGGAAGATGTACGAGACTTCACCAAAGTGCTGAAGAATAAATTCCGGTCAAAGAAGTATTTTGCAAAGCACCCCCGGCTTGGCTACCTGCCTGTGCAAACAGTACTGGAGGGTGACAACCTGGAGACGTAAGCTGGATTCTAGAGTAATTGCTCCTGGGATCACTGGCTTGTTCCTTTAAAAACAAAAATGTAAACCCCAAGAAATAATCAACAGCAGCTGTAGAACCTTACACTGCATTCTTTTCTATTAATTGTTTTGTGTTATTTACAAATTTTCGAAGAGTTTGGAAAAGTAGCAGATTTTATACTTTGATTTTTTATTTTTGTGTTTTGGTAAACATTTTGTCATAAAGTCATGCACTTCAGCAGAAAACGTTAGAGAGAGGTGAATAGCTTTTTTACAGAGAACACTTTGATAGGCTTGGGGATACTGGACTTTTGGAACTGCACTGTTTATTTGGTTATTCAGAGTTCCTGGAATTAGAAATCCCTGAGCCAATTATGTTCCTACCAACTTCAGCCTGATAAAAGAGAGCACCCTCAGTATCTCCAGTATTACTTGTGGTGCTAGCAGAAATAAGCTATTTATTCACTTGGTGGTTGTCAGCAAAGGACACTGTTGAAAGAGCAAAATTAAGATGTGTTGACAGGGTGCTAGGAGTAGTTTCATGGATGGACTCTTCTTGACATCCTGGAGTCTGCAGTACTTCTGTATTGTCTGAATACAGCACCGTTTAGCTTGCAGCAGCAAGTATGAACCTTCAATACACATGCTCCCCTTGCACATAACAGCCCAGTTCCATTGTCCATGGTCTGTTTTAATGAGTGAAGGACTGTGCATTTATTTACAACAAGCAAACAAAACCTGCTTATTAGTCGTTTAAGAAACAGGAGGAAGAAGTCTGAAAACTGGCAATATTGATGGCCTAGATTCTAAGAAAGCAACACACACTCCAATGTTAAAATGTTACTCACCAGGGCACTCTTAGCTACCACCAACACAGGAAAGCAAAACTGCTTTGATGTGATGAAAGGTTGTCAATGGTGCCAGAAATTGGAATGTCAAAACTGTTAGTACAGGTCAAGGTAAAACTTTCTTTGTCCAGTCAAGTGGGAAATATACAGATAAATTGCCAGCATCACGCTGAGGAAAATGTTAGTGTTGGTTCTTTCCCCTGCGTGTGGCATTCCTTTAAAGCAGAAAAATAAGGAATACTAAAAAATTCTTTAAAAGATACTCAAGTGTCACAGTGCAATACAATATGTATTTACCTCTGATTTTAGGCAGAAGGAAAATAAGCATTACTGACTTGAACTTATGGTAGGTTTTTTTGGTGTCGGTGGTGCTTTTTCCCCCACAATTTATTTTGGTAGATATATTTTCTAGTTAGTTAAAAATGAAAGCTCCAATATTTGAGCAGAATTAAAATGAACTGACTATGGTTTACAAACTGCATTTCAATCAATAATGCTCATTTGATTTTTCTGTTGTTTGGGGTTTTTTTAAATTTTAAATGATTGATTTTTACTTAACAAAATGAAGAATGTAAGTCAGTCTTCAGTCTCTCCCTGATACATGGCAATGGCTGTTGCACTCTACATCAATTGTTATTGATTTAAATAATCTGTAAGGGATGCTGATTGAAGTATTTCATGTTTCTCATTTTCTTTTGCTTAAATGGCACCAAAGACTTTGTTTCATAGATTCTTTCTTTCTCTCTCTCTTTTTTCTCTTTTCCTTTTTTTTTTTTTGTCTTCCTTACAGTCCTATCACTCTCATCAGTATGTGGCCAGAGCAGTATGAGTAAGTATGCACAACACCTTTGTTTGGACAGCTTTGTATATCAGTTGGTTTCGTTTAGCTCAGTTGTGACTAATGTGATGTGCATGAGCTACGGGACATGACTCACCTAAGGGAATAATTCCTTTGGCAATATTTTGAATTTATTTGTCATCAGTCTAACTTACTTTAAAAATAATGTTGTTGATATTGTGAATTGCTTTAGACACCACTAATTTTATTGTGGGTTTGTTTTTTTTAAACTAGTCCTTCCCAGTCTCCACAACTGTTTCATGATGACACACACTCCAGGATAGAGCAGTATGCTACTAGGTAAGAGATAGATATTTTCTCACTAGTACACTATATTTTCTCATTGACTCCTGCAGATTTTAACATACTCTCCTAGACTTTATTTATTGAAAAGAAATAATGCTCTCTACTCACATGTAAGTCAAATATTTTGAAATCATTAGCTTCTGATTACAGTCATATTAAATGTAAAATAGATGCATTAAATCTATTGCGTGTCATGCAGAATGGAAACTGTTGCAGAATTACTGTGTGTTATTTCTAAAGTGTGCCAGTTTCCTTCTGTTTATTCATTTATAACCTTTGAAATCTTGTTGGATGTGTAATTTTTCCCTGTAGGATTTCAGTTACAGGATTCCATTTTCTTCTGTGATAGATTAACACTGACCATTGCCGTTGACTTTTTGCAGAGTATATAATAATGAGATGTTTTGTGTTTTGGCTTTTCTGAGGCCACTCTAGTCCTTTCATGATAAAATATCTGTTATGTCAAGTCCACCTCAATGCTTCTGTGTCTTGTCAAACTATTCTGTACATTCAAAGCTAGCGGTGATTAAGCACTAATGAGAGATACCCTTAAGCACCACTCAAATTTTGTGCAATGAAGAAATTAATCCACATTATCATGAAAACTTAAAACAAGGTTTGCTTTGATGTGTTTATTGCTGTATCTGATCACAACTAATGAACAATGTTAACATCTTCAACTTTTTGAATGAAAAATCAGAGTTTGTATTAACTGAATTCTTGTTTATGAACATTACAAGAAAACTTTAAAGTGGTTTGTTAAATACCTAGGATATCCAGCACAATAGGACATGCAGCAAGGGAAAAATGGAGTAGAAACTAATGCTGAAGGGCTATCTACCATCAATAAATAACATCTACTTTCCCTCCACCCACCATTGTCAAAAACAAAGTATTTGGAACATGTATTCATATAAATCACACAGTATTTCTTGGAATCTATGGTTTAGATCATGCTGTTGTCAGTTAAAACTCATAGAACAAACAAAGTAAACTTCTTTAGAAAGATGTCTCCATATGTCTGCTTTTTCTGCCTGTGGTGACACAGTGCTGTGGCTTTCTATGCCCAGATAAAGCTTGAGCTCTGTACTTGTATTAAGAACCAAGAGAGATCCTAACTGCAATATGTTTTCCCTCTCTTCTGCTCTGGATTAGACTTGCTGAAGTTAGCCTATACTGTGCTTTCAGTTTATATCCTGCCTGGAAGGCACTGTGCAGCTATTCCAAGCAGATATTCCCTAAATGATGGACATAGAAAACATGATAATAATGGTGGAATCTGCATTTGTGGGTTGGGATATCTGATCAGGTTCTAAGACATACAGGATGGACTCTCCTCTTTGAAAAATAACAGGTTTTATACTACTTCCTTGTATGACAAAGGGACTATGAAAATTAATTTCCCAAATGATACTTCACCAAAGACTTAAAGATACTGAGCAGCATTACAATGATGACTTGTAAGCATATTACTCACCATGACCTAGTTCTGTTTGAGATGCCCCAGAGAGGAGGTGATATGCATGTCTTTAGTCACATAGGAGCTTACCCTTCCCTTCAGGGAAGCTGTTGGAGCATGACATTCCCCCTCCCAACCATGGTGGGACAAAGCAATCAAGACAGCTTCATCCTGTGTGTACTTTTATCTGTCCTACTTCAATCCTGAGCAGTAGCAACTTGAATAGACCATTTCTGCTGCAATTGTTAAAGGCTGTGTTACGTTATATAGAGTATAATAATCCAGTCATTGTAGATTGATGCCTTCCAAAACAAGGAACTGTATACAATGACTCCCTGTAATTACACTGGGTTTTGTGGTGTTTTTCACGACTTGTCTGTTCACAGTGTGATGTTATTTGCCAAGCATAATTTCAGATGTTCCATGTGCTATATTTCCAAAGTATTTATTCTCTTTCATTAGTCTAGTTTCATAAAGTTAAAAGAGAAAGCTATCTGCAAAAATGTCTCTTTAATTATACCATGAGGATTGTGGAGCTGCTAATGATAATTATACTAGAGATAGAAAATGTACTTGTTCTTTGTTAATCATAGAACAAGTTCCTCATAAAAACCCTCAGGATTATAGATTTTTGTCACAAAATCTAGGCATATATTCCTAGTTGTATATACTAAGATTGCCATATCTGGTCTGTTTTTAAGTAGAATTCATCTTCACATTGCTTTTATACTGTGCAGGATGTTCTTTGAAAGTCATGATCTTTCTTTGCCTTCCAGACTTGCACAGATGGAAAGGACCAATGGCTCCTTCCTCACGGATAGTAGCTCCACCACAGGAAGTGTGTAAGTCACTCATACTCGTTCAAGCTGCCAGGAGCTTTGGATGCACAATGTAGTCTTCATAAACTGTAATACAAGACTTAGTCCCAGTGAAAGCAGCTATTAAGCATGACACCAAGGATGCTTGCCTAAATCTTATTCCAAGCACCAGAAATCGGTGATGTTATAAAGCTGTATTTGTCAGCTATTCTGCTTCAGAACTGAGGATATTTCATGCAAGTTGACAAAAAAGTCACAGCTCTGTAGGCTCTAGTTTGTAATCCTTTTCTTCTGTTATCATTGTATAACAGAAAATAAATCCTGTGTCAAAGTGCACAGTGGAGTGGGCGAAAAGCTTGTGCTAACTCACAGGACAACTTTCTCACTGAAAAAAATAACCCCAAATCTGTATTTTGAAGGAACTGCCAAGCCAGAACAGTGTTTCTGCTTTTTGTTTATGTTTCAGTTTGCTGACTGCTGATCCATCTGTTTGTACTTGTGGATATAAACATGGTCCTAAATTAATTTTAACAATGTCTTTTGTGTCACTTTTATTGTAAAAACCTTTGTTAAAATGCACTGACGAGCATGGAAGACACAAACCCCCTTGAATTACCCATGAAATCAATACGATTATTTTTTTTCAATGTAAAAACACATGAATGTTTTAACCTCATGGTATCTTCGGGTCTGTTAATCAAATCAGTGTAGTAAAACTGAATCTTTTATTAATGTTATCAACATTTTTAAAGAGGGACAGATACCGTTCTTGTTCAGCTTTGTGCTGGTTTGAGGCTAACTGGAATATTCGAATAGAGAAAATTACACTATAGGCTGTGAAAGGAAAACATGGTGATGTCTAGTTCACTCATAGGCTTGCTGAAATGTTTGGGAAAAGGAAACCAAAACATAGATAAGTCAGTGTCAGTCTCAGTCTGTCTCTCTCTGGGGGCACAGCGTCTCAGGCAGTCTAGCTTCTGGCTCCTCTTGGCCAATTAATCTTCAGTAACCACTTTTCTTCTAACACCCCTGGCCGATCCTCCTCATTCACCTTGCATGTAAGGCAAACCTTGGGGTAAGGTATAGGGGTGGGGAGAAGGTGGAATGGTGGTTGGGAGCCCCTCCTGGAGTCTCTGATTTCTGGGAGGGGAGTTGTGTTTCTGTATTACCTTTAACTTGTGTATTTCTGTAAATATTCCTGTATATAGTGTATATCTCTGCTTGTACATTGTCCTGAGCTGTAAGTATAGCTTCATTCCTTAACTTCCAGCCGGCTGAGTTCTAGTCTGGGTCATTTTACAAAGTGTGGGGGGCGGGTAATTCCCAAACCATCACAAACTCTAGTTAGAAAATGCTGTTTTCTCAATATTTTCATTTACTGTTTGAAAATCTAATCATTAAGTTATGAGTGTGCTGGTAATTTGATATTTAAAATACTTAGCTTCAGAGAAGCACTTGTGGGTACCTTTAAATGTTCCCTCTTTCCTGCCTAATTAGCTCTGTTTACACAACTAATACAATTTTTTCATGTTGTTCTGTCACTGGTACGCTTACCAGTGAGAGGAATGCAGACAACATAGTCCCTTTTGTGTCCCCTTCCATTAAAAAAAAAAAAAAAAGAAAATAAAAGAAAAGAAAAACGTACTGTCATTTGTCAGGAAAGCTGAAAAGCCGAAGGCAGCTAAATGCTCATAAACTTGATTGAGTTGTTTGTTTTGCAATTAATGAGTCTACTTGTATACAAAGACCAACCAACCATCCATCCTAGTGGTAAATGAGGATGTGTTTACTTCGGTTTACTGGCAAATTAATTGTTGATTTTAATGCAGTTTCTTTGCTCCTCTATAAAAATAACTTTTATTTGAAGAAAAATAATTAACATGATGAACTTTGTAGCAGCAGGTGAGAATAACCTCTGAATTTGAGTCTCAGCTTTTTTGTCAAAAATTGGTTGTTACATGAACAGTGTAGAGATTTAGAGGACAAGGAGGACAAGAAAGTAACTTTGTACCCACTGGCACCTGCTGTTTCATTTACAAATAATAATACATGCTTTAATTAAGGTAAATACAGAAGTGCTCACACAATTTGAACAACGGTCATTTGGAGTTAAACCGTTATCTAAAATTATTTTGATTGGAAACAGGCATTTAACATCATCAAGGTCAACCATAAACCTAGCACTGCCAAATCCACCACTAGACCATATCGCTGCATGCCACATCTACTCTGCTCAACCACTTCCCTGGGAAACTTGTTCCAGTGCTTAGTAACACCTTGGAAGCAATTTTTCTAGGCACTTGCAGACCTATGAAGTTTGGATCATGAGTTACCTACAACTGGGACATTAGGAATTTAGGATTATAGTTCAACTTGATGGTTATTGTTTAAATGCGGTTTGACATGGAACTTAACATGATGTAATCATTCTGTATAGACTGGATTTGAAGGAGCAATTTGAAATTTGGATGCACATTTTTTCAGTAACGTTGCCCCTGATGAAACCTATAAGAAAAATCTCATTTTCTTGTGGTATTCTTTTGAACATTCAGGAAGTGATTACTGGTTTTGAAATCAAATTCTCTGCTTCTCGTAATTGGAGTTCTGTTCTGCGATCTTATTTTTATCAGTCCTCAAGAGTCCTTCAGTTTACTGTGATCCTAGAACAGAGACCTATTTATCCTCAGTATTGGAAAGTTGCTGCTTTGGTTTTGTCAGGTTCGCAAATTCATCAACAATACTTTGAACACACTTCATATTGCAAAGAGTACGTTAAGGAATCTTCTACATTTGAATGACAACAAAAGAACTACTTCTGTTAGTTAACATCATAAGGGTTTTGGGTTTTTTGCAGGCATGTTTTACAATATGTCATTTGATTAAGAAAACACCAAAGAAATTTGTTGGTTTTTAAGTAATCCGTTTCCTTGAAGGTTAATTATTACCCCTATCTCCCTAACTAAGGTTTTCTAACCTTCCCCTTCCCTAAAGATACTTAAATTCCATTAAAAATCACCTTTTCCTCAATTGAAAAACTATTTTCAGATAGAAAAAGGGGGGAAAAAATACATAGTCTCTACTGTAGTATCCCCAACTTCCTGACAAACATTCTAATGCTCTCATGCATGAGTCTTCTGATATAAATACGTTGAATAAATATGTTTTTCCTTCCCTTCACCGGTGATGTCTGTGCAACTACAAATAATAAATAGTGTCCCTGAAAGAAAACTGTGTCCATAATCTGACAAATAAGGGCATATTAGAATAAAAACGTGAAAAACAAAAATTGTTAGGGAAACGGGACAAGTATGTAGCTCTCTTATTGCTGTAATGTATGCACAATTCTATCTAGCCCATACTGGAGTCAATTGCACAGGCCATAATATAGTTGCTTTCTTTATAAATGTGAGTGTTTAATAGCGGTTTTCTGATTAATGCCTCGCTCACAACTCGGCGTTGATACCACTTCCCACTCACCTGAAGGCAGAGTTGGAACATTCTTGAAATTCTATTTGTTAGGGACCTGTGCACTCAAGTGCAAGAGTAGAAACGAGCAGTGAAGGCCACTGGTACTTTTAGCTGGCACTGCCACAAAGTGTGTTATAAGTTAAACTGCAACCTCAGTATATGGTACCTGACATATGTGGCTAAAAGGCATCTTGTCACAGTCAAAAATTAGTTTCCCATAATGATAAAAGAACAAGTGAATTAAAGACAAAATATTTTGGAGTACATTCTTGAACCTTATTCTAGTATTTCTTACAACATCAAGAAGTCAAAGTGCAGTTTGTTTGGACCAGAATGCATAGTGCTTAAGTATGAGAGCCACAGGAAAAACGAAAATGATTAATGAAGGAAGTTCCATCAATACCCTCATCTTACTATCTGAAATCTGCAATTTAACAGTTGTGGGTTTTGGTTGTTTGTTTTTTTTTTAATCAGATAAAATAAAGCACAGATGAAAAGTGACTGTCAGGAAATCTTTTTTTTTTTTTCTTCTTTCTTTCCACAGCGTAGTCTTGATACAAGAGAAGTTATATGCAACATTATTTGCCTCTTACTTCTTTCATGCATAATTCATATTTTGAAATACACCTCTTGGAAACATAGATCCACAAAGACAATAGGATATTTCAAATACCATTTTCCATAGGTTTCCTCATTGGGCTGTTCTTTCTCTTTGAGATCTACTTCTTTCAAGTCCAACCTCCTGGAATGTCATTTTTACTACTTTCTACTATGGTGAAATGCCAAAAAGGAACTAAAGGCTCTGATGTTGAAGGTCTCTTGTGTACTTACAGTGTTTTTCTCAAAACATGCAGTCTTGAGGTGAATAACCACCAAGAAAGGATGAGGAATTTGTTTTTATGTTGTGCTTTTACTTTGATTATCAACCAGTTCTGCAGAAGAGAGTCCCTAATTCTCAAAGTGAAAGCGTTTTCATGGCAGAAAGTGTTTGTCACTCTTATGCTGTAAGTCATTTTGAAGCCCTGCCCTAAAACTCCTGTGCTACTAATGAATCTGACTTAATTACAGTCTTGGGGTTTGGTAGTGCAGATTCCAGGTTCTGGTTTTCTGAACTAGTTATTTTGCAGGACAGACCAGATCTGAAACACATGGTTAAAAAAAAACCCCAACCCCCAAAAAAACCATGACAACAAAACCACCAAACAAACCAAAAAACCTCTTTTCCTCCAGAAGGCTTCTTTTACCAGGCCATTTGTCCAGCATGTGCAAAAGCTTGCTGTCAGTTGCAAGGCATGATGCCTTATATAGAATCATAGAATGGTAAGGTTGGAAGGGACCTCAAGGATCATCTAGTTCCAACCCCCTGCCATAGGCAGGGACACCTCCCACTAGTACAGGTTACTGCCTTGTCAACACTGTCAGTCCTGTACTGTTTTTGAATCTATAAACTGGTGGGAGAGGGACAAAATGAAATTTTCTCCAATATATAAATGGAAGTCACAAATGCAAAATTATCTGTATTTGGCTGTGTGGACCACAGATGGACCACAATACAGTCAAAAATACCTAAGCGTCGATTGTGTAAATGCTAAGGAAAAGGACCTGGTCCAAACTCCATTAACTATGCTATCCTTTGTTTTAGTTTAAACTAGACTAATGCAAAATAACAAAGCTAGTCATTATGAGTCCTGAAATCACTTAATAAGTTTTATTTTAAAAGTGAGGTTACACCTAATGCAGATCCTCAAATTTAACAGATTCAAATACAATAAATCCAGCTTTACAGAGCTTTTTTTTTTTTTTAAATACGCCCTTCAGATGACCTACATAGTTGTTTATAAACTAATCATCTCAAAAGGCAGACAGTAGCTTTTTGATGCCTAATTAAAATGGTCAGACTAAACTACTTGATGATGTGAACCTTTGCTGACGTCAACATGCTTGCATGAAAGAGGGCTGCATATGTAGTTATACTGTATCACTTCATTTAATATCTGAATGGTTTTGAAACCTGGATGATAAAACTCTGTTCTGTCTAGTCTACTTTAATCTTTCTTTCCCTGTTCACTGCAGATATAACATTGAATCTCTGGCACTCCTGAGCAGTGTAGCCATTTCAGTCACAGTGAGGGGGTCTGCACATTTTGCAGTTTGAATCCCTGAGAAGGGTTACATCATTTAGCCAAAGATGTAGTTGTAAGAGGTGGTATTTTTTTTAAACAAAATAGTAAAAGGGCAGGGGACACAGGACTGGGTCTGAACTCTATTAACTTCGCTAACCTTTGTTATAGTTTTAACTAGACTATTGCAAAATAACAAGACTAGTAATTTTGAGTTTCCCTGAGATCACTCAAGTACTGGAGGAGAGAAAGCAGTTATTGGAGAGTTTCTGCAGGTAAGGAGGAAGGGAAAAAAAAAAGAAAGCAGCATTGTTCTGTTACTTTTTCAGCTAATATTATCAGATATCCCCAGTATTTCTGAGAGATGTAAATGCATATACAGCTCCAACTATATAATTTTTTTACTGTATTTAATGAAAAATTAATTGCATTTGTTAATTTGTGTAGGAAGATCCATATCGTCATTTCTTCTTATGAGTGTAATATTGATTAGAGCCAAGACAGAAAAGAAATAAGTGACTGTACATTATTTCCTTTAAACATTTGACTTGTTACAGATGGAAGAGCTCAGTAATAAGGTTACTTTTTTCAGTTTTATGTGTCAACTCTCTACAAATTGGTAGTTAATCACCAAGGATAGGAGGAAAGAAAGTCATGTCAACTAGAGCTCTGTGAAAGGATCTCTTAATATTTCACTCGTTTTAACTTTTGTATCGTAAATGAACTTATGTGGAACAGAATGCCATGGAATAGAATGCCATGAACTTGAGAAGTGGATAGAACTATGTAGTCACAGGCTGCTTCTTTTGGTTTTGTTTAGGGTTTTTTAGATATAGTGTTACTTAATTCACATTTGTTTGATTGTAGTAGTCTGTATTTTCAAATCTCAGTGACAAGGCAGAAAATGGAAGACCACCTGATGTCTTTGGGTAGGTAGTGAGTCTTCAGTAATAAATAGGTTGGTATTGTTCTATGTTAAGATTAGTCTTCAGTAAAAAGTTTTCTCAAGTACTTAAAGAACCAAATAGTTTTGCTGCATAATAGAAGTACTTTTCTAAGAGGGAGGCACAAGGAATCAGTATTTACTTCATCTGTGGTCATGTTGTCTTGCTCCTAATGCTGGTGATACTTTTAAGTGGAAGTCCTCCGTTACGCAAATAGTGTGTTTGCAATTTTCTTTTGTTCCTGTCACATTCATTTCCTCCCTTTGTCCCAAGAGCCTGAATTCATTATTGAGAAAAACACCAGTCCATGTCCATGGCCTGTAAAACACCAGATAAATTTTACTTCTGCATGCATGTATTTATAGAGTATTTTTCCCCATAGAAATAACTTCTGTATCTTCCAGGGTATACATTTCTAAATAAATGGAATCATTCAGACGAGACTGTAGATTTGTCTGTTTTGTGATGAAAGATGTTCAGTTGACTGACAGGAAACTTTTAAGTCATTTTAAAAGCTTCATTACACTTTTACTTGGAAAGTAAATACTACGTTATAATGAACTTCCTGGGTTTTGTCTTTCTCTATGTTGTTTTATTGCTCTAGAGAGGATGAGCATGCCCTTATCCAGCAGTATTGTCAGACGCTGGGAGGAGAGTCACCTGTGAGCCAGCCACAGAGTCCTGCTCAGATACTCAAGTCAGTTGAAAAGGAAGAGCGAGGAGAGCTGGAGCGCATCATTGCTGACCTTGAGGAAGAGCAAAGGTCTCAAAATCATCCTCCCTGGTGTTTGAATTCTAACTGCAGTTTTTGAACTGTGCATGTGCTGTGTTTAGATGAGAAGCGATAGAATGTGGAGTCATGATTTTAGCCGAAGAAAATCAATCAAGGCATGTGTCCAGCACAGCCTGACTGTTAGGTAGAAGAGGGTTGTGTCTGTGATAAAATACCTCCGTTTCACCTCTACTTTATTGTCTTATATTTTTTCTCATAAAGCACAAGTCAAGACATTGTACGAGCTACTTGTATTCATAGTTTGACGTGATAATAACATCGTTTGATATAAAGAAGTTTGTTTACTTTAATTTGCTTGTTAAGTCAGAATTCATCTCCTCTTCTCTACATACCAGGAACCTGAAGATAGAATATGAGCAACTAAAAGAGCAACATCTGCGGAGAGGAATAAACCCTCTTGCATCACCTCCTGACTCTATTGTGTCACCTCACCATGCTTCTGAAGATGCCGAGCTCATTGCTGAAGCTAAACTCCTGAGACAACATAAAGGCCGCCTAGAAGCAAGGATGCAAATACTGGAAGACCACAATAAACAATTGGAGTCTCAGCTTCACCGTCTGCGTCAGCTACTTGACCAGGTATATGTACAGTGATGTCTTTCTCCTATGTTGTTTCTTCAGAATGGATTTCTTGGTGTAACAAAGGGATTGGAATTTTACTCCATGTGTTTTTACCACACTTGCTTGGTGTGTTGCACTCTTATCATTTCTAGCATGAAGACATACGCTCTCTAGTATAAGCCACAGTGAAAGTCAAATAAGCACATGATAACAAATACTGCAGTAATCAGAATCATTTTGGCTGGAGAAGACCTTTAAGATCATTGAGCCCAACCATATCTAGCACTGCCAAGTCTGGTACTAAACTGCATCCCTTAGCACCACATCTGTGCATCTGTTGGACCCCAGGGATGGGGATTTAGCCACCTAACTTGGAAGCCAGTTTCATAACCCTTCCAAGTGTAGAAATTTCTTCTAATAACCAATCTAAACCCTATTTGGTGCAACTTGAGGGCGTTTTCTCTTGTCCTATCACTTGATAGTAGGGAGAAGAGACCAACACCCACCTCACTGTAAACTTCGTCCAGGTAGTAGAGAATAATAAGGTCTTCCCTCAGCCCCTTTTTCTCCAGACTAAACAACCTCAGTTCCCTCAGCTGCTCCTCATTAAATCTGTTGTCCAGGCTCTTTATGTTGCCCTTCTTTGGACATGCTCCAGCACCTCCATGTTTTTGTTGTTGTGAGAGCCCTAAAACTGAACATAGTAGTCAAGGTGTGGCTTTACTAGCGCTGAGTACAGGAGGACAATTACTTCCCTGGTCCTGCGTGTCACACCGTTCCTGGTGCAGACCAGGATGCTATTGGCCTTGGATACCTAGGCACACTGCTGGCTTGTATTCAACCAACTGTCAAACAGCACCCCAAAGTCATTCTCTACTAGACAGCTTTCCAACCACTCTGCTGCAAGCCTCTAGTGTTGCATGGGGCTGGTAACTTACAATACATTGACAATAGCACAAACAAGTGCAGTAGTTTTTCATTATTTAAAAGGCAGGAATAAGAAAATACATTTTCTGTTCCAAGTGGTGGTGCCAGTCACATTCTGTATTTAACTTCAATTTTCCGATCTTTCCCTTGGTTTTGTTGTCACAGTTTGTCAACGAAACCTTCCTTATCATGCCAAAGACAGATGCCAAAGAAAATGCAAGGGAGAAATGCATTCCATGAATCCAGTTCCTCCTGAGTAGCATATTTAAACCAATGAGCTACAGGAAAATGGTCTGCGTACAAGTAAATGCTGAAGGCAAAAGCCTTTTAGCAAATGTCAGTAGCTAAAGATCATAGGGTGTCTTTGCTGAGGGGGAAAATGTCGATTGTTTTTGAAGGCAGCATATGCACATCTAGATTATAAAAATAACAGCAGCAACAACTACAGGGTGTTGTTAGAGGTGTCAGCTTGTGCTATATCGTGTGGAAGCTGGAGTGATGAAAAGAAATTTGTTTTCTCCTAGCTGATCATTACACTTGTGTCAGAATACAGTAAGTCAAGTGATTCCTGCCTTCCCTGAGTCAGCTGTACATAAGGGAGGATATCACTAAGCCAGGAAACAGATGGCATAAACCAGGTGTCACAAGGGCATCAGTTCCCACTGTAGATAATACTCTCCTTACAATGATAACAATATTTTTGTTCATTTGTTTCATTGGCTGACTTTGTAATTTTTCCAGGCAGTTTTGGCTGATTAGCTTTTAGATGCATCTATTTCAATGGCTTCCCTAGTCCTCCAGCAGCATTGTTTTGTCATTATTATTAGTCTAACATCTTTAATCAGTGTTTGAGTCCTGTGAAATTTAGCAGGGAAGATAACTAGTGAAACTCTTAAAAATAATTCATGAACATGTTGAGAACTGTGGCCAGTACTGGGTGTTTCAGAGAAGGGTTTAAAAATCTGTCAAAAACCAGCTATAGAAACATGGAAGTTCTGGAAAACCCACAAAATATTAAAGTTTTGTAATCTTATCAGTGTTCTTATCACATTTTTAGTAAGACCTTTAAGAATATGCATGTGTTTTGTGATAAAATGTGTGGGCAAAGGGGCAGTTGTTTCTTCTGATAGCTTCTGCCTCTGGATTTTTCTAGGTGTTCTGCAGCTTGTGGTATCTGGTAGGATGAGGTAGAACAGAGATGACCTTTTCCTATATTTCTGATCATTTACACCTCATTTACTATGTACTGCTGCTCTTTTGCTTCCTGTCTAAAATGTCCTGCCTCTGTGGGAGTTTTGCCATGGTTCTGATTGTTTCAGATGCCATTTTCTAAGATGCTCCTTTTTCTCCTGTCTTTTAATGAAGTGGCTGATATGAAGTCAAGTATATGAGAAGGTCTACCTTATTGCTTTTAGAACATATCCATGACTTCTGTATGACTTCTGTATTCATCTTTACTTTGTTTATATATGGTAGAGTTAGATAATGGTTGGACTTGATCTTAAAGACCTTTACCAACCTTTTGGTAACCTTTTGGTATCCTTTTGGATAATATGTTTCTGTGATTTTGTTTAGAGGGCTTTTTTTGACCTGTCACTAAGCAGATTTTTTGCAAGCTGTCTCCAAGGACTCTGAACATACTCCCAAGATGGGGATCCACATTTTGTAAATAATTCAAATTTTGAGTATATCTTCTTTGAAATTTCTTTTTGACTCTATTTCAATTGTGAAGCAGCACTGGATCTTGTTACTGCCCTCTTAACTTTCTGAAAAAAATGACCACTCTTCAGCATGTTTGTTTTTCAATCACCTTCTATCACAGACAGCAACAGCCTAGTCTGTGAAAGTTCTTTACTCTTTCACTGCCTGGGGAGGGACTTTATAAGAAGCCAGATAAGGAGCTGAAGATATTTATTGCCTTTGTTTTTGTTAGCTGTCTCAACTGTTTTTCAGTGTATACAAGGCATACTTTTTCTCATTAATGAGATGGATGATTTGTGTGAAAGATTTTTTTTTTTATGAGTCCCTGTGTCAATATATGTAACAACTCAGTAATTGCTATAGAAATAATTGCTACTGTTAAAGAACACAACTGTTTCTTCTCTATGGCAGGCATTTCATGTCATCTGTTTCTCTCTTCTGTCAACAGCAAGTCTTTTCTTTTCATTTCTCCACTCAGCCTCCTGGCTGTTGTTTAGGTTAATAACTTGCCACTAAATCTAAAATACTCAGGCTTTCTTCTCTATAAGAACTTTCCTGTAGTAACTGTTTAATCTAAATGAGAGCGTTCTAGGGCGTTCTTTGGAGAACACCTTCAGCAGAAATACACGTGCGTCCTCACATTGCCTGCTTCAGGTCACGATTCTAAGGTTACCATACTATTTATATTTTAGCAAACCCAAAGGATTGGAAACTGTCACACAGTTCTGTCATTTTTGTCTGTCCGATTGATTATAGTGCCAAAGAGAAAGGTGAAACAGAACTGGCATGTGACAAATTTGATACCAACATGTTAATCATACAGGAAAAAAAAATCCATTTTCATCTCCTTCCTCAGCCTTAGATACTACATGTGCAAAGCAGACTTATGAGGCACATTTAAAGCTTGTTTGGATTTTTCTCTGTTTACCTGAGCTACTGAATAGAGGTTTCATATTGGATTTGATATTGAAGTTAATGGGAACTAAAGTCATCTGGATTCTGTTGGCTATATGATCAGACTGTAAGACAGTATATAGGCACCACATCTGCCCCTGTCTGCAAGCAGAAGAGCTTTATGAAAGGAACAGACAAAACTGCTTCTTTTGTAGCTGGGAAAGTAAGTCTGGAACACGAGTTAGGAACAAACAGAAAGCATCTGTGATGGATGGACTAAGGGAACTAGCCTATTTGAGGTTTCCACAGTTTCAGAGGTTGTACAGGGAAGCTTTTGGTTGGTTTCAGTTTGTTTGTTTTTTCACCAAAAAGCAACATAAGCCAAGGGGAGAGTAGATATGGTTATGTCTTATCTATCCATTAAGCCACAGGACTCTTTAGGCTTTTCTTTGGGAAAGACACCAGCAGGAGGAGGTACAGTGAAATAAGGCACTGTAGACCAAAACTGGTTAAAATAAGTACCTCCTTTAAATGTTTTAAAAACTACTGTAACACATAAAAATAACCTCAACGTCAGGGTTTTCTGGAGTAGAATTTATCTGCCTCTTTGTGTCTTTATTTGGTTTTGCACAAAAGGAATTTGAAAACTCTTATCAACAGGAGTTGAAAACATTGGCCTCATCCCTAGAGAGTCATACTTGGTATCCCTGCTTGTTTTCATCCGGGAAGAAGGAAGCTGGCATATAGTAATATTTTGTGCTGTTTTGTTACAGTTTCTGCTTAAGGAATGTCTGCTGCGTTGCTTTGAAAAAGAATACACAAAGTTCATGGTGCTTGGAGGTGGCTGGTAATGAAAGGGATCAGATTTTGTAGGTGTTGTGCAACTGTGGTCAAGTAAAGTGTTATTTCTATCCACTATTAAAGTCCTCGTGTGCCCTGGGGCTGTTTTGTCATTTGCAATAGCACTCCTAAGTAGTACAAAGTAACCTTCTCTACTAACTCATCATTTTGGTTTGTAGGCATCTCCTTTCTGTCCTAATTATCTTGACTTTGCAATGCCTCCCTACCCTTATCTAAGCCTCTGTGTGCTGAACTGCAGTTTTGTGTCAAGTCCAGCAACAGTTTCCTTCCTCGGTCACCCTCAGTCATCTCTGCACATACGCTGCTTAAAAGGGACAAAGATCTAGTCTAGGTGCACATTTGCGTTTTGAATGATTGAAATGCTGTTTGTTAATGGGATGGGTGAGCAGCCTCTCTGCCGCTGGAGTTTGCCTTGTTCTGTGTGGAAGTAACTTTCAACCCTTGGAGAGTTTGCTTCGCCTCTAAAGCATTACAGGTCTAACATCTTGAACGGAGGTTCCTAGCTATGCAGAATTACCTGGGGTTAGTTGCCCCAGACTTGGTCTGTTTAAAATCACCACAATCTTGTTACTTAGACTCTAGCTGGATTGAAACCTGACACTGACTAGAATGTTATGTAACTACTAGCTGGGCATACCATGTTCATAGGAGTGTCTTGAAGGTTAAGTCCTTCACTTCCTTGAAAATATTTCCATTTTTCTTTGTTTTCTCTATGCAGGGCAATATTTTTTGATTTCATCTTCAAAGCTGGAAGATGATATTATCATGCTGAAAGAGAGATTTGGAGGAGAAAAGAATTGAGTACTTAATCAGACTTTCCTTTTATTTCTCACTAACATGTGTGGAAGAAGGGTCAAGAAGATTGTGCTAGGCTATGCTCAGTAGTGCCCAGTGATAGGACAAGGGACAGTGGGTTCAAACTATAACACAGGAGGTTTCACTTGAACTTAAGAAAAAGCTTCTTTACTTTGAGGGTGATGGAGCACTGAAGCAAGCTGCCCAGAGAAGTATGGAGTCTCCTTCTCTGGAGACTTTTAAAACCCACCTGGATCTGATTCATTGCAAACTAATCTAGGTGAACCTTAGATTTAATAGAGGAGTTGGACTGATCTCCAGAGGTCCCTTCCAAACTCTACCACTCTATGATTCTGTGAACTTTGGCTGAATGTTCTTGGTGTATGTGTATATTTGTCTGTGTGTGTGTATATGTGTATATGTATCCATGTATCCATGCAACCCCAGTAATACCATTGTATAGTTTATGCGTAGCTGGACTAAGGGCCTCAACAGACTGTTGAAGTTGTTGTTATATTGTGTCTGTATAGTGCATACTCGCAGTAGAACATTGTTTTTAATAATACCATCAGCTGGACTCTAAGCAGAACTACACTTAAGTATAAATTTACTTCTAAGAGGTTGGTTTGGTTGTCGTCCCCTGCCTTGCAATAGTGGCATAGACCTAAGCCAGCTTTCATTCCAGTATCTGAAGGGAGCCTACAGGAGGGCTGTCAAGGAACTATTTACAAGGTCTTGTAATGACAGGACAAGAGGCAGTGGGTTTAAACTAGAAGAGGGAAGATTTAAACTAGATGTT
The DNA here is from genome assembly GCA_013396675.1 of Eubucco bourcierii. NCBI lineage: Eukaryota > Metazoa > Chordata > Aves > Piciformes > Ramphastidae > Eubucco > Eubucco bourcierii. The sequence continues at coordinate 35,914 of VWZE01015757.1, forward strand.
ACGAAGAAGTTCTTTACAGTGAGGGTGGTGAGACACTGGAACAGGTTGCCCATGGAGGTTGTGGCTGCTCCCTCCCTGAAGGTTTTCAAGGCTGAGTTGGATGAGGCCTTGAGTGACCTGTTCTAGTGGGAGGTGTCCCTCCCTGTGGCAGGGGGTTGGAACTGGGTGATCTTTGAGGACCCTTCCAACCTAAACCATTCTGTGGTTAAAAAAAGGAAAGGAACAGGATGGCTGCATAGAAACTCACCCTTAAATTCTGCAGTTACAATTTGTCTAAATTTGGGTATTACTGTCTTTAATGTAGCCTGAGTCAGACTCCCGTGTTAATGGCGCTTCACCCTGTGCCTCACCCCAGCGTTCTGCCCTCGGTTACCCGCTTGATCAAGAGACAGACTCACAGTTGCATCAGACAGGTAAGTGTTTTGATCAACTGATGTGCTCTGTGGGTTTGTAGCTGATTACTGAGTTTTGTTGGCATCATTCTGAAAGGATTTATAAATAAAAAGGAACTTTGTGGTGCTGTTGAAAACAAGACTTACTGCAGCTGAAACTGTTGCTTCTCCACACTTGCAAATAGCTTAGGTATCGCAGGAATCCATGTGACTGAATTAAGGATTTCTATCAGAAGGTTCTTTGGTCCCATCTACTTTGAGCAAGTGAATTTACTGGGCAGATCCATCATCATTGAAGAGCGAACCAGATTTCACTGGACTGAAATGACCAACAGCTATTTGTCCTGCAGTACTCGCATATGCACACCCCCAAGTAATCTGTCAGATACAGGAGCAAATGTCCAAGACACATAATTGAAGCTTCCTGATGGATGCTTTAAAAATTCTCCTGTCTCCTCTGCTTATCCTGCTGTTTTGATGACCTTACCCTCAAGGGCTTGATATCTTTAGTAATAATTGAGTATTTAAGTGTACAATCTCTGTACGTGAGGGTATTTCTTGGAAGTTTATTTTAAATTTTCCAACAGCAGAACTTAATACTTTCTCTGAGAATTAGCAGAAATAACTACACACCACTGAATGTTCAACATTGGAGGAAATAATAAAGGATTTTTCACAAATTATCTTAAGTGCAGTTTCCTCCCTGGTTTTGCTTTCAAACCTTTGTGTTTTAGATTAAGAAATAATTTTATTTCTGTGGAAAACAGGACACATATACTCTTGCATACTGAAAGTCTTTCATTCAACATTGATGTGTGTTTTTAATTTATTTGGGAAAACATGGAACTTCTTCAAGTCTGATTTAATGCAATGATAGGTTTATTAGAGATTCGGTCTTCCAGGAACAGAACCAGTTATATTCCCTAACTCTTCCCTTGGATAATTTTAAACAGTACTAAAAAAAATAAATATATAGATATATATATTTTTGCAAGGAGGATTTTAACACTAGTGAAGTTATTGGTGCATATTGAATAAAGACCACCTAAAGGATAAGTGTTTTTTTCACAAAAAGAATAATCTGATGGCTCTAAAAGTTAGATGACAAATCATCTGAAAATGGAACAGAATCTTAACTGAGCACCTACTGAGTATAATTCCCTCATCTTGTACACCTTTTATTTACTTTAACTGTAAATTCTTATATACTGTGTCTTCTTGGCAATTTCTTAACCATTGCACCCAAGATTTAACTTTAAGCTTTAATAAAAGAAATTACATTACTGCAAATCGATAATGTAACTTTCACCTCTCCCAAGGCTGACATTTTCAAAGGCAGTTCCTGCACACTAACTTACAGAGGATTCACATAGTGGTTTCCCTTTAAATATTAGGAAAGTTAGATGAAAATGCCTTTCAGAATCTTTTGTTGTTTTGCTTTTCTTTTTATTTTTCTTTCATTACTGAACTCATTGCTCTTTTTTGTTGTCAGATGACTTGTTAGTTCCACCTCGTGATACCAACACAGATCTAACAGATGTTATGGAGCAAATCAACAGCACATTTCCAGCTGCCTGCTGTAAGTGTAACAAAATATGCCGCTTAGTATGATACTGAATTTGAGGTGATCTTTTGAAGAAAGAAGTTACTCTTATGGTATTGATTAGTAAAAAAACCTTCTCTCTGAGTTTTCTTGCCAAGATATACAAGCTATATAATTCTGTTCTTTGAAGTTCCGTAATTAGAGACCTTGGGACCTGGGTCAAACTACCACACCATGTTTCAAGTGGAAGTGATTCACTGTAAGAAAAGTGTGTAACTCCATGTGGGATTTTCAGCTGTGCCCACATAAGGGAAAAAAGGTCTAGAATCCTATTAGCTGCTAATATAAATGTTATATAGAACTTAAGTGAAGGTAGAATCAGAAATTCTGGATACTAGTTTTCTAATAAAACTTTTAAAAAAGGCCTTAGGCAAAAGGAGGGACCATAGCCAAATCTTGACCGTTTGAACTAATTATTAAAGTAGTCATTAAACCAATTTACCAGAGGAAATAACTGTTAACACAGCACATAACGCCTTTCTCTGCTTAAATGCATTGAAAGTTGATATTTTATTCAGTGCCTATTAAAAAGAGATCAAAAGGAAAACTAATTAGTTTCTTACGCATGGCTTTTGTCACTTGGCATACATTTTCACTGATCCTGTTCATTCCAGCGTGTCTGTTTCCAGCAGTATTTCTTACAGATTGTTTTGGCATAGGGAGTGAAGTGGCAAATTCATTCAGTGTCTTTCTTTTTAAATACATACATAAATGCATATATATTTACATCTTCAGCTTTTTTACCTTGGAAAAACAGTGGTGAAAAGTTTTATATATTCTTAAATTCTCAGCAACTCTTTCAAGTGAAAGTAGTAACAGGTGAGAGCAAGGGTGCTTAGCCCAGGTCTTGTGGAAGCATCAAGACTGAAATCTGTTTCTTAAATGCTGTGAACCCTGTTAAAGTACGCTCTTTATCTCTTGTATGTACAGTGCTTGGCTGTGAAGAACTGCATCACAGAGATGCACTTAATACATTTAGAAAAAGCAAATTTGGATCTAGCAAAAAAAAGGGTTGTCCTTTACATTCTCAGTGAATTAATAGCTCAGAGCCCATCGTTTTGCAAATTAAGGATTTGATTTTTGCGGAGCACCTCTTGAAGTCAGCAGCTTACTTAGCACAACTCAAAGGCATATATGTTTATACAAATCAGTAGCAAATGCAACTCGCATGTCAGTTCTTGGTTTTGTAAATTCCTGTCTTACATATATAAGGAGTACACAACAACCTGCACATTTGTCCAAAATGAATTTAAAACAAGTTGCATAGGTCAGGGCAAGCTTGACAGTGATGACTGTTCTCCACAACCAGGAAAAACAGGAGTGAAAATGTAGTATCTATGAAACAACACAGTGAATGAAGCAGGAGGAAACTGCAACTGAAAACCATGGCCACACATTCATTCATACTGTGAAGTTTATCTGAGCATTTAAAAGAAATCACAGTTCCAAATGTAATGTGAAGGGTTTATTTTCTCTGTCATTGGCATGCTGCTGCAGAATTAAACCAAACTAGCATGCCCCAATTTGTAGGTACTTAGTTTGCTTCTCTTCCATCATTCTGTAACATCTTTCACTTGGGATATTTACTAACATGTGGGTTTTGGTTTTTTTTAACCACATAAGATTCATATAGTGTTTTAGAAACCCAAATGAGCATTAGTGGCAGACCATTTAGTCCATCATTTTTTTCCTGTGACTTTTTGGGATAGATCTGTCTTTCTGGATAGCAGTTGTCTAACCCATTCTGTAAAACTTGCAGTGATGCAGGCTATGGGGACATCCTGGGCAATCTATTTTAAGGACATCACTATATTCCTAACCTTAATAATACCCTTTAATAATTATACTCAAACTAAGTTTTATTAGAGCAATCTTCGTGTTGAACATACGTCTGTGTAGTAAAAAAAAAAAAAATTTTTTTTTTTCCTAATATCATCACTGCTGATCTCTAGCACCTTGACTGCAGATTTCACTAAAGAATTACTAGCACCTAAGCCTTATGTAGGTTACTTTTACCCTATGTAGGTTACTTTTACTCCACCGCCATGAGTAAGTCAGGCTTTGTATTTGCTGTATTTGTTTTTATGGGTTTCGAGTTATGATTCATCTTGAAATGAGTATTTCTGCTTTGTCCGAATATCTCTTGTAGGCAATAATTCATATAGTAAGGCAAACACTTTTTTTAAAGAGTGGTTGTTTTGGTTTGTTGGTTGATTTTTTTTAAAAATTTTTTTTAATTTCTTTTTCCTCCTCCTTGACATCTTTGATCATAGGTATAATGCCTCTTTTCCTTCCTTATTTATGAGATCGGTCCTCAGAACCAGGTGTGAGCACTACAGCAGTCTTGCCTGTGCATCTCAGCGAGTTCCAGAACAGGGCATTTTTAACAGATTATTTGGTAGTGCACCACTCATAGCTCTATATGATTGCGAGAGCTGAAAAGATGAAGAGTTCATATCCACTGTATATTCATAATGCTGTAAGTTTAAGAGTTAATTTATGAATACAGTTTTATATAGACTGTTACAACATACTTGTAGTTAAATTATTCTTTTTTAAGCTAAGGGTCATTCTGTTCTTCTGTAATACTTGTTTTCCTGAATACTGGTTTTGTTTTTAAACTGCCAAGATGCAGAGTCACGTAAATTGTGTTTTTGTTTTATTTTCAGCAAGCTTCACTGGCAGACCACAGGTATGACCCATGTTTACATATTTGCATCATTGAAAGCCAAGTGGAAAAGTTCTGTTAAGCAAAGTGGTCAGGTTTTTCCCTATATTTTTTTTCCTCACAGGACTATTTGAATGCTAGACCGATGTAACTGGAAGTCTAAATTCTGAAATATCTCAGTTAATAGAAAATTCCTGCTAGTTCAGGCATTACCAAAGGTACTGTGGTGTGCAGCTGTAGGGTGCTGATCAGATGAAATCAGCTTGAATCAATCAGGGCAGGTTAGTTTCAAGATGGCATCAACTTGCAAGATCAAAGCTGGTGCTTGAAAAGACATCTGTGTGTCTTTGTGCCCTGGTGTCCAGAGGTCCTGAAACCGGGTTCAAGACCCGCACAGCATTGTCTTAGGCATTAGATTAAACTGCCTGCTCCCAATTGTCAACCACATAGCAAACCCAAAACAGACCTTTCATTACTTTCAGAGTTCACAAAAATGTTGAATCTAATCTGGTTTTCAAAATCCACCTGGATGTGTTCCTGCATGATGTGGTGTAAGTGATCCTGCTCTGGTAGGGGGGTTGGAATAGATGATCTTTTGAGGTCCCTTCCAGCCCATGACATTTTGTGATTCTGTGATATTTATTCTTGAAAATCTTACTGAGATGAAAGATCAGTTAAACTATAGGTAACACAAACAGGAGAAACACTTACTGTAGGTTTAGGTTGATATCTGAGCCCACGTATGACAAATAAGTAATGACACAATCCTATGTCGTTACAGAGTCCTTTAAAAGCTTTATTGCTGTCTGAGACTTCAGAACGATTAATTCATAGGGAAAGAGTCTGTTTGGCCCCTCAGAATTGCTTCGCCTTGTCCATTAATCCACAGTTTGCAATGTCAGACCTCCACAAAATGGATACTTAAATTCAGAAATACTACTCTGCAAACGTTTTCTTGAACTGTAATATCTGGGGTAGTGGGGTGGTGGTCCCAAACAGGAATTTCTAAGGAAAATTGGATGAATCATACCCTGTACTCAGCGACCTCAGACTTTGTTTTTAACTCCTATTAAGACACATTAATGAGTTAAATTAACATTTTTCAGAAATCTCTCATCCAAGCAGACACATACAGAGCTGTCAGTGCTATCAATGCATAATATTAATCTTCCTGAAAAAGCAGTTGATGTTTTTGAGGTAAAGGATGATTCCTAGACAGCCTGACTACAAATTTCCCCTTACAGAAACATTGGGGAGGCACATTTGTCTGTTCAGAAACTCAGTCCTGAAACAGGAGCATGGAAATAAGCCTCATGTTTGAAGGAGCTGAGCCCAGATCAAGACTCTTTGTACTCTTCATTTTTACCATTTAGGTAGGACAGTAGCTTGCTGAAACTTCTTTGTTTTGGGGTTTTTTTGGTTGTTTTTTTTTTTTTGGCTGGGTGTGTAGAACGTGGAGAGTCTGTAAGTCATATTTACTGCTCTGGAGACTAACATCCTCTGGGCCTTACTCAACAAGAATTTTAAACACTGCAGTATAGTAAAATTAGGTTTCTGTTAACTGCATGCCTCAGTGATTTGCTGAGTCATGGGCCAGTGCATATAATTTTTTAAAATACAGGAGGTTTGTAAAATGACATCAGAGTCCTTAACTGATTAAACCCAGAGCAATTAGTGCTTTCTGTGCATCTTAATGTGGTACTGACATGGTTATGTCTCCTCATGACAGGCAATGTGAAGTTCATTTGGACATCAGCCAGTGCTTCCTGATGTGCAGTAGAGTCCTTTTCTGCAAACCACCGATCATGAATTCCACTTCATCAGAAGGCTGCATGGGACCCTGGAACATGCTGTTCGCTCTGGCTGCGTGTTCTACTTGAAATAGTAAAACACTGAATACCCAAAGACCAGGATGTTGTTTTTATAGTACCAGGTTTTCTTCTTCTTCCCTTTCTATGCAACTGTAAATTAATGAGCAGTGGAGTATTTGTCACTGATTTGTATAAATATACAGCCACGGGGAAAGGGGCAGGGGCTTTCTATACCCTCTTTTTGATAATCGTAAAGAGAACCGCATAAAGAGTTTGGAGCAAAATGTTACATGGATACATTCCTTTGAGCTCTTTGCTTTTACGTTATAAAGTACACTTAGTTATGTTCTCACCCATTTAATATTCTGTATTGATTATTTATATGCTAACTATCTGATCACACATATTTCAGAATATCCTTGATTTGTTTCAGTATTGGCTTAGGAAGTTCCCATTGTCTGCATTCTTGTTACTGGTTAACAAAAATTGCTGTTGGGTGCAAGCTGCAGTATTTTAACTCCATTAAACAAGGTAAACTATGATTTTGAGTCATAATCGTCATCCTCATGCACAAAAATGACATTTTAAACTTTCTTTTAGTTATTTCCAGCCAACACACTCCATTTGGAGGATTGTTTTTTTAAGCCTTGCTTTACTTTGAAACGGGAGATAGCTAAAAAGAGGACTTAGATGATAGCTTAAGTTGTTTTTAATAAGGTCTAGGTTAGTGTAATCTTTCCCAACATTGTTCAGAGACGAAGCTGCGCTGTTCCCCGCTGTGCCAGACTTGCTTCAGGTTTCCAAATTTACAGTCTGTAAAGCTCATTTCTCTGAGATCCCCTTCTTTTGTCTGCCTCTTAGAAATGAAGAGACAATTAGAAAGCCGTTTCCAATACTATTAGTGATGGAACATTTTCTTCAAAACTCCAATGCGTTTAGATGCCATCAGTTGGCATTGTAATCTTGTAACTCATCTTTACTTTTGAAATCATTTATTTATGTACTTTAAGTAGAGATAATTACACAAAAGTTATGTAACTGATCTGATGATCTCTAGTTTTACAGTGATCATAAGATAATCTCTAGTTTTACAGTGATCATAAGGCATTATAATGCCTTCACAGAATTTACAAGACTGCATGGACACTTGCTTTAATTTCAGGGCATACCTTTAACTGGTACAGCTGCATGCAATATATCTCATGTATAATGGAGAGAATCCAAACCGTGTTGATCATAATTATTCCTGAAGACAAAAAAGAAAATATTCTCAGAATGGTTTTAGAAGAGTTGTAAATTCTCTACTGCTACCGAAAAATACTAAAGGACATTAAGACAAGCAGGCCAGGAATCTCTAGTTTTCAAGTGGCACCAACTAGACTGTCCTGGATCCACAGTATTCACTCCTGGACTGCTGCTGCTCAAGAGGTGATTTGGGCACAGCGTTGACCACGTTCTAGTGTTGACTCTGGTGCCAGTTCTTGCTAAACTCTTCAGCAAATTATTTAACCACTCTGCCTCTGTTTTCCCATCTGTAAAATGGGGATGATAGTACTTACCTCTCAAAGATGTTGTAGAACTTGCTTAGTTAGTGTCTGAAAAACTCTTTATGCAGACTGCTAAGTATTACTCCTGAGTGGAACAAAAATGTCAAGATGGGAAGAGAAGATGCTGTCTCCTATAAATGCTTCATCAATTAAAAAAAAAAAAAGTAGTGTAGATACTTTGAGAAGAAAAAAAAAACACCCACATTTTACAGAAGAGGAAAGCCATGACCACCTTTCTACCTCAGACCTATCTTCATGAGTAGTATTGGAAATAGCTTTATATTCTGTTCTCTGCAAAATACTTTGCTGTCATCAAGCTACTTCATTCTTTAGACAAAGAATATTTTTAAATGCCCCCCTACATAAGTAAAAAAAGTCTCAATAGTGAATTTGGTGGCTTTTATTTTTGTTCTCAATATGAGGTTATGTATAAAGTTGTTTTTCTGCTTGTGTTTGTGTGCAACCTCTGTCCTCTGCTGCCAAGTAAATGCTGCTTCAAACACTACATTGTAACATTCTTCCTCTGAGACAATAATAAATAAAAGGAATATATTGCAGTAACAGGAAAAAAAAATGCTGTGTTCTTTAAAGTTTTGTGCTCTTCAGGGATGCAGTTCTCATTGCTAAATGCTGAAAATTAATTTTAACACAGAAGTACTGCGATAGTCCATTTCAGTGTGCTAGCATTTTTGGAGTGTGGGTTGCATCTATATAAGTGTTTTCGCCTCATAATTTTTTGCATAATTTCTCCAGTTTTCCATCTTTAGTGATTTAGTCTGGAATCCTTCTCAGTTTCATGACAGATAGTAAATTTGATCAGAGATGCTTACTGCTTTGCTTTTCTTAATGCATGAAGCCCTGTCCAATATTAGAACTGCAAATTAGTCTTCAAGTTTTGATGGCATTCAGACCACAGACTTACCTGAAGCATTAGGTATTCAGTCAGGAACTACGTATGCTCTAGCCCTGGGTGTGCTGATTTTAGGTGTTTGCATTAAGCTAATGTAAATTGCATTAGTGACAGTGTTAGAACCAGTGTACTTAAAGAGGAGAAAGGCTCACAGCCCGAAGAGCTCTGTTTACTTATAGTAATAGTTGGCACTGTTTTCATTTTCAGTCTTTATTAAAATACTACTTCTTTTTTAAACTCTAGCAAATGGAAAATGTGTCAGAGTAATACATTTTCCCTCAGTTTGAAAGGATCCTTAATAAATCAGTTTTAGGGAAGAATCTATTTTTTCAATGGCATCGAAGTGATTCAGAAGTTAACAAGGAGTTTAATCATAGAAACAGCAATATAATTTAGCCAAATTAAGTTCTGTATTTAGAATAATAAATGTGTCAAAGAGGAGGAGAGTGGTAGATTAAAGAATTTATTAAACCATAACATCTGTCTTTTTAAGTAGTAAACATTTTAATTATGCTTGTAGAGTTGAAGGCAGCAGAAGAGGGATATGGATCACTACTAGGGCCTGACTTTCAGTACAATCTGTGAAGTGCGCAGTTGTATAGCTTGTACCCTCCATCACTAATGTAGCAGATGCCAGACCTATGCAATGTCACCTGTGAGGAAGGTACTTTCAGCTTAAAATCTACTTGGGCACTGTGCCACGAAAGGTTCCTGGCTCTTGTCAGTGTGGTGGGGCATACCCAAGTCCCTGCCCCACTGGAGATTCAAACTGGGTGTGAAACTGTTCTGCTCCCCTCCCCTCACCTGTGGTTCCGGGGGTTCAGAATGTGAAAGGAAGGGATGCTAAGTACCTCACCCCACCCCCACAGGTTTGAACGGGAGAGAGCAAATCACTTCCGCATATATATATGGCAACAAGACACATTATCTAGGGGGACTTTGAGGCGGACTTGGAGGAGACTGCTACGTCAGGCTTTAAGAGGGACTGCTAGCCACAGACCGCCAGCCACGGACTGCCAGCCTCAGACCATCAGATCCTGCCTGCCTGTTGAAGGGACCTGCCTCTGCTGTAATCGTGCGTATGCGAGCAGCCTGAACTTTACTCTGTGCTGCCCCATGATCTGCACATCAAGGCACTGTTGTGGAAGACTGCCGACAAGGAGTCAAGGGACTATCTCTGAATACTCCACCGCCATGAGTAGCGCTGATGTTCCCTAGGGCTCCAGGCTGCCTTTGTTCGTAAGTGCGGCAAAGCTATTTTTTACAGCAAACCCTTTTCCAAGTTTTCTGATTTCTCTGGACTACTAAATTCCTTGTAGAAGCATCCTTGAGACAGATCTTCCCGACCGAATTTCTGAACCCCATCTAATTAATTTTCTATAAAGCTGTGGGCGGGGCTTTGTGGAAATAAAATAACTGCGTATTTTAAAATTCCTACCTCGTGAATTCCCACAGCAGAGTCAGTCAGGAGGAGCAAAGGGGCACACACCTCTCACCAGCTTGTTGTGGGGCTTTTCTCATGGGAGTCGGGTAAGGCCAGTGGCAAGGCATAGCAACCTCTGGCCCGCAATGAATGACACAATGGTAAGGGTAAGTACTCCTTCCCTTCTCTGCACAGCCTTTGCCTTTGAGCACTAACCAGCCTCTTATGCTGTTATTTTGTTATTTGAAGCTTTTTAGGAGAAGAATTAGATTACTGCACCAAATAGCTCTCAGTCCAAAACGTGTGTCTATCCATCTAATTGGGAGTGACAGCCTCCTCCATAGCCCGGAATGACTGGAGTGGTTGATAGTGTATGTGTATAATTTTTCATTACGAAACACCCTTCAGCTAAAACATTGCTATCAGATCAGTTCATATTCACAAAGATGCATTTTGTTGAAATCAGGCTGTAGAAGTTCCTCTACTATTGGGGTTTAATTTTCAGAACTTACACTATGAAACAGCTCTTCTTGGGTGGTATTTCTTTTTGGATCAGATGTTCAAATCTCAAGAAGACGATAGTGGGACCAGCGTCTCATAATTTAAATAGTTCAGAGGTACTGGACCCAGACACAAACTGTCACTATACACGCAGAACTTCCTGTCACCAGAATGTCCTAGATCAGGGTTCTGTCCTCTCTTCTGTGAATTCTACAGTTAAAAATTAGAAGGAAAAGAAAAAGCTGAATTTGCCACATACAAAATGCATTACTGTAATGGGCAGCATTCAGATTTATGCAAAAGACCAGAATATTCTTTTAAACATTTACAATACAAATTGCTCTTTGGAGGGAGTTTGCTCATTGCGCGTTTTTTATTCTTTACTTTGGAATGGAGTTGCCCCAAGAAAACCTTCCCAAAGGTGAGCATTTGCACCATAGCAAAACTGAGCAATGGATCAAGTCTGCTGTCATGCAGAAGTGAAGATGCTGTACCATATGGCTGAGAATTCTGCCATATTGTCCCACAAAATTAGTCTAACAAAGCAGCCAAGTTGTAAATTAATAACAGCAGGGTATATTTAAAAAAAAAAAAAAAATTTTTTTAAATCCCCCCTCCAAAAAAAATCACCCCCCAAAAAAGCAACTTTTAGTAGAAAAAAATGTTGAGCAGGAAGAGATCTGTTGCACCTAATAAACAAAATAGCTCTCAGGAATCATCAACCATACACTGTGTTCTTCAGAAATGTTCTTGTGGCCAGCAAAGGTGAAATCTTCCTTGGCTCACCTGCCTTTGGGAGCCTATCTTCTGTCTTTAGTGCCACTTAAATGTAATGTGCCAATAGAAATTGCACTTTTCTCAGCTTAAATCTATACATTAAAACAAATGCAGGGAAGTGCAGCAGCTGGTTTTCAAAGAGGAAAGTATGGGTTTCATCAGCTGCAGTCCCATGCAGCTCTGAGACACTAGCAGAGGAGCTACCAGAAGCTGGATGATTCGGCTCATTCTCCCAGGCATCCCAGTGCTGCAGCAAACTCTTGAAGCTGACACAAAGGGGTATTTTAAATTAAAAACTGCTGTATGTTACTGTGCATATTGAAAACGATAAACTAGAGAGTGGAATAGCATTCCTAAGTACTGGTCTTAAGTAGATATGCACGAAAAAGGAAAAATAACACCACCACAACAAAACAGACACTATCCTATTTCATTCTCATCTCTGAAGCATAAAGATGAACTGTTCATACCCTAGTTAGTCACTCTCTTTATAGAGCCAGATAAGCACTTCGAAAAATGGCTATTTTTCTGCCCTCTAATAAACAGTATTTATGTTGGACAGTCAAGGTAACTAGCTCCTTGGAAGATGTCTTCAACTTACAAAAAAAAAAAAAATAAATCAGAAAACCACATAGCAGCATTGCAACATCACTTCATCTGCACAGAATGGAATCCCTTTTGCCGTGCAATAACTGAATACATCTTTGACTATGATTTAAATTCTTTGGAAAATGGACCAAAAGTAGAGAAAGAGATGGCATCCTGTACCAAGATTGTGTTTCTCAAAAGCTAGGTTTAATGGAGTTAGGCCACATAAATGAGACAGTCTGAATTTTATATGAAAGTGGGAAGCCATTTAATTAAATGCAGTAACTGTTCTGAATCCTAGCCCAAGGAGAAGTCAGTGACTACGTGCCAGGGTGTGTAACCCTGGCCCTGCAAAAACAGACAACAAACCTATTCATTTTTCTTTACCGAAGATGACATTTTGCACGTTGAAAGAATATTTTTATGATTAGCAGTTCATAGCTGTTGTGCTTCTCTGCCAAATGTAATGGATGCTAACCCACAGGTGAAGTTTGGTTCGTTAAAAGATAGAGAATAGACAGAAGATGCAATAGTAACTGCCACTGGTAATCCACGTTGCTGATTTAAATGCAAGCAGAAGTAGAGAAAGTTAAAGGTTACCCAGATCCTCCTTCTTCCGTATTGTAGTGAGATTTGGTTTATTCCAGTCCTTGGGATCTTTCTCTGATTCTCATGGCCTGCCAAAGATAGAGTGGGCTTGCGATGATACCGACCAGTTCTGGCAGTGTTCATAGATACAGCCCATCAGATTCCATAGACTTACATCTATGTCCAGTTGGTTTAGGCATTCCATAACCTGATCCTTGTCCGCCGAGGAGGAGGACACCTTCCAGGCTTCTTTGGTCTCAGGCACTTGAGCTTCTTGAAGGTCAGTCTTGCAAGTGAAGACTGAGATGAAGAGTGCATTCAGTACCTCAGACCTGTGTCCTTCTTCACCAGCTCCTCTTCAGCAGTGGACCAATGTGTTCCCCAGTCTGCCTTTTGCTGCTGATGTACTCCTCAAAGACCTTCTTTTATGTCACTCACTAGGCTTTGACTTTCCTATCCCTATGAATATGAATTTTGGCAGTATCTCTATATTCTTCCTGGTCCCTGAACAGACTGAAGTCTGGTGTATGGGAGACCAGGGATGTGACTTCTCTTTTTGCCTTGTTCTTTTTTTTTTTTTTTTTTTTTTTTTTTTAATGGAATCCTGAGCTTTGCAATTTCATGATTTCTGCAGCTATGGCATCTACCAACATTCACGTCCTTTAATCATTCTTCCTTCTGTGTAAGTAGGAGAGGATGTCCAACAGGGTCCTTCCCCTCACCAGATCCTCAGTCCTCTATGTTATGGAATTGTCAGAGTGTACACTAAGAAATCTTCCCTCAGTTAGCATAGCACTGAGCCAATACATTACCTTGCACAGTGCCCTGAAAAAAATCTTTTGCCAAGAGAATTATGACATATGAGTAGGGAGGGACCTTTTAAACACATGTACTTTGGCTGATTTTGTTTAATATCTCTGGAAATATTTTGGTGAGCAGTTGTGAGGAGCCTAATGAGTGACTATGATGCACAGACAGGCACATGGGAAGAGAAACTGTCCAGATGTATTTCTGCCTCTCCACTCCCAGCAGTCCTGCTGGAACAGAAAGTGTAGCTCTGACCTACTTGCTTTCAGCAGGCTGTAATTACAGCCCCTATCAATTTTCTATAAAAATACAGATGTGAACAAATGGAAAACCCAAGTGCCTGAAACATGAGCAGAATAAGAATGTTATTTCATCCCCTAAATCTCAGGCCCTCTAAAGACGATGCTTGCAGGCTGAAAAGTAAAACTAGTTCAAATGGCAGTAAGCCATCAAAATAACAGTTGACTTTATTATGAAATATGAGCCAGGGTACACAAACAAGATATAGCATGGTATCCATCTGTCTGCTGCCTACACTCACATTTTCCCTTCACAAAGTGTCTGCTTGCTGAGGAAGGAAAATTAGTTATTGCTTTGGGGAAAGACACTTAGAATTTTTTTTAAACACCCATTTAATTTCTCTTGGTGCAGTTTCTGCTAACTGGTTGGTGGCAAGACATTGAACCAGGTGTCCAAAGCTGGACACATCACCCAGTGAAAAGGGAATAGTCACTCCCAACAGTAGGTGATAGATGAGACTGCTGACTTTCCAGTTAACCCACTTAATATAGACCATGGTAGCACTTGCAAAGAAATTCTTCTGGTAACTATTTATACTATTATGGCAAACACTTTGTTTCTGTTTTCCTACAACTCACAGTACTTGTAACGTTATTTAGAAAGATAGGATTAGGCAATAGATGTTTTATAAAATGTGAGTCTTGTAGTACAGAGCGGATATGTCAATGATAGTGTAATAAACGTCTACCTATGATAAAAACATGTCTGCTTTTCTTCTAGGCTTGCTTTACAGGCACCCACTTACAGGTTGGTGTGAAGGTTTGGGAGTTCCCCCACCCCCCCACACTTTGTAAAATGACCCAGACTAGCACTCAGTCGGCTGGAAGTTAAATGATGAAGCTATATTTACAGCTTTGCACAATGTACAGCAGATATATACACTATATACAGAATATTTACAGAAATATACAAGTAAAAGGTAATACAGCAACACAACTCCCCTCCCAGAAAATCAGAGACCCCAGGAGGGGCTCCCAACCACCCTTCCACCTTCTCCCCACCCCTGTACCTTACCCCAAGGTTTGCCTTACGTGCAAGGTAAATTAGGAGGATCAGCCAGGGGGGGTTAGAANTTCTTCCATTCAGATGTTCAGAGTTCACAAGCATTTGAACGTAAAAAAGTCCAAAGCACGTCTGGCTTTTTAATTAAAAGTTCTGTGGGATTGTGTTGTGGTAGGCCTAAGCAGGCCAAAATAGGCTTATGCATGTCCAGGCTTGCCCAGGCATGTTTTTCTGCTCTCCCACCCTGTGTTTTGGGGAGAAGCAACCGTGGGAAAGAAGACAAAGGACCTGGAGCCACTGAGTCTAAGGACCCTGGCCGTTTGCAACCTGTGGTAAACAAGCTCACACACTCAGCTTGTGCATGCCTTGTGCAGGGCCTGTGTTCTGCCCTAGAAAGGGTAAAGCAAGCCTATGGCTTCACCTAATATGGTCAAGGCTTGGCTAACTGCCATTCTGATTGGGTATTCCATGCCCAAAGGCCCATTAGTCTCAGGCTAGACTGATAAAAATGAATGAGCAGGTAGCACAACATTCTCTGCCCTTGTATCCATGCTCTCTGCCATTGTGTTTGTACTGTCTTATATACTGAACTGCCTGGAAACTGCCTTCCAAGAGTTTACCAGGAACAAGCTTTAAATGCCTGAATGCAATCAACCTGCATAACCAGTGTGACATTGTGTCGAGACTGCACATCACAAGACATTCTGCCTGCACCTGAAGGTCTCCTGCCAAGATGGGAAGCCGTGGAGATACACAGATCATCCAAAGGAGATCAGGGCCAGGTCAGAGATTGTCTGCCTCCTTTCCCCAGCAACCTGGGAAGAACCAGAAGTCTCAGTGGATACCTGAAACCATTTGGATACTGTCTGAAGCGGTAGCCAGCGCCAAGAGCCGGGACATAATTTTGTAAGTAGATACTTAAAACCTCTTGTAATTCACCATTGCCTTCTGCCATAAGCAGAAAGGAGCTCCTTGAGTCTAGCGGGCAAGCGGTTTATTGACTGCAAGTGGTACACTAACCGCAGGAACCTTCTCATCCACTTCCAACTGAGTTCAATTAATGTTATATATTATTACTAGTTATACAGGTAACAACAGGACCTAGAAATAAAATTTCCATGACTGATGCAAAGAACAGATTATTATTAAATTAGTGATTGGGGTGGTGAGAGTTCTGAATATTGAATATTAATGAACGATATTAAATTTTGAAAAATATCATCTTGCATTAATGAATTACCGCTCCACTACAGATTGTCAGCGTTGCTCACTCTATTATTTATGACATCTCCCATGTTTTAGAATTATTACCATGAAACTGGACTAAACTTATACACTTTCCATTTCTTTGCCCAAAGCAACGTTTTCATCGAATACTTCTTGGAAAGTTTGTCTGAAATAACAACTGAGTATATTGTCATTCTACACAATTAAGTTACATTTCTTGGAGGCTGCAATTAACACTCACTAATGAGGTCTCTTCACAACACAGTTGATTTTAAGGCTCTTTATGATTCAACACAAACCAAACCAGGAATACCTTTCAAAAGTATTGGAAAAATACAGCAGGATGTAGGCTGCAGCTTAAACCTACCTTAAGTGTTCTGCAGTTGTTGCATTTGTTTCTTAGTTCTTAACTTATCAGCAGCGAAAAAAAAATCCCAAGCAATAAATTAAGATTATAGCACATCTGCTTGCACAGAGATCAAATAAAATATGACAGTTAAGTTAATGCAGTAAACAGCATAAATTATAGCAGTGTTTGCTGGTTTGAGGCTAATTGGAATATTTTACTGAGAGAAATTAAATCCTTAGCTGTGAGAAGAAAGAAAAACAACAAGAGTAACCTGTATTGCTCATTCTTCTGCTGAGAAGCACAGCTAGTCAAAATATAGATAAGACACTCACTTCTCAGTTCTCAGTAGTTGTTGTTTGCCTCCTTTTCACTCTGGTGGTCTGTGGCTGCTTTCTGCCTTAACTCTAATCCAATCTAACCCTTTATTTCTTCTAACCTCCTTTTTGTCTTTTTTTGATGTCTTGCCTCAGATCTCTCCAGATTTATCACGTGGGATATACGGGGATTGATCTGATTATTTCTGAAGGGAGGGAAAGGGGGAAAAGATGTGTGTGGGGAGGTTTGGGTCCCTCCTGCCAGGGAGGGATTTTGTGTTGCTGTATTACCTTTAACTTGTACATTTCTGTACATAACTGTATATTGTGTGTACATATATATATGCTTGTATAATTGTGCTAAACTGTAAGTATAGCTTCATTCCTTAACTTTCAGTGGGCTGAGTCTAGTCTGGGTGATTTTCATTGTGTGTGTGTGGGGGGGGAGGGGTAATTCCCAAACCATCACACAGTGATTTTTTTTATTTTTTTAATATGTTTTGCCTGAGTAGCTGATACAGACAGATGCTTAAGAAAATTAGGTTTTGGGGTTTTTTTTCCCTTGTTTCCAATAACAACACCTATACCTCTCTCAAACAATATACCTAGCAAAACAATTAGGTTAAATGATGTGATTAAACTAAAGATATTTCACACCCATCTACTGTCCCCTCCTAAACTGGCAGCAGTGTCAAGGCAAAATCAGAAATGCCTGGAAGTTTGATCTTGTGGACTACCCTTCCAGTAAGAAATGCCTTAAAAGACAATATAGATGATGATATAGTTTGTCTATCAATATATCTACTGGAGACAATTTGTAGTACAGAACGGGGTTTAAAAAGTAATAAAAATAATGCAAACAATAACCCAAAAAAAAACCCATCATGGCTGTCTCCTAAGGCTTGGCACCTTCATGGAGCTTTTTCCCAGTCATAACTAGTCTTTCATCAGAGGGAATGCTCTGCATTCATGCCTCCCACTCTATCAGCTGCTCACAGACCTTGTCCCAAGAGGCAAGGCAAGGCAGAGAGGAGGGGCAACCCAGTTTGGGACTCTGCTGCAGAAATCCAGGACCACTTAATATTCTTGTTCAGCAACACTTAAAAAGGAAAGCTGTGTTTATCTGGTGGGTATTAGCACCATAATGTAGGTAATTAAGTAATAATGACCTTAGAAATGCCCTTATCTTGAGCTGGAGAAAGAACAGAGACTGAAGGTTGTGGCAATTATCTCATCCATTAGCTCTAGGGAGCCAAGCACTAAATAAGCATTATATCAAAGTCAGTAAATAAGTTAGTCAATTACTAATTCTCTCGTCCCCCTTGAAGTTCCTTGATTGAAGATTGCAAACATTTATGTTTAGCCTTCAGCTTAATGTTTACAGTGCTGCATTAAAAATTCATCCGTGAGTTACTACCTAATGTCAATATAGTCTGTATTCATGTCTCTGTGAGGGGGAGATGTATAAGAAAGACTATTTTTCTGTCATCATAAACCATATGTGTATATATATATATATAAGCACAGGGTCTGTCATGGACTGGAATTGCCCCTCTGGTTCTCACAGTCTCTTTGATTTGACAAGATTGAGTAGGTAAATTTAATATACATTACTTTAGCATCCTGGTAAACTGCTGACTTTAGGAATTACAACAAGATATTTTAACATGCTCTAAAGAAGTGAGTTTTGCTAGAAGTTTCCTTATGGCTATCTTCCATTTCTTTCAAGAAACCCTAGTGATGGCAGAAGAGACAAAGTTCTTAGGCAAGAAAAACTTCTTAGAAATAGAAACTTCTTAGACAAGAGGCACCCTTGTGGGACCACTCCCAAAAGTGCAAGGTGCCCCCAAGGTGAAGTTTTCACAATTATTTATACAGAAGCTTTCATAAAGTCAGGCCTACCTAATGCAATTATTCCTCCTTCCTATTACATATTCATGGAGTATGACTCAACAAAGTATGTGGACGCCTGTACCTGTGCGAATAGCTTGGGACCCCATCCCAAGGTCACTCCACATGCTTAAGATCATAACTCCCTTTCTCAAATAACTTACTAACTGAAGAAAAAGTTTGAAGACATACACCAATGTATTCTACAGCATATGGAATACTTGTAGATATTCCAAAACAAGTAGAGAAACTAAAGGAGGGAATCCATCTGGTATGTCCAGAGCTTTTGGAAAAAAAAGGAAAGGGGAGGAGAAAACACAAGAGCCTTTGAAATGTAAGCCTGAGGAATGCAAGCTGAGAGTGATAAAATAGGCTTAGGGCCCGATTTTAAAGGTGACATTTAGAAGTGTTTTGGGAATGGGTGGGCACCTTCTTGCTCCCACAGTGCACAAGAGGAAGAACACAACTGCTCTGCAATCTGTGTGTGCCTGATTTTTGCCTTTTATTTTGGCAGAATGCAAAGAAAACAATACAATCTCCAACTCAAATCTGGTCTTATTTTAAGTAAATCAAACACTTTGGACGTAGCATCAAGGCACAGACTTTTCAGAGATAGTCTTTTCCCAAGGACGCTAAAACCCAGAACTACACTATTGTGGGCCCTGGCTATTTACTTGTAGGCATTAAGAACTTGCTATCTGTGACTGTCTGACCTAAAGGCAGTGGACTTTATGAGCTAATTCCTGAAGCATTCTCAGCTAGAAATCTTTATAGAGAAATATTTTTTAAAAGCACCAAGAACTGTTCTGACATGAATACCCTCTAGGGCCCAGAGTCTAAAAGTGTGGTTCTCAGAGACTCAACCTGTGCCAGAAGGCAGCCAGCACCTAGAAATTAAAACTCATTATAAAGGTTCCCATATGCTTTGAATTCTGCTTTTGGTTTAGACAAGAGTTTCTCACAGTAACCATGAACTGGCAGAAATCTTGTATATAGATTTGCCATGACCATAAGCATTCCTCAATTCATCTCATTTGTGAGTCAGACTCCACAAAAACACTTCTGTTCCCAGCACGGGAACATCCAACTCCAGACAGTCAACAGGAAACAAAGGCAACATCACCTTTTTGTTTGGTTTCTGGAGCAGTTTGAGTACCGAAGCTCTCTGAATGGGGACAGCTCAGGTTTTGCTCAGTTTTCCATCCCAAGGAATTAATTCCACATGTAATTCACATATGTTTTTCATAGCTGTGGTATATTTTCCTCAACAGGATTCCAAGTGACAGTATCAACATGTTTGTATAAAGAAAAAAAAAAAAAAAAAAAGGAAGAAGCAGCAGACCCTAAACAAGGCAGTACCAATCTTGCTTCTGCAAGGATTCCTTCACATCACCCTGTCTTCAGCAGAAATAGTCTGTGTCTGTGAATCTTTACACCTGGTACACCCATCCTTTCACTGGTAGTGTGTGCATGCCTACCTGTAACTCTTGATGTTCTCCCTGAAATTGCTGATGCTTTAAGAAAGTTTTTCTCTTAAGGAATTAATCTCAGAGGTTTCGTATTTCTGATTTTTCCTCTTATGCTGCAAGCACTGAAGGATGGGAGTATGACAGTAATTATGACCTCTCTCTATGTGTCTTATCACAATGGCATACTGCGGTCCAGGTTAGTAATCTCTGTCAAGGTATTTTACAGGATGTTTAATGGGTAAGCATTTAGACAGTCTATAAACAGCTAGTTGGAGGCTAAAAATGAAAGATAAAAGTTTAAGACAGATTTAATTTAGTACAGTTTTTTACTAGCTACAGGGCCCATGATAACTACCTCCCTTATGCCATTAAATGCGTGTATATGTGTGTGTGTGTGTGTGTGTATATATATATATATATACATACATACAAGCTGCATTTAAATGACCAAACAATCTCTACTGTAAACACCAATAACTGCCAGAGATGTTCCCCTAACAGAAACAGCTGCCAAGGAAGAGATTATTCTGTTTCATTCAGAAAACAAGGCTTAGAGAAATTCATGAAATTCTTGTATCAGATGCATAGACTGAAGTGTCCAAGCACTCTTTAGTAATGAATTAATCCCAGTTCAGCCAAGAGACTACTACTGTCCACAAAAGAGTCACTTCTTGTCTGCATTTATTTAATGTCTCTGCCTGTTAGAAGCTCTCTTTGATAGTCTGTCTCACATACATAGCCTGGACCAGATGTTTGCGTTGCCATGCATGCTAGTTTTTATAACTGTACTACCAAGGAACACCATGATGGTTGTAGAACTGTGTTGCAGGCACTGTTTTATAAAACAGGCAGCTGCAGGGATATGTGCCCAGCACATGATTCTCTGGCCAGTGAATCAGATGCTGTGAAGAACAAAACAAAAACATTGCCAGCCCTCCTGCCACACTGACACCTTCCATTGGGAGCATGCTTTAGTTTATACACGTAGTTGGATTTTCCTGGTTGGGTGTAAGATAAGAAGGTATATAAAAATCAGGTACTTCAGGCAATAGATACTTTTTCGGTTAGAGAACTTCAGTTAGGGATTTTGGCTAGGCCTTCCGTGTAGGGATGCTGCTTGGGGCTTTTGCTGCTGCTGTCAGTTACTTTGTCAGTTAAGGGCTTCTGGGATTACTTCTGCAAGGGACTCTTAAGACTCTGTTAGTTGCTTCTCAGCAACTCAGACTCTGTAATGGCAGGGATTCATCAATGCAGTAATAAAGGACTATTGAGAAGACTTCTGAGATTCTCTGTCCTCTGCATTTCTGGCATTCCATTGCTAGAGCAGCAACAGGGTTCATGCCTCATTCATCTTGTCAAATGGCTCTCCATTTTACAGGGATTACTATGGCTACATCAGCCCCCTGAAATAGGCAACAGGGAGAAACTGGAGCATCTCTCCTATGAGGGAGGTCTGAGAGATGGAAGTTTGCATTCTGGAGAAGAGGAACTCAATGTATGTAAATACCTGAAGGGAGGCTGTAAAGAAGATTGAGTCAGGCTCTTTTCTGTGTTGCTCAGTGACAGCATGAAAGACAATGGGCACAAACTGAAACAGAGATTTCCTCTGAATATCAGGATACATTTCTTTACTCTGAGGCTGACCAAGCACTGCAGAGTTTGCCCATACAGGTTGTAGTCTCCATCCTTGGAGATATTTAAAAGCGGTCTGGGCACAATCCTGGGTAACTGGCTCTGAGTGGTCCTGCTTGAGCAGAGGGAACTCACCTCCCAAAGTCCAACCTCAACCACTCTGTGAGTCTGTGGAAGTATTTTAAGATTAAAATGCTTCCTATTTAGACTACCAGAAGGCTTTTATGCTACAAATAAGCCTTTGTGCACAATTTAAAAGTAACGAAGTGTGAAACCATGTTGTTCGATGAAGTGTTTCCTTAGAACAAACAGAGGCAGCCCTTTCTTCAGTTATTTGAATCATTGAACCAGCTTTCTAACACGTATCCTTCACTTTACCCATCTGCCTTCATAATCCAGGACATACAGCAGCTTCTCAGTCCTTCTCTTCCTTGTTCTTTCCTCACAGAAGTTCTTTACCTTCTTCTTCACCAGAAAGGAAGATCCCAAACATCAGTATATGGTATCTGGTCTTGAGGTCTGTGGTGATGGGTTGGACTTGATGATCTTTGAGGTCTCTTCCAACCCTGGTGATACCGTGATGCTGTGGTGGAAGGATGGCGTGATCCAAGAGTGCTGGTTGCCAAAGTTACAAAATAGCTTAGCCTCACAGGTTGCCAGATTTGCCAGTTGTGAGCTGCAACTCTCACTTAAATAAAGACACAAAAATTGTAAGTCAACAGAAAAGGCAACTGCCCATTTACTTTTGTGAAACTGGAAACCTTCAATGAGTATCTGCACTGAAAATGTCCATATTTCAAATGGGAAGGAGCCAAACTTCAAAAGTCTTTGATTGTCAGTAGATATTTAAGAACAATCAGACCTGGTTGCCACAGTACTGTAGGTTAGATTCAGAGACAATCTTCTGGATTCCATGTCATCAAAAGTTCCCACCTATGCGTACTCTTGGGTGGCTTCAGTTTCAAGAATGGAAGCTATTCTTACCAGATCTTTATTTCAAGCCAGAGGGTTCTTTTTGAGAAAAAGTGCAATGTTCCTAAGACACAATTAGTTTTCAAATAGCAGCTTTTACCTATAAATCCAACGTGATTTGATCTTAGCACAGTCTATTTATTTTGTCTCTGTTACTGGTAAAGCCTGAAGGGAATCAGGTTTTGCACAGCAGCAGTAGATAATCTCAGGAAGCCCCAACAGTGTAACTTCATAGAATCATAGAATGGTAAG
>VWZE01015760.1:0-20287 GCA_013396675.1 Eubucco bourcierii
ACCTTACCATTCTATGATTCTATGATTCTATTGCACAGAACCAACTTAAGATGACGTTCTCCAGCCTCAATGTTCTTCCTATCTTTATAGCATTTTCACAACTGAACAGAGCTGTCAGTCTTTCACCTGTACAATGCTGAACTTTCTAGATGTCATGGAGAGGATTATGCTTTTGCACAGTTCCAAGGAACACTCCTACAAGAAGTATGTACATGGGGTATTGTTAAGGGTAGCACATGCTCATGTGCTCAGGCTATCTAGCAGTCATTTATACTAACAAATGGGTCTCCGCAACCAAGGTCTACAGCTGAAAATCTGTCTAAATTCTGTTTGAAATCACTATCTCCTACTGCGATGTCTTCCACAGTTGCCCACCACTTGCTTAATATAAAATGTTTATTCAGTGAAAACTTTCTCATATGATACAGTTTAAAACCTGGCTTAGCTTTGGTTCTTGTCCCTTCTTGATAGTTTTTAATAAATGCCTCTTACGACTGCCTTTGAACATGCCAAACTGTTGTCTGGAATATCCTGTGGTCTAAGATACTCTCTGAAGTACTCTTAGGTTCATCTCTTTCATCTCTAACCTGCAGCCTTTTCTCTGTAGGATTTTAAGTCCATTGTTTGTTCAGCCTGCATTATACCTCTGAATGACAAGTGTCACCATGCCCCTGTAATATATGACTGCAGTGTATATAGTATCACCAAAAGCTTTTTTAAATTTCCAGATAATTTCTTCCCTTTTTTTCCTGTTTGTTAAAAAAAAATCCATAATTTCTTCTGTCATTTGATCCATTGATGGATTTGCAATCATGAATTTGTTCAGCTAGTCATATCATTAGTTAAGCCTCTGTACGGCTCTGTAAGTGACATAGACCTAGTATGTACTATGTGTAATGAGAACTTTTGAGTAAGGGCACAGATAGTAACAGTACCAAAAAGATAGATTCTCCTTTTATGCAATTTAGAAAGAGTGAGCTAGAATTCAACTATGGGTTCTCTCTACTGCTCTATTTTCATACTCTTGTATAGAAACTTGGTTTGGTTAAATCCATAGCCAAAACTGTTGTATAAGAACCTCTGAAGAGGAAGTGCTCCCCCCAAAGCTGGTATCTAAATTGGAACAGTCATAATTGCTACCTGCTGAGCTCCAGAAGAACTTTGGAGGAATAATTGGTTTGAGGCTATGCACATTCTATGACAAATAGTGCAAGCAGTCCTAAACATATTGTTGTCTTTGTCCATGTCTTTATTATAGTAAGATAATTGCGCTCACCTGCTCTTCTATATATTGTTTGTTATCTCAAAATACTAGCTGAAGTGGCAACATTTTCCACCCTCTCAACTCTGAACACCAGCACACTGTTAGTGTGATCATTTCAAGTGGAAATAGATTAACTAATTCAACCAGTATTTATTGGCCAATCTGACTGACTAAACCAGAAAAGAAATGGAATATACAAACAACCTAGCCAAGAAGCTGGTTGCGGTATTTTAGCCTCTCAAGCAGAGGTATCAAGTAAAGATTATGCCTCTGCATGATACTTCCATTTCTAAAATCCAAATTGTATCTCATTTCCTGTGCATCAAAACTACAGAAGCAGGGACTGGGCCTCTGTTAGCCCTAAAGTACCACAATTCTACTGGTGCTAACTGGAAAACCTATTTTGCTGACAGGTGGCTGGCTTTGTGAAGGCAGTATCAATGGAATTCTAATGTAAACTGAGCAGTAGAAATCCAGTTTTAAATGATGACAATAGCTCATCAAGACCCTGACAGCGGCAAAAATAACAGGTTCTGTGCCCTAGCATAAAGAAGGCAGTTCTTTTAGTTTTATAATTTTCAAAAGGTGTTTTTCAGAGCAGCTTCAAAGGTATATTCTTCTGCTGTTCCAGACCAAAGAACCAGGGAGGAATGGAAAGAAGAGTTCCTGCCTAGTAACCTGTATTATTAGCTGTGATCTTCTTTAGCTGCCTATTAGATAATAAATACTCGGCTACATACCAGCTTGCTCTTTTATTTTGCCACTAGGTTGCAATATGTCAAATAATTTATTTGATTTTCACAGTTTGATGATGGCAGAAATAAATTAATCTACTCTGAGTTAATTGGAAATTCATACACTTTCTGAAGCAAAGCTGTCAGACAGGTAGATGAAGCTGTTTAAGGCTCTTCTGCTTGTAAAATGGAAAGAGGGAACAAATATGATAATTTCAGTAAGTAACATAATGTTACATGATAATAAAAAAAGAACTGTTGTCACCTCAGTCTTGTTATATTTTAATTCACAGTTGAAATGGTCCCAGACTGTCTCTTTTATATCAAACAATCTCCTTCACTCCTGCGCTGAACACTCAGGAAGTCTGTAAGAGTAAGCAAACTGATCAGTTAAGTTACACTCCAGCTATGTGGAGCATATATTGCCAAGCTTTTGTCTTCAGAGGACTAGTCTGTGGGACTGTAGGCTAGAAACTACTTTAAAAATTTATCTGCAACCAGTGTCATTCAGGACACCACACTTAAAAGAGGTCTGTTCCAAGTTTTCTTGAACCTCTAGTGGCCAACAGGTCGTCCTTTGGGAATTTCAAATCTGATGGATTCGTTAGTGAGGCATTCCATGTTGTACAGTGCCATCCTGATTCTCTTTTCTGCATCAGTTACTGTTGAGAGTGAAAGGCAATAGATATGCCTAGATAGGATCAAATGACTAGATAGGATCAAGTATTCATTTATATTATTATTCAGAAGTGACTATTAACACATGTCCCAGGAAAAAATCAGAAAATGGAAGAATAATAAACAAAACTTCTTGATAATACTAGAAATAATCTTTCTTACTATTTTTACCTCAGGATGGAACAGGAGTGGTAAGTGGGTCGTGATCACAATTCTTGTGGCTTTCAGTTGTTTTGATACTAGATTACACAGGAAAGGTATCTGATGATAGCAATAAGAGATGATAATAACATCCGTGTCATTTAACACTTGAAACTCATGGTTTTTTCATACTGTGTTCCATGAAAATATCCAGAGCCTACCCATTATGTGAAATAACTGCAATGAAAGATAGAAGTAAATGAAAGAAAATTAAAATAATTTTTAAAAAATCTTGAATTTGCTGTGAAATTAAGAGGTGAACAAAAAATTGTGTACTTATTCAGATCGGAAATGTTTTTATTTGGAGTCCACTTCAAAACTATTTTAAAAGACAATGACAAAACATTACAACTGAAACATTAACTTTCAACAGTCTCCTAACTTTTGTACGAAGATGCAGTATAAATAATATTAACAGAGGGACTGTACCAATAAGCAACAGGAAATATTTTAATTCATCAGGTTGTGACATTTAAGCAATAGTAAAAAAGAAAACAATTATTTCTTACAAGTGTGAAATCAGTTGTTTATTTTTTTCTGGCAAATGATACTTTCAGTAATTCAAGTTATTACTGTCAAAACTATATATATAGATCCAGATGTCTTCATAGCAGTCTTTGCAAGCAATAATAAACTAACACAATTTACTTAAAATTTGCATATGGTTTCCAACACAAAAGGAGGAAGTAAGATATAAAATCAACTATGTTTTGCCTTATGTTTGGACTGATTTTAAAATAGTTGTGTCTCTTTAAAAATAAACTATCCTTGCTATTTCTAACATAGCGAAACTGCAAAAACAATATGATGAGTCTTTTAGAGAACTGTAAAAGGATTACAGCAATTCAAAGGGACAGGATTTCAAAAATTCTGTTTATCTTACTAACCTCTTAACAAGTATACATATAAATAAATAGAAAAAGACTTAGACCAGAAGATTGTTGCAGTACTTCTGCAGCTTCTGTAACCAACTTAACTTCATTTGTACTTCATTTATTGATATTTTTGGTGAAATCATTTTCCAGTGTCTAATCTGATGGAAATCTCATGGGGAGGAATAACCAGGATGATCAAGTGCTGCAAAGTTTTATTGCCTTTAGTGGTGACATCTCCCCATTGTTACCTAATAAAATTCAAGAAACAAGGGGCTCAATATAGAACTGTTACTTGTCATTTTTTATCATTTGACAAGTAAAAACTGAAGGGGGTGAGAAAGAACCTCCTTCAAAATAAGCATAGATCAAGGAAGCAATTAACTGTGTTTGTTGGATTTTTGTCTTCAATAAATTTTAAAATAATTGCATAATATATATCATCCCAAGGCATTTTCAAACTTTCTGGTATTTCCTTTGGACTCTATGGCTCTAATAAGTTATTACAAGATATGCATTATTAGTTGTCATTTTATTAAAGTGATTATAAATGGAAAGCAGAGGTTTAGTGGACAGTCTGTCAAATACCCTTCAGACAATTCAAGGAAGCAATGAAAGAACAAAGGCATACATTTAAGGCTGTAGTCTCCTGGCTTTTCTACTCATGTCTGGCTTGCATTTTTAGAATCATAGAATTGTCTCAGTTGGAAGAGACTTCATCAAATCCAACCACTAACCTAACATTGCCAAGTCACCGTTATACCTTGTCTCTCAGTTCCACATCTGTATGTCTTTAAAAATCCTCCAGGGACAGTAAATCCAACACTTTTCTGGGTAGCCTATTGTTACATTTTACAATATTTACTTCAGTTTACTTCTAGGTGAACTGAAAGAGATTCAAGGAGAAATACCTCGCACCATTTGTAAACAAACACTGGAAATGTTGGTGATAGATACAATACATGTACCTGTTATATTATTTTATTTGATGTTATCTGGGACAAGAATTTCAAATTACATATTGTCTGAATTTTTCTTTAAAAATACTATCTCCTTTTCTCTTTTTCTATTATTTACTCGGATCCTTTACTTCTACTAAGGCAACAAAATTGGCCTGTCAATATGGATTTGTTTTCTAATTACTACAGAAAGCAAATGGGGTAGTCAGAAACCAAATAGTATGAAAAAGTTCTAAGACAGTTCCCTCTAAAATCAATTCAGATCAATAATAAGTTTAAACATATTTTTTTCACATTTTAACAGTAGTCTATGTATTTTCTTTTCTTAGATATATTTTGCTTAAGGATGACCTTACTGCTCTGCTACATAGGTGTTTCCAGCAGCCAAGTAAAATCATTTAGCTTGTTCTAGTCTTTTTTTTTTTTTTTTTTTTTTTTTTAGATGCTGGAAGCTGGTGAAATAAAACTGTTTTGTTCCTATTAATCTTTTTCATGCTATATGTCTGTATCAATGCTTTCAATACTTGTGAAAAAATAAATGCAATATCTAAATTTATTAGCATTTAATGAACTCTTCTTCCATACAGTGCTTACACTTGTGGTTCTTCTATAGTTCAGTGAAAGGGTCTTGAAGAATATCAACTAGGATCTCAGCCCATGTAGTTAATAGGCGTCTGCAAGAGGGATGAATTTCCATCTCTCGATTTCTAGTTGAGATGATTAGGTTAGCATAGAAGCATCAGCCAGTCCCTATTTTAGCAGTTTCAGAAGGGATTAGTTTAATATTAATTGTATCTATGCATATCAGTAAAAAAAAAAAAATAGAGCAGAGAATATTTTCACTCAATTATGCAAATCAGATGAAAGATCCTTGGAAGGGTTAGCAACGTGTCCTCTACTTCATTTGCATCTTCCAGCTCTGGCACAGTAACATGTCCTAGTATAATGTGCAGTTTCTGATGGTATGTAATTCACTTCTGTTGTAGGTGTCGTGAGCCCAGTGTCAGCTGGGACTCTGGCTGGACCTTATAATAACCTCTGTGCCTGGGCTTTGGCCAAGAATCTGTAAACTGTTTCAACAGGTCTCTCCATCTGGTGTGTTAAATTAACCTTTTTTTCTGTGATAGGCTGCTTCTACTGCTAAGCATTATCATAAGCCTAAGGAGAATAAAAATGCTAGCAGTGAAGAGAGGCCAGAGACTGCCAGGAACGCATTTAAGTTCCATAAAAATGAGAGAAGACTCTCACAATAAAAGCTCTGTCAGTGTGGCACAATCTGTCACTGCTCCTGGTATAAGATAATGTTGAGTTTTTGCAAAAACAGAACAACATCTTGAAAAGAAATAGCAGCTTCACTTCCATTTGAAAATAATTGCATTTTGTCACAAAGCAAGCATGGATGAACTTGAAATTCACCAGACTCTTACAGGAGCTGTTGATATTCATGGAAATTGAAAGGAAAGGCAAAGATACTGCAAGATTTAACCCTATCTTTAATTTGTCAGGTGTTTGCATAAAATTTGCTATGCACACTACATAAAGGCAAACTGTTCTTTACAATGAGGGCAGTGAAATACTGAAACAGGTTGCCCAGAGAGGTGGTGGAAGCCCCATCCCTGGAGACATCCAAGGTCAAACTCGATAGGGCCTTGAGCAATCTGGTTTAGTTAAAGATGTCCCTTCTTACTATGGGTGGTTGGACAAAATGACCTTTGAGGGTCTGTTCCAACCAGATGCATTCTATGATTCTATGAATAAGGATGCATCAAATCAGAGGTTTACCTGTGTAATCTCATATAATTGTGTCTAATATAATTCTATACAATAAATATAGATATAGAATATATATTCTGTACAATAAATAATAAAATGCAGTAACAATACCATTTATTATTTGAAATGGAATATAACTAGTATATTTAATAACAAGTATGTGATTTACTACTAAAAGTTCTAGGAAAAACCTATTTATTTTAATTAAAAAGTATTACAAAACACTGTACCATATCTTGACAGAGCACCACAGCTAGTGCAAAAGAATTGCTAGGTGCAAAAGAATTAAAAATCAGGATTTACAGTGGTATCCAAAACACCCAGTTTTAGGTGCATAACTAAGTTTTAGCTTAAGAAGATAGTCCCACATGCTGCATATAGAAAAGAACCATAGTACAGCAGAGGAAAATCCTAACTTGGTTCTGTATTGCCATCTGTCACAGTCTCTCACTCTCTTTCCAATGAACATAAAGATTATGCTTCAGTAATTAAAATTATATGGAAGAGATTAAATCCAAAATTCTCTCCAAAACATCATTGAATGGCTCTCATTTGCATTCTTCTGAGGGACAGAAGATTGTTTCATGTAAGATTTATACAAATATGTTTATATGTATTTTTTAATATAATATTTATTATTATTAATACAAATATTTTTTTCCATTTGGCTCCATCAAAAAAAGACATGCAGAATAAAACAAGTAAAAATTTTATAACAACAGTGTGGACATTCATGATTGTAATGACATATGGGAGCAGAATATTCAAGGAAAAATGTAATGCACATATTCACAGAGCAGAAAAGTAAAAATATTCTCATGAATGACACATGAAACTACAGCAGAGGTTGAACAGTAAGATAAGAAAATTAATAGTGAAGTCTCAAAAACATAAATGTCATTAATGAGGCCAACCACAAATGATCAGAGGTCTACAAATATAAAGAAAAAATAAAACAAATTTTTAAGTGCAGGGAACAATTTCCAAATAGTAGGATATGCCAGTTAAGAGACATTGTGATATTAAAGTCCTTTGCTATCGGGATATGAAGAGATCTCAACGTTATACATAATATATAGTATTTATATGACATTGGGCCCTTCAGTTCAAGAAAGGCATTGAGGAGCTGAAGCATATCTAAAGGGGATCAAAATTAGTGAGCAGTCTAGAGCACAAGTCTTCTGTGGAGTGTCTGAAGGCACTGGGGTTATTTAGTCTGGAGAAAAAAGAGGGGGTGACCTCACCACTCTATACAACTACCTGAAAAGAGGTTGTATCAAGGTGACTGTCAATCTGTTTTCCCAAGTAACAAGTGACAGCACAAGAGGAAACATCTTGAAGTTGCACCAGTGGGGGTTTGTTGCATCCTGCTAAGGAGAGAGAGTTGCTAGTGCAGCTGTTCCTTCTGTAAGTCATTCAAGATAAGAAAATAGCTATGTAGAAGGTATGTTAAACGAGGATGTAGCATAGCAAAACAGGGTGCCTGACCGTGACCGTATTGGTCCTTATCAGTGTGAGAACAGCTCAAGAAAAGCTGCCTATAACCAGCATGGTGTGTGACCAGGCAGTACATGCTGACTTGCTGCAACAAAGAGGCGATCTTGAAGGCACCAAATTGGTGTTTAGTCATCTCTCCTCACATCATCTATTCCCCCACACCCAGCAATCCCCACTGTACCCTGATTCTGCAGCATCTGGTGATCCCTGGCAGAGGCTTAGATGGTAACAAGAAACTTTTCTTCACCAAAAGAGTTGTGAGGGATGGACCAGGCTGCCCAGGGACATAGTGGAGCTACTATCCCTGGAAGTATTTAAAAGATGTATTGATGTGGTGCTAAGGGACATGGTTTATCAGTCAGACTTGATCTGAAATGTTTTTTTTCAACCATTGTAATTCTATGATTCTGTATTAGTAGACAGAATTCAGTATCTGAAGCGGGCCTACAGGAAGGCTGGGGAAGGATTATTTACAAGGTCCTGCAATGACAGGACAAGGGGCAATGGGCTTAAACTGGCAGAGGGGAGATTTAGACTAGATGTTAGGAGGAAGTTCTTTACAGTAAGGGTGGTGAGGCACTGGAACAGGTTGCCCAGGGAGGTTGTGGATGCTCCCTCCCTGGATGTGTTCAAGGCCAGATTGGATGAGGCCTTGAGTGACCTGTACTAGTGGGAGGTGTCCCTGCCTATGGCAGGGGGTTGGAACTAGATGATCCTTGAGGTCCCTTCCAACCTTACCATTCTATGATTCTATGATTCTATGACATGCAATTGCATTGGTAGTGCCATGGAGGTAAGGAAACAAGGAATAATAGACCATGAGCAGGGAGCTCTCATATTATATACATACTTAAGACCTTGCACTATTCTTTTCTGGTTAATTCTTTTCTGTAGAAAAGGCATTTTTTTTTCTGCACTTGTCAGTATAAGAAGTAGTATATGACAGTGAAATACTTCTGAATCTAATGTCCTATTAAGTGTAGAGGGGCTGAACTTGGAGAAAATTCAGACATTGTAATATTTTACATTCAACCTATTACTGTTTAGTATTACTGAAGTACAAGAAGTTGATTACCACTTTTGGAATTTTTTAACAAATTAAAACATGAAACTATGTCTTAGACTAAGCTCTTAAGTAAGCAATCACTTTTCCAGAACAGAGTGTCTAATAGTTTCCTCTGAGACCAGCTGAAGCATTACTGTTCTCAGGACATAAAAATCTTGACCTGTTTTCTGTTCCACCCTTATTATCATTTGTAAGGGAATAAAGAATTTACTTTGAGGGTGATGGACTACTGGAATAGACTGCCCAGAGAGGTTGTGGAGTCTCCTCTGGAGACTTCCAGATGCCATCTGGACAGATTCCAGTGCAACCTGATCTAGGCGCACCTGCATTGGAGTTGGACTAGGTGACCTCTGAAAGTCACTTCCAACCCCTACCATTAAGTCATTCTGTGAATTATTTGTCTTTCTATGAAGTACCTTGAGTGAACTATTGCCAAAGAAAAAAGCAATAGCAGCAGGAAAAGCAAAAATGTCTAGCTATCTTTATATAGAAACTGACTGGGGGAAAAAAAAAAAAAGTTTTCCTTCTTCCTCTCACCCTTCCATTCAGTTTCTTCTGCTGCTCTTCAGATTTAATAGAATTATTTAACTAGCATGGCATGGACAATGGTTTACCTATTGCTGAATCTGACAACTGCCTTCTCTGCACTGAGTTCTCACAGGCAATTTAAGACCCTTGAGCTATTTTCTTTCCTGAACAGATTAGATCTTGTGTAGCAGATATTGAGCTCCTTAAGCTCAATTTGACAAGAAACAGTACAAATTTCAAAAATATGCTTCAGTTTTCATATCAATGGAGATATTTTGTCTTTGGGATATATAGAAAGTTGACAGAGGGGATTCTCCCTGGGCATATTATTCTGCTTTGCACAGAATAAAGCAATGAACTCCAGTATCTCAATGCTATTCTGCATTTCTCTATATATATTTTAAAATAATAGTTTTCTCCATGAGTTGAAATATAAAATGCAATTTTTTTATATTTATACACACACAGACACATGTATATATGTTTTTTTTTTTCCAATTGCTTATCCTTCTTGTTTATAAAACTGCCAATTGACCAATATAACACTAAACAGGAAGGGACTTTATGAACATGAACTTATAAACTGATGTGCTTCATATTGTACTGTAAAAAGCAATAGGATTAGTGCTTATCAGACTTGAAGGATAGTATATTCCAGAGATAAATGCCTTTAAATAAATATGGCCTCCACAAGACATTCTGATTTTGATATAATCATCTTGATTCTCTATATTGTTGTGCACATATATGTGTTACAAATTATGCAGAATTAATAATCTATATTAATTTTGATATCCAGGCAAAGATTGTTAGTAACTATGAAAATTGTTTATTAACATTAAATCTAATCAGAAAACTTACTTACAATGTTTGAAATGCATGGTTTGGATACTTACAGGCAAAACTAGAACGCTTTAAGGAATAACTAGCAAATTCAAACACTAAAACTGGAAAGAGGTTCCTAGTTTCAATTATACCTCTTGCCCACCAAGGAACTTGAGAGGTTCCTTTCTGCTACTAAGGCAGAAAGGCACAATGGAATCTAGTTACAGAATTCCTTAGAGTGGCTTTGAAATATTTACTCACAAAATAGTATCAGACAGTACCGAAAGCTTGACGGGAATTCTGCTGGTGTCTTGAAAGTCACTGCAGGCAAAGCAGAGCATAATGTGGCAGGGCAGAGCAGGCAAAGCAAAAGTAAAAGTGAAAAGCATGCATGTGGCAGGGCCTGTTTATTGTTTTGCCCAAATGTAATGGCTCCTTTGGCCACACAAATCCATCAATCTGAAAGGCACTTGGGAAACCTGACCATATTAGGTGAAGTCAGGAGCTTGCTTTCCCTTATTTGGGAGGAATAGTCTTGGACCCTCAAAGTGGGTGTCTCCAAACCTTCTGTCATCTCCCTGAACAATTCTTCCTCCCCCCCGCAACAGAGGGAAGGGACCATGGGATCATGCCTGGACAAGCCAGGACATGCATGTTCCACAACAATACACTAATTTACTTTAGTATGGGGATAATATTTTTCATTTTGAGGTAATTTTAAGTAATTCTGTGCATTTGTTTGGCAGAATAATAGTTCACTAGAGGACAAAAAACCTGAGAACTACATTAAAAACTAATAAACATTCCCATTACTCTCAATCATTGGGACAACAGGTCTTATTTTTCCAAACTTTGTGTTTGATTCTAGGAAATATGAAAGTGTTTTGTATCTAGAATTCACCACATTCTAGATAGATAGTTCCCTCAGCACACTGAAAAATTTCATAAACAAAATGAGACCAACAACCAGGTGTTTTCCCATTGCATTTTATATCTTATGGAATAAATCCCTCTACTCTTCCTTCTTTTAATCTGAAATATTCACTTGTTCTCAGGATATCTCATTCCTGCTTTATTTAGGTTTTCATAGTTTGTATTATCCACCAAAGAAACTGATCAGAATATATCACTAGCACAGCAGCAGAATGATCTGTTTACGTACTGAATAAAGTTTTGCTTCAGCCTGAAGCTCATCCTGAGGATTAATAACATAAAGCAAAGCAGAACAAAGGTAAGAATAATAGAGAAAGCTTGTATGTGGTAACATGGGGAAGGCAGGATAGGAGCTATGCTGTAAGCTGGTTAATCTACCAACAATGCTTTAGGATTAACTAAAACATTTTATTAGTTATTGGGTTTATCTTGCTTACTTGTCTAATTGGGTTTTTTACCTTTTAGTTGGTAAGCTCCTTGGGGCATGGCTTTGTGTTCTCTCTATGTGTTTCTTTCTGCAGTGCCTAGGAGAATGAATCTCCAAATAGAGCCTCCAAACCACAGCTGATATTATGAACAATCTGTCAACTGAAGCTTCTCAGCAGAATACACCACACTGATCGAACACCACCAGCACCATCTCTTTTCCTGAAGTGAGGAGAGGAGACTAAAAGCTGATGTGGAACAAGAGAAAAAACAAACAAAAAAAAACCCAACCAAAACCCCAAACCAAAAACTCAAACAGACACTAGACAGGTTGAATTTAGCACTCCTGCTGTCCTGCAGGGAAGGAAAGAGTTGAAGGTTGTGTTTCTAGCTTCCTGGGTAGGTCCTGCTGCTAAACAATAGTTGCCTGAGCTGTGCAACAGTTTGCTCCCTGACAGCTAAATAGCAAATGCGTCTTTTTTCATCTCTGTTTTGGCCAAGCAGAAAATGGGATGTGAACGCTCTAAGGAAGCCTGTGAATTAGTATCTCTGCAAAGAGTAAATAAAATTGTGTGTCATATCACATTATCCCTTAAATTGTGAAATTTCAGGGACAGCAGACTTAGAATATGCATTTTTTTTAAAAAAGAATTTGAAAAAAAAATTAATACACTGGAATAAAATACTAAAATTCCATAACTTGGTTACTTCTAGATTGTTCTGAATTCTTGTATGAACTTAGGAAGTTTTGAAAGGGTAGAAAGTCTTTTTTGTGTTTTCTTATCTCACTCCCCAAGAACTTGGAAACTGCAAGGAGAGATCTATGATTTTTAAAATAACTGCCAAAAGAAGGAAAATTGGGAGTGTTGACCCAATGCACTAAGTCTGCTTTAGCAAACTGCATTAAGAAAAAGGGTCAGGCTTCAAAGAGCTTGCAGAAAGGACTTGCTTCCTCAAATTAGTTTTCTCAGTTTCCTTAATGTTGTGTTCCTATGTTTGTAAAGAAAGTACCCAGTAATTCCAAAGTCTGAAAGAAGATTTTTCATTTAAAAAGAGATTGTAAAATTAATTAACAATTAATGAAATAATGTCTGCTGTGCAGCAGGAGCAGTATATCCTCATTACTTTTCAAGATAATATGTTTTTATTATTATGATGATAACTATTAGCTATTATGCACAGATTTTTTTTTTAATTTTGTTTCCTGTGGTTATCTAATCTGTCCTATGATCTGTTTTGGGATACTAGTTTTTAGATAGGACTACCAGAAACTTTTTTCTTAATATTTTTCATAGAAAATATATAAATAGGTTAATGGAGTATAAAGAAAATTAATTTGAGTTAGTAAAAACTTAAAACTTAATAATAAAAAGCTTAACTTCATCTTGGATGCATGAAATTTGCTGAACAGTTAGACTAGCCATAAGCAATCATAATGAAAGAACAATTATTTTCAACAAATACACCCACCTCATTCATAGTCTTTTCTCTCTTTGTTTTGTTTTTTTTTTCTTCCCTGACTGACTGTCAAAGCTGGTATTTTCATCCACAGATCAAGAAATAATTAGTTACATAGGAAATAAAATCTTGATTGGAATTCATATTGGTATTGTGGTAAAATTAAATTAGCTAACTTTTGAATTTATAAATCTGTAACTAACTTACAAGTTTATTTCAGTAATATATAATTTATCTGTATTTCAAGTGATATCATTGCAAATTATTGATTATTCAACACATCCTTAATATTTTCATTTGTGGACCTTAAATCTGAATAACATTTTTACACAAAGTAAGTACTCTGATTTCTATGCTGTGATACAACCTTTCTACAACTTACCTTTAACATTTTAAAGCTGCAGCAAAGACCACAGTTGGTTGGT
This sequence comes from Eubucco bourcierii, assembly GCA_013396675.1. NCBI lineage: Eukaryota > Metazoa > Chordata > Aves > Piciformes > Ramphastidae > Eubucco > Eubucco bourcierii. The sequence goes on from VWZE01015760.1 coordinate 13,640, forward strand.
TGGGTGGGTTTTGTTTGTTTCTGTTTGTTTGATTTGGAGTTGAATTTTATATCTGAACTTAAGGCTTTACATTTTAACAAGGCACTGGTCATTTTATGTAGACACAGACTCACACAAAGCTACACATTTTAGAAGTAAAACAAACATTGTTAAATTATATATAATGCCTATTTGTAGATATATACTATCATGCATATGTCTTATACATGAGTATTAATTTTGATTCTACATTTTATCATCAATGGAAAATCCTTTGTTATGCATATATATGTTTTTTATTTGAAGGTGACAGACATCACTGTGAACAGATCATGTCGGCATTTAGTAGTTTCAATTGTACACATACACTTCCACATAACATAGCTACACATGCCTGCTGAAATGACACTGAAGATCAAACTGTCCACAAAATTCAGGATTTGCATCCTTATTCACAGCACTTCAGTTTTCTGAAGAATATGAGCCCACCTTAAGACAAAGCTAACTGCCACTCAAATAGTTATCCTACTTGGAGAATTTTAATTACACACTTATTTAAACATGATGCTACTTGCTCCTAAATTAGTATCTTTGTGCTGATTGTTAATCAGAAAGTCACAGGCTTTGCAGTCTTACATTGTTTTCCAATGAATTCAGATTTCTTGCAAGTAAATTTTAAAAGAAATTTTAGAGAAATATTGTAAGAATATCAGTTCCATATGTAAACCTTACCTGGGTAAATATACAGATCAACTGTGAACTCTTACAGACAACAGGTCAAGGGTAAACTGTCACAGAAATTACTGAAATCATGTGCCAGGCGATAGAAGTAATATTTTGACATCCAGCAGTAGGAAGTTATAACCCCAAATTTTTTTGCTGCCCTGTTAAAACCTAACTGAAATTATGTCTTTTTTTTTTTTCAAATTACAGAATATTATCCAACTTCCAAGTTTTTGTTTTCCATTTTCTCATACCATCTCGGTACAGAATCCTTATAAAACTTAACCTCGTGTCAGATACTAAACTTCTTAAATATTAAGGAAATTTGAATCAATCCATATTATGACTGAACTTAGGTCACATTTCTGATATGCCATCTTCCTATATTCTTCCCTCATGTTGCACAAATTGAACAGACCTTCAATTAGAAGTGCTTCTGGTGCTAAACTGGAATACTGATAGTTACTAAAAAAATTAAAGGCAGAAAGATTGACACTTGGGGGGGAAAAAAAGACTTGTATCCATCTCCTACATTATTTTATATTAATTTTGCTCTTAATTTTCATCAAAGACATCAAGTATCATTTATTAAATGTTTCATTGCCACTGAAATACATAAAAGATCTTTACAAATGCAGCCTATTAATTATTCATTTTTAATTATTTTATTTTTTACCTAAATAGGGTGGTTCAGGAAAACACATGGCGTAAGAGTTTTATGAAATTTAACAGTCAGTAGGAGACATTTTTCTTAGATTGTGTTCCTTGTAATCATCAGTATTGTTCATCAGTGTCATTAGCAGCATTGTTAACATAATATTGAACATACTACTGTGACTTGATTAAGGTGGTAAAGAGTATCATTTGCAAGGCTTGTTCCTCAATTGCTCCTATTATGCTATTTGATGCTACAGCTGTGCAACCTAAAGGCTAGCCACTGCAGTAAAGGTCAGTCTTCTGTCCATTCTTGATGCTGGCCATGTATTTCCATCTCTTCATTACAATTTGTAGCTGAACAAAAACTTGCCTGAATAGTTGGTAAACTGTTTCAGCCAGTTATAAATGTGGTGTTGGGGGGGTTGGTTGGTTGGTTGTTTTGGAGTTACAGTAATTTTGTATAAGCTTAACTCTCTAAATGTACTCAATGAAGGATCAAACCAGAAAAGACTTAGGGAGTAGGAGACAACACTGCAGAAATTGTCTATTTTGATAGTAGAAACAGAAAAAAAAATTTGGTAAGAGACTAGTGACCATCATCTGGAGTACTGTGTACAGTTCTAGAGCCACCAGCACAGGAAGGACATGGAAGTGTTGGAGCGGGTCCAGAGGAGGACCACAAAAATGATCAGAGGACTGGAGCAGATCTCCTATGAGGACAGACTGAGAGAGTTGGGGCTTTTCAGCCTGGAGAAAAGAAGGCTTCAAGGAGACCTTATAGTAGCCTTCCAGTATCTGAAGGGGGCCTACAGGAAGGCTGGGGAGGGACTATTTACAAGGTCTTGCAACAACTGGACAAAGGGCAATGGGTTTAAACTGGCAGAGGGGAAATTTAGATTGGATATTAGGAGGAAGTTCTTTATGGTGAGGGTGGTGAGGCACTGGAACAGGTTGCCCAGGGAGGTTGTGGCTGCTCCCTCCCTGGAGGTGTTCAAGGCCAGGTTGGATGAGGCCTTGAGTGACCTGTACTAGTGGGAGGGGTCCCTGCCTGGGGCAGGGGGTTGGAACTAGATGATCCTTGAGGTCACTTCCAACCTTGCAATTCTATGATTCTATGATCTAGGCCAGCCTCTCCCTCACAGACATGGACTGGGAGTAGCTAGAAAGTAGACTGACTTAGGTGTCGCATCAGTCAATGCTTTTTGTTAAAACAGTGCAAAGTGTTTGTGTCAGTATTCAAGAAATTTGCCTGAGTGGCAGACTGTTCATTATTAAACCACAAAGCTGCATGTTCATGCAGCAGTTCTGTGCCAGACATAGGCTTGCTGCCACTGTACAGATACATCTGTAGAGTCATATTACACTGTTCTATGCGTTAATGCATCTAGTCACTTAATACAAATGAGGCTATACAGACCGAGAATAAGCAACGATACTGAGAAGAAAATAGAACATTTTGAAGAAAGAGTTAACCAGTCTAACAAAGAATTATATCCTATCCATTCTCAACGTTCAACCCTGATGCATTTGCCTGTCTCCAGGCAGTTTTTGCAGGAGCGGGCAGGGAATGCCTCTAGTTAGATTATCTTCTTGGTTCAGGGCATTTGTATGACAGCTACATAATGGCAGGAAAAACTCAGACATTACACTGTCTTGATGAAAATTATTATAATATATCTAGGATTATTTTCAGAGAAAGTTTCTTTTTTTCATGACTCAGAACAAGCTGTACAAGCTGAGTTCATGCATGAGACTTCCTTGTAATTTATAACTGAGATAACTTTGGTGTTAATCACTATATCTAATTCTCCTTTTCTTCTATATCTTTTATATGAGCAATTTATACAGTAGTGGTCATTATTGTATCGTTGAGGGAACAAACAGATATGCATTGAAATACATTGTATTAAAATATTTTTTAACAGATGGACTATAAAGAAATAGTTTCTAGTGATAGTTAGTCTTTGTGCTATTGCACTGGTGCAGTATATGGCCTTGGTGTTTATAAATAATGTATCTTTAGGACATAAATCATTGCTGCATTGTATTTATGTTCCTCTTAGCCCGACTGAATATTACATGCAGTCTGTCTCACTAATTAACTTCAATGATCCCTTTAACTCCTGATTAAGTTCTAATATTAAATTATTAAGTCCTTTCCCTTGTGTTTGAAGGGTTTTTTCCCCTCTAATTTTAGATGACTTTTTAAGCAATAAATATTCATATGGAGGAAAAAAAAAATCTCTTTTCCTTCCTATGCATGTATTTTGAGACTCTCAGGATGACACAGTATTAAAATTAAAACTTATAAAATAAAGTATTTCACCGGAAATAGCTGAAAGATGTTTATAGTCATATTTTCATATTCTAAGTTACCTGATATTGTCCAAAGAATTGAAGCAAAATTTTAATTAATATACAAGGAATCAAAAATTCCAAACCCACAAAGAAACCCTGGACTTCCTTCCAAATGCATGGAACAATGTATGCTACAGGATCATTTAACGAAAAAGTTCATGAAAGAGAGGTGCCTCCTTTTAGTTCTTAGTGTTTTCTTTATACAATGTCATTGTAGAAAGCAAAGGTTTGCATGTGTATATGACAGAGGAATAAAAGGCAACAGCATAAGATGAAAGTACTCTCACACATGTATGTACACGTGCCACTCATATGTGCTATCGTGTATATATTCCTGTCAACTTAGAAAGATGATAGTAGAGAATGAATAGATCATCAAAATTGTAACATTATTTAGAAATCATGAAATCATACCCATTTCTTCCCTTTATATTAGTTCCCTGGTTTACACTATGGTGGTGCTTTCATGCTGGTCCACACCACTAGGAGATAACCTTGTTCAGAAGTGCATTGTGAGTATGGAAAACAAAGTTTCGCTTGCGCACCTTTGATCTGTTTCAGGAAGGAAGGATTAAACTGGCAATGATTTATTCACATTTCTGTCATTATTAGCCCTTCCAGCTCAGGAAAATTCTTAACCTGATTTGCACCCCAGACTTTTTGTGATATAGTCATAAATTAATTGGTTTTGAATGAGGACTGAAGCACAAGCTGATGAAGAATGAGTATACTGGAAAAGTTATGCATTTCTACACATCAGCTCTAGAGATCACTCTGAAGATCACATTTAACTGACATTAACAGGCCTTTTATTTTCTAGATACTACTGGGGAAAAAAAAAAAAAAAAAAAAGAAAAAAGAAAAACAAAACCAAAATGGTTTCATGTAAAAATATGTTGAGCTGATAGAAAACCTGTCAAGAAACAATTTTCACTTGCAGAAATACCAAGTTTTATGTGAATGTCTTCAAGTGGTATTTTACTCATAAAAAATCCTGACATCTGTTATTACAAAATAACAACAGTTAGATAAGCAAATGACAGGAAATTAAAGCAAAGCTTGGAAAAAAAGTGTATTTTGAGGACAGTTTAGGAAAGAGATTTGAAACATAATAAATGTATGCAAAGCATAAACTTTGTAACTAGAAAACAATCAACTCAATTTATTTGACTGCTTTATATGTATAAAGTCTGGCTTGTCAAAAGCAAATTTGTTGCAGCTTTTTACTTTTAATGCATAAAAGTAATGTGTTCAACTCCTCCACATCCCTCAGAAAAGTTCTACTGGGATTTGACTGCCTTGTAATATGGCAAAATGAATGAACCTCCCTGGATCTATAATTGCTAACATCTTTTTCTGCCAATCTCGCTTTCAGTCTTTTGTATTTAGTTTAACCTTACAATTGTTTCATCTTCTATAAAAGTTAATGTTACCGTGAACTTTCTTCCACGCTTTGAAGAACATGGTTGGTTGTTTTTCTTTTTCCATTTTCTGATTATATATTTAAAACATACTCTTTTTAAATATTGTCTTTTATTAAACTGTATTTTATTAAACCTTCTTTGTACTTCTACAAAACACAGCAATAGTTCATTACTAGCCCTTTAAAATGCCCATACAGTTAAAGCAGCTTAAAACAAAACAAAATGAAACAAAACAAAAAAACCCAAATCAACTGTATTTAAAGATAATAAGCAAAGTTGTTAACAGCTTTCATTTGGTACAGTCTGTTGTACTTATGTCTTTATAGAACTTCTGTTGCAAGCAGCAGACATTCCCTATTCTCAGTAGAAACAGTTATTTTCAACTGGTTTTGGTTGTGAGAAATACAGGGGACTGCAAGTGTGAGAACATACTGCACTCTGTTGGCAGATTGTATTTCAAAAAGTATTTCTCCTTGCAGGTGTTAGCTGCATGATGTTTTTTAAGCTCCTATCTTTTCTTAAGTGACAGTGAAAATTCCAGTTTCAAAATGTGAATTACCAAACCAAAGTGTTTAAAGTATCCTCCAGCAGCAAATTAAGCCTACGAATTTTCTGAACTGTCATTATGACTGGTATACCTGTCTCTGCCAATCATAAGAGCCAGGTGTCTATATTGGGAACCATAAATTTTTGAGTTTGCTTTTACAAATTGCTTTAAAATTGTGTTTGATGTTTCTCGTATTAATGTCCTTTATGGCACCGAAGTTGTTGTGTACAGAAAATTATATCAATAATACTGTATATTGTGTCCATAATGATTTTAGAATATTTTGTGCTAGCCCCAGGATAAAGCCATAAACCAAAGCAGAATTATTTTAGCTTGCCAGAACTGTGAACAAGATGCCCTGTATTACATAAAGGTTACCCCCAAGGCAGCATATAAATTCATTCTAAAGCATAAAATGAATCAGTTTTGCTGAATTTAGAATTAATGGAGAACATCTGTTTTTCCGCAGTTGAATGGTAACACATGCTGGCTGAACATAATCATGAAGGAAAATCATGTAAGACAGTCAAAACTGCAGAGCTTTTTTAAAATTCCTGCATAAAACTAGTCTCACAGGCCGAACATAGTTAAGTGCTTTATTGTGTCATTTTCACTAATTTATGTAATCCAGCACCCTATCTTAAGTTTTGCTTGTGGAAATGATAAAATTATGTGTTTGACTTTGAGAAATGTAAAATCTATTGAAGAGGACTGTAAAATCATGTCATTCAAAAGCACAACAGCACTGGGGATGCTCAGTAATCTCTTTTTATTACTCTTTACATTAACACTCTTTTTAGCAGCAGAGATAATATTCTGACATAATATATTCCAAATTATGCAACTTGTTAGAGCTGTAAGAAGTTATGATTATACTGACAATTACTCTTCCAGTAAACAAAGCTTCCTTTCAGACAGTGCACCCTAGGAGAAAAAAAAAAAAAAAAAAAAAAAAAAAAA
>VWZE01015760.1:20292-53126 GCA_013396675.1 Eubucco bourcierii
AAACCAACCAAACAAAAAAAAACCCGAACCAGCACTATTATAATTTGCAACTACTTCTTGATTTTTGAGGGAGTTTGTGGATAAACTGACTTACTTTAACTTTTTTTCTTGCTGTTTAATATACCAGAGTAAGAAGTACTCTGTAGATCTCCATAGTTCTAAGAGTACTTAAAAGAGTTTGCTTGAAAACTTCACATGAGCAAAAACCTTCAATTTTCCCTCAACTCCAACACAGGTTCAAGAATTCTGAAAAATTTCAGAAGAATAAAGACAGATTGCTTTCCATGTTTATTTCCTGAGGAATACATCGTTTGCATTGAGGTTAATGATCAGGAAAAGCACACTGTAGCACATTCTCCGTGGACAGATTTCTTTGCAGGGAGATCAGATTGGTCTTAGAAGAGACAGTAGAAAAGTCTCCTTAATCACATTCACATCCTAACGCAATATAGACAAGACATAATTTCAAAGTGTGGGGCATACTGAATTCAGAAGAGTTTCTGAGTCTTTTAATCTTCAGTTAAGGGAATGGTATTTGAAACAGTAGTTACCGCACAGACTAGATAGGAGACTGCTATACTGGAAATCCCGTTCACCAACAAACCCTGCAGGCAGTCAACGTGCATAGATGTAAAACAAATTAGATGTAATATTACTAAGGTCAGGATCACACTTTCTTTACCTTAAACACAACAGAATATGTTTTCATTACATATTTCTCTGGCTACTGTACATCATGTTATAACTCATTCATCAGATGCAAAAGAAAAAAAACATGTGGCATGCTTGACCAGCCTGAAGGTCCACTGTTAAAAAGTCTGTACTCATCCAGCTGGATGTGTGCATTGACTGATATAGTAATTGTGTGTTAGACGAACTCATCCGGAAAGGTTTCTGTGTCGAGGACATCTAGATCTTACTTCCTTTATACTTCTTACACAATAGGAGAAGAATCGTATTTCACAGGCACACATTTCTTTTCATTGACTGGAACAGGAAACCTAGAATGACCTGCTTATATATCAGTGTTTACACCAACAGAGGAATTTTAGTAAGGATGTAGTCTGGCAGTGTTAGTCATGAAACCTTACTGGTTACCTAGCTACTTTTCTCCCTATTAAATAAGAAAATATTTTGTTTGCCTAGTCCTAGAATTTTAATCAGTATCTTTTTGTTGCAATTTCCTGGTTAATTTCTGCCTTCTTAGCTTTGTTATAGCATCGTATTAGTGTTCCTTAATTTTTGTTTTTCTGAAGAACACATTATTTAGTTTTTCTTAAGTTATATGGCACTACATACTGATCAGAGATTCTATGCTATATTTTTCAAGTTTCAAAGAATATAAAATCTTCTGCTTTCATTCTTGTTGAAGGACTTTCCTTATAGCTGATTTATTTAGGGTAACCATTAGAATAATGTTTCATGATGATTGTATGAGTTGTAAATTCTAGAGTTTTTTGTTTGGTTTTTTTTTTTTTCATTGGTGCTTCTATTCAAGTGTATTTGTAGACTCAAATATGAAATCTTTGGGTTTCTTTGGTCTTTTGTACTGGATATTTAAATGTTTCTTGGACTCCACAATCCATTCATGGCTTCTTTCCATTTTTCTTCTTTTGGAGATCACATATGAAATGAGATAAACAAAATCTCATCTGATTCTGAGCATTTACTTGTTGACAGATTAACATCATAGCTTGTTACAGTTTCAGCAAATTAATGCATTCTGTACTGTGAAATTTACTATTTATTATCTATTTCAATTAACTAAGTCACATAACAAGTTGAGCAAAGATGCCTTAACCATTAAATGTAAACAGAGAACAATGACTTAAGAAAAGCCATGAGTATAATATCAAGATGTGTTGGCATGATGAAAGCTATTACCTTGGGTGAAATGCTTAAGAAAAGGTTTATGTTAACTATTTTGAAACAAATTCTGTTTGTTCAGTGTTAGGTGAAGCAACCAGCTGACCATGCCGCTGCTAGAACACTAACAACAAAGAAAGAAAGAAAAAACATACATGAGGAAACGTGTGAACAGGTCACATTTGGCATTTGTTAGAAGTCCTATCATAGGCTAAATGACTTGGTTGCCTGATTATTCAACAAGAGTGTAGATGTGAGTCATCTTGTGCTGGACCACATCGCTGATTTAACATCTTTTGGAAACATTAGTACTTTGGAAGCATTAGCATTCCAATTGTGTAACATCTTTCCTGGTTTGAATTCTAATTTCACTTATGTCCCAAAGCCATAGGGCATTGACAAGGCTTTTCTTCTAACATACCTAGATAAATTATAATACCAGAACCTTAGGTGATTTATAGTGGTACTACTTCATCTGATGAGAAAATCCATATTTTCTGACATTTAACATTCATGAAAGTCAATGGGCGTCCCATGGTGCACAGAAATGGCTGGAATAATTTGAAAACCATTTCCACAGGATTCTCCAACAGAACTCTTCAGTTCTCCCATAGAGTTTCCTTAAAGCATACATTTGGAAAAGACAACATTATTGTGCTAAAATTACAACAAATGCTTTCACAAAACTCTAGACATCATAGTATTTTCAATTTTAACATTATTTGAGTAACATATCAGTCAGAGTGAGAAAGTGGTTGTCTTTTTCCATCTTTAGTTTTCTGTACATAGATAATTTCTACCAAACCATAATAGAAAAACAGTCTCAAATTCTTACTTGCAGAACAGACAATAGCCCCATTTTTCCTCTGTTTTTTCTTTCTCATAACTGTAGATTATTTCAGCAGGAAAAATACCAACAAATTCCAGAGCTGCTTTTGAACTTAAAGAGAAGAGGCAATTGTCCCAGTTTCCCCCTCAGTGTGCCTCAAGCCTATGTGACGTAAGATGCAAGTACAAAGGAGTGAAGATCTCTTGCCTTACCTTCTTAAATCCCCTAATTCAGTTGTAGACACTGGTCATTGTATATCATTCAACTAAAATTAATTGAATAAAAAAAGGTTTTGTAAATACAGGAACATATAAATTACAGAAAAAAACAAGAAGAAGATATTTTATTGTGAGAAAAAATCATAGTAGCATTAAGATTCACTATAGGAACTGTGTATACTATTTCCATTGTCATTGTCTTTGCCCTTTACAAATTTGAGTATTTGAGGTTTTGTTTTTTCACTTTGTGATCTTGAATGGCTTTTCCTTCACATTGTACAAATCAGTGTGTACATGTGCAAATTCTTTGTTGGCACGGTAATAGGCTTTGCTTACATTCATGACCTCAAGTAGTGAGTGTCCCATCAATGTCCCTGAATTGCTAACACTCAAGTTTTTCCTTTCCTAAAGTAGTTTTTTTTTTTCAATGAATCTGAATACATTTTTTTTAATGCATATATATATTTAGTGTGCTTTCACTGCTTTCAAGTATTCGACTGTTTCTATTGTGCTGAGCTTCTGCAACATTATATGCAGAAGATATTCTGGATAGTTGTTTTTTTGTTGTTTCCCTGAGTGTCTTGTGTTGTAAGTCAATGAATACTGCAGAAGCCAAAGACTACTGTGTTTTACTCTGGAGCTGAATCTAAAGTGCAATTGTATTTCAGCAAACTATATGAAATATCTCAAATTCTGACTAAATGCATACTACCAAGTTATGCCCAGATCTAGACAATGACACCTGAAAATTGCAAGGGTCACGTTTCCTAGAGTCATATGAAATGTGAAGTACGTCTGATACTTAGAAAACTAGAGAATAAAAAGAGTAAAAGAGAAAGCTCTGGGTCCTAATTTTCCACAGTGTGTTTAGTGGTTAGTTGTCTCCTCAACCTTTGAACTGCCATACATATTTAAATCTGCCACAAGGGTTAAGTAAGCTGTGAGCAGCATGGGAGTGAGCCAGTTGAACTTTGACCTAGCAGAACAAAAGCTATCTTTTATAATATTGACTTTGTTTATATTGTCACCAATATTACTCTCTTGCTTAAAAGTCTTTTTAGACAATGAATACAGAAAAAATGATGAATCTGCAAAGTGACAGGACTGTTTTATGCAAAGCATGAGGAAAGTTTTGAGACACTATACCCATTCCTACTGTGAGGTTCAGCCTTCATCTAGAAAAGCCCTCAGGTACATGCTTAACTTGAATTCCTCTGAAGTTAATATATTTACATGTGCATAACATCCATTGGTTATTTGACAGTGGATTTTTTTCAGTGCATCTGAGGAAGGAATGCTAAAAAAAAGCAGAGCACTATCTGCACAAACATTACCAGCTGTGATTGTCTTACGAGGACAACAGCAACAACATAGAACGTATTTGCAGACAGCGTATGGCATGACCCAGTATTCCCCTTACCAACCGCGATCTGCAGGGGATGGCGGGTGGCTGGGTTTAAGTTTGAGTAATTCCCTTGGAGTAAATGAGAGCAAACCAACGCCAAACAGTTAATGTGTTGGGTTTATTAGATTGAAACTGGAGCAGAGGGGAAATGGGAGGGGAAATGGGAGGGGAAATACATATTAGAGAGAAGGGATATCACAATTTCCTTGGCTTGCAAATTACGGCATTGTCACAGAAGCACTAAGTTTCTTGGTGGCCGCGGAAGAGCAGCACCGTTCCACGTGGCTTGTCTGCGGGCAGCGAGCGGAGTGGCCAAGCAGTTGTGCCACTGCGTCCGGGGCGCAGGCAGCAGGTGGGGAGAGCTAAACGGAGTGCCCGGGCAGTGGTACGGGCTGCCTGCTCACAGCCCTCTAGGCATGTAGACCGCAGCGAGAAGGCAGCGCCGCGCTACGTGGCGGCTGCCCTTGCTGAGGCATACGCCCGAGCGCAGCCGCAGGGACGCAGAGAGTATCACGGGGCTGCCGTTTCTTGCCGCTACCGCCTACCAGGGTGCGGGGCTGCGCGGAGCGGCGGAGACTGTGCAGCGTCCTCCGGCCCCCTGCTCCCTGCTGCTTCCTGCAGAAGAACCCACATTCTTCCCTCCCGACCCCCAGCGGCACACGGCAGGCACGGGGCAGGACAGCACCTCACCAAGGCTGTGCAAAGTGCTTTGTGCGCACCCGCCCTTAAGTAGCGCTGTCTGAGACAACGCCAACACTTGTCTCACAGTCCACCCCCTGGCTCAAACGCTGGATATGCTTGCTGTAACTTCTATCTTCTTGTCTTCAGGGTTGTGTATGAACACAGTGTACAGGGACAGTGAGAGAAAAGAAGGTAGAGAAGAAAGTAATTTGAATTCATCCATATAAATGATCTTCCCTACTCCCTGGGAGCCCTGAGTCTCTACGATCATACAATGCAATGCATGATGCAATGCATGATGCTGGTGCTGGTCAAGGCTTCAAGGAGACCTTATAGTAGCCTTCCAGTATCTGAGGGGGGCCTACAGGAAGGCTGGAGAGGGACTATTGACAAGGTCTTGCAATGACAGGACAAGGGGCAATGGGTTTAAACTGGCAGAGGGGAGATTTAGACTGGATGTTAGGAGGAAGTTCTTTCCAGTGAAGGTGATGAGGCACTGGAACAGGTTGCCCAGGGAGGCCGTGGCTGCTCCCTCCCTGGAGGTGTTCAAGGCCAGGCTGGACGAGGCCTTGAGTGACCTGTACTAGTGGGAGGTGTCCTTGCCTATGGCAGGGGATTGGAACTAGATGATCTTTGAGGTCCCTTCCAACGTTATCATTCTATGATTCTATGGAAGCAGTCTTTTTGGCTTTGATGATTCAGGAACAATTCAAAGGTCTGGTTGGAGATTTCTTTCAACTCAGCTCAGCCTCATCAGTAGAGGTGGTGGGATGATGTGACATTCCTATAGCAGCAACACACCTGAGAACTGTAACAGATTCTTCTGCAGTGGCAAACCATGTCACTTTAGGGAGAAGAGAGGGGGGTCCCCATGTCCTTTTCCAGAGGGGACTTTTGCCCTGTCCTTCAAATATAATGCCATCTTGATGCAGGATATCAGATTTTTAAAGTGAGTTTGGCCCACTTACAGCAAAATGGCAAAACACAGTACTTTTATTGCCTCCTCCCATTAAATGGAGTGGTTTATCCAAATTCTTTACCCAGAGGCACTGAATTTGGTAGGGCATCTCCCCACTGGACCCTGGTGTTCCAGTCTGTGTTGAGATCTGTCATAGAGGTGGCACAAGCAAGTAACAACTCAATAAGCAACACAGAGTACCTTTTTTTATTTTTTTTTCTTGTTAGGCAAGATTTGCAATAAAGACAAAGGGTCCCCCAACATCAGCAGTTAAGCAGTTTACATGTTCACAGCCAATAATCAAACAATACAAAACTCAGCTGTTGAACAAAATTATGAACACAACTGTCACATAGGTTGCCCTTTCCCAAGGAAGACCACAGCCTTAAAAACAGAGAACAAGGCAGCAAATACTGATTCTGTGTTCCTTGTTGTGGGCATCAGTGGCTATCTCTGCCTATATACTCACAGGAGTTTTCAATGTCAATAGAACCTGTTCCCCCTTTAGGGTTTTCAGTTAGCCTTTGCAAATGAATCCACTGCCCACTCTCTGGCTCACATAGTGGGGATGGGCTTGTGGTGATTTATCCCCATTGTGTGAGGATGTTAGCAGCTATTTTCTTTTACACAAATCTTTATCTGGTCCCTTCCACATCCTCACCAAGAACTGCAAATTAGAAAGAGAAAGGCCATTCATCACCTCTTTTGGTATCCCCTTACCTTCCTGCAGAGCTAGTTCCTAAAAGTGCCTGGGCCCAAGAATTTTTTAGGGGTCTTTCTAAACCTCCCTTCCACTTTTGCTCTCCTAACTGTAGCCTTGTTTTTTAAGTCTCACATCGGAACCCCCCACAAGGTGACTACAGCAGATTAACTCTTGGGCAAACCCCCACCAAATAAGAGGACAATGAGAAATCATTGCTGCTGTAGAGTAACCTTTTTACCCAGAGCCAGAACTGAGGGTGCAGCCCTCAGGCAACCTGGAATTGGATGGCATACACTTTTCAAGACTTGGGAAGTCCCTTTATCAGTGGTGTCACTCGATCTGGACTAGTCTTTAGCAGCATCGGGGAGGGCTGCTGTGGAATTGGCTACTGTTCATGCATTAGTTGAAGGCAAGCTTTTTTCTGCACACATTGGGTTAACTGATGTAAACCTGAAGTGGGGATGGCTACCAGACCGCCCTTTTCCAAGGGGTGCAGTATACTGCTCGTTGAGTCAGAGACCAGGCTGCACACTTATCCTTCACAGTCAGAAACACAACTGGACCCCAATATCCCACGGCTTCATCCTCAGTCAGTTTTATCCTGTCTGCCCTGGTCAAAGAGATTCTCCAACGTACTCAGTTTCAGACTCCCAAGGGAGCCTGCAGTATTTCTCTTGTAATTCTGCCAGTTCAGTTGCTCTTAGGGTATCTCTTTAGTTACAACTTCTGGCCTGTACTCACTGCACTCATGTGATGGTTTGGGAGTTCCCTCTGCTTTGTAAAATCACCCAGACTAGACTCAGCCAGCTGGAAGTTAAGGAATGAAGCTCTATTTACAGCTTAGCACAATATACAAGCAGATATATATACAATATACAAAAACATTTACAGAAATATACAAGTTAAAGGTAATACAGAAACACAACACCCCTCCCAGAAATCAGAGATCCCAGGAGGGCCTTCCAACCACCCCTCCACGTTCTCCCCATCCCTATGCCTTACCCCAAGGTCTATCTTACGTGCAAGGTGAGTTTAGAGGATTAGTCACGGGTGTTAGAAGGAAAGTGGTTAGTGAAATTACTCGGCAGAGAGGAGAGGACCCTCTAGCTCCCAGAGAAAGACTGAGAGACTGTGTTATTTATGTTTTGAGTACTTAGTCTTACCCATCTCAGCAAACCTATGAGTAGACATCACCATTGTTTTCTTTTCACAGCCTATACTATAATTTTCTCCATTAAAATATTCCAATTAGACTCAAACCAGCACAACTCATCATACTGGATCTCAGTTTTCATAAGTGGATGACTCTATCTCCCTGCTTAGGTATTGCCTCTTCCATTTCAGCCCAGAAATGACAAGCCATTTCCCAATCATACCCTTTGGCCATACAACCACTCTCGAGGCCCCGCCACATCACGACTCAAAGACAGTTCTACCTGCAGTTCCTGTTCCTTAACCAAAGGACTGCACATCTGGCTCTGTAGGCATCTGCAGTCACCTCAGTCTGCAGTCATTGCCCCCAATTCAGCCCCCAATTCAGTTTCAGATCCCAGACATTTTTCTCGCTCAATCCCCAATTTTGTTTGCAACCATTTCTCAACTCTCAATTCAGTTTCAGCCGTAGGCATTTTTCCCACTCAGTTTCCAGCTTCATCTGAAAGACTTCAACCAATTCCTGTAATGCATTCTTCTTTTTTGGCTTTCTTTGAGCTATGAAACATCTGAAGTTTCTTGTTGGCTGTTGGAGAGCAGGGCGGTGCCGCATGGTCGTCCGTAGGCTGCAGGCAGCGCGAAGCCGTGCCGTGCGGTTTGTCTCCAGGCTGCAAACAGCAAGTGAAGTGGCCGAGCAGAGCCGTGCCACATGGCTTTTCTCTGGGACGCCGGCAGCGGAGGAGAGAGTCGAACAGCGTTCTCAGGCAGTGGTACGGGCTGCCTGCCGCTGAGCCCTCTAGGCGCGCCGGTAGCAGCGGGAAGGCAGGGCCGTGCCTGCCGAGGCACAGAACCGAGCAGAGTGGCAGGGACGCAATGCTGTTTCACATGGCCGGTGCCGCTTGCCGCTGTGGCCTGCCTAAGCACGGAGCTGAACGGAACAATAGGGGCACAGGGCCGTGCCACGCGGCCACTGCCGCTGCAGCCTGCCAACGGGCAGGGCCGAGGAGAGCAGCAGGGACTGCACACCCGTCCTGCAGCCCCCTGCTCCCGCCTGGTTCCTGCGGAAGTCCTCCCATTCTCCCCATCCCCTCCCACCCTCGCAGCAGGAACCGGGCAGGGCAGCACCCGTAGAGCTACAGCACCCCTAGAGCTGTGCAAAGTGCCGTGAGCAACCCAACCATGTACTAGGACTGTTTAAGGCAGCATCAACAGTCTGGGTATCACAGCACATGTTGTCCCCTAAGCATGATTGCTTCGAGTTAATGTCCCTCCCACATTATGTGTTCTCTCCCACACGCTGTGGTGTGTGTATGAGTGGTATCTCCCAGAAGCAAGTCATAGAATCATAGAATCATAGAATGGTAAGGTTGGAAGGGACATCAAAGATCATCTAGTTCCAAACCCCTGCCATACACACCTTCCACTAGTACAGGTCACTCAAGGCCTCGTCCAACCTGGCCTTGAACACCTCCAGGGAGGGAGCAGCCACCCTCACTGGAAAGAACTTCCTTCTAACATCCAGTTTAAATCTCCCCTCTGCCAGTTTAAACCCATTGCCCCTTGTCCTGTAATTGCAAGACCTTGTAAATAGTCCCTCCCCAGCTTTCCTGTAGGCCCCTGTCAGATACTAGAAGGCTACTATAAGGTCTCCTTGAAGGCTCTTCTCCAGGCTATGACAATGTCATGCCATGGCAAGATTGTATACCCTATTGCATGCTCCAGAGATTAGTTCCGTAAAAGGAGATGTGTACAGCAAAACCTTTCTCACTGCATTTCATGGAGCATGTACTTTGTCAGGCATCACATGCTGCAGCCTTTGCATCCACCTCAGTAATCCCTACCTTACCTGCTGTATTTTTCCTAAATTGTTTTACTTTAGGGTGTGTATTTTGCCAGATCACTTAGGATTTGTGTCCAGTGTTAAATCTGTTCCAATTAGAGACCTGAATTATACTAGATTTTCCCACTTGCCTGGTTCTTATCTCAGTTATGACTGTGTGAGTATATGGTAAAGGCGCTGGAGCTTCCTGTGACTCTGTATTCCTTCATGCTTCAGTATATAAATTGCTCTTATTAATAACAGGAGGAAATTACTTTTGGTGAATCTCCGTTAATGGCCTTAGTGAGGGGTAATTTGGCATTGTAATTTTCACTGGGGAGCTTCTGAAATCAGCACAGAAGAGTCTTCTTGTTTAGCACTGCTTTGAATGTCTTTGTTGCAGAATTAAGGCAATTTCCTTCCCGCCTTGATTTGGTTTTGCTGTGAGAGGAATAGGGACATTTATTGAGATTCATGGAGGTTACCGCTCTAGATAGCTACAAAAGGGAATTTCATCACAGAAAACAAAGATACTTGTAGAAGCAATAGCAAAATTAGATAACCGCTTAATCTATTTATCAGAGCCTGCAGTTCCATTTCAAGGCAGGTATAGGAATACTTAATGAATCCAGAAAATTAATCTACCTCCACAGGACTAAGATAACCAAAAAAGGCGAGAGAAATCACTAGAAAATTGTTAGCACCTGCCAGCTCTTATTAAAAGATTAAAATGTTTAAAAAGACAGGGAATGTCTCAATATTCCCTTTTAAGTTTCTCCTGGCTGGTTTGTCATGCATACAGCTGTGCACTGCAGTGAAACAAACATCACATTTCAGTTCCGCAGAGCTGAAATGCACAAAAGTGCGTTATGTTATAATGTCTCTTCAGATGTTGTAAGATTTCTTTAAACAATCTGTCTGTGCCTATATAACTGAGGCACAGGGAACTGAGTAAGGCAAAGTACCGGCAAGAAACCTACTTTCCCAGTTACTTTACACAAATGCTGGGAGAACTAGGAATTGATCTGCATTACACTGAAATATCCTACAATTTCAACGAGTTTCTTCTTTAATCAGTGGAAGACATGGTTTATGAACAGGTTTCCTGTGAAACAATGATGAAAACAGCAAAACTAGTCATGCAGATCAGAAAGCACCAGGGAAGCTGGGAGGGATACACACATACTTTGAAAGGGACAGAGCTATTTCTGACAGAAATGGGTGGCCCGCTCCAGCTATAAAATGCTAAAACTTGCAGAGGAAAAGACAAATGTCTGTAGCTGCCAGTGTGGGCTATTTGCCACTTCCCAGGGGATGCTGAGGTGGCCTCATGCAGTTTTAGCTTCATCACCCTTCGGTTTAATCAAAAGTTAAACCAAAGAGGGTTCAGGGGATATACAACTCAAGAAAAACTGCCAGATTACGAAAAGAAGGGATAGTGCTCTGACCTGCCTGGAAACAGTCAATTTATCCCTGGGACTAAAATTGGGTTAAGGGGAGTAAGGTTTGCAGTCTTCTAATAGCACTTGAGACTTGGGACTTGGAAGACCTGCAAGGCTGTCATCCTCAGATGGACAGGATTTTTCCTCTTATTTCTTCTTCTTACCAGAAGCCCGACACTCGGAAACATCTCCAGACTCCTGCTGATTGGCCTGACATAACTGGTCTTAACTTATATCACATTTGTCCCATTTAGAAAATAAATGGGCACTGAGCATAAGTTAATAGTGATATCCCTGAACAGCTCTTCCCTCCACTGTGTTTATATTTTTAAACTCAGAAACGATGCTAGTTGTTCAATCTTACTTGATATCACAGATAATAAATACAGAATATGTAAGACAAGACAGTTACGAGAGGTCAAACCCAAGTATAAAATGCACTTGCACAGAAAATATAGTTGGGGTGGGGAAGGCTACAGTGCAAACAGAAGAACTCTGAAGAGAAATAATAATATGTTTTTAAAATAGATGTTTTGAAGCATCATAGCAGTACTGATAGCTGAAAGTAATTCATTGTGGTCAAATTAAGAACCCGGTGTGAAAACAGATTTGGTACAGATGACATGTGTGGAACAGGTTAGTTTCAGCTAGTTTCCCCAGTTTCTGTTACATACTTTTGTGCTGGTTTGAGGCTAATTAGAATATTTTAATGGAGAAAATTGCACTATAGGCTGTGAAAGGAAAACATCATGATGTCTACTTCACTCATACGCTTGCTGGAGAATTGTTTGGGAATACTAACCAAAACAATTGATAAGTCAGTCTCTCTCTGTCTCTTGCTGGAGCAGGAGCTGCTGGTGGGATCTAGCAGCTTCTGGGCTCTGGCTCCTCTGCTGATTAATCCTCACTAACCACTTTTCTTCTAACCCTCCTGGCCAATCCTCCTAATTTACCTTGCACGTAAGGCAAACCTTGGGGTAAGGGTACAGGGGTGGGGAGAAGGTGGAAGGGTGGTTGGGAGCCCCTCCTGGGGTCTCTGATTTCTGGGAGGGGAGTTGTGTTGCTGTATTACCTTTAACTTGTATATTTCTGTAAATATTCTGTATATAGTGTAAATATCTGCTGTACATTGTGCAAAGCTGTAAATAGAGCTTCATCATTTAACTTCCAGCTGTCTGAGTGCTAGTCTGGGTCGTTTCACAAAGTGTGGGGGGTTGGGGAACTCCCAAACCTTCACAACTTTGAAGCTGTGCTACCAAAAAATTATTTAACTCTAGCTTTCTCACTGGTCCTTTAGTGCTGAGGTAAGCCAAAGTGCAATCCTCTTTCAGAGAAAAAGTGAACATGACCTTCAGAATTAAGACAGCCAAAAGGATGGAGCAAAACATTTAGTCTCTTCACAAATCTGAATGCAATTAGATCAATGTCCATTTGCACACTCTGAAAAATAATTTGAATATATTGCAAAATGAGAATCAGCCTCTTTGGTTCAGGTTTGTTCAATGAGAAGATACCAATTGGCGCCTAGACCTGTATTGCAGTCACATGATTTGATAATGACCTGAATATAGTGAAGTCCTCAAAGCTGAACAAAAATACCTTATTTACTTCCTGGCATGTCTCATTCTTTATTTTAAATAAACCCATATCTTACAACAAGGATGTGTTGTGGTTAAGCATTAATTTAACATACATTACTGATCTAATCTTCAAAATAATTACTGGATTTCTCTAACTTTGCTTTCAGCCACCTTGTGTTCATTTTAATTAATTACATTATGTATCTTCAATACTTTGGTTTTCATTAGAATACAACAGAGAAAGATTCTGCTTTAAAATCTTGCCTTATCTCATACTTGCTTACGTATGAAAAAACTTTTGTGAACAGATGTCAGGCAGCCCAGTCACTGTGAATGAAGTAGAACGAAACCCTGCTTTGTGTCTGTATGTATTACTTCAATGGATTCATATTAGGCTCCCATATTTGCATTTGTTGACCTTTTACTCTACTGCGGTTCACATATTTGTCAGATGTTTTTCATGTCTCTCTGTGGGTGGTGAGAGTGGTGAGAGCTGCCCAGTGTTAACAGTGGCTCTGAGAACTGTGAGTTTAGAAGTATAAAGTATCTATACCGAGCTGTAATAAGCTTCAGATTT
Organism: Eubucco bourcierii; assembly: GCA_013396675.1. NCBI lineage: Eukaryota > Metazoa > Chordata > Aves > Piciformes > Ramphastidae > Eubucco > Eubucco bourcierii. The sequence goes on from VWZE01015760.1 coordinate 33,523, forward strand.
TAACATTAAACAACTATCATTCATTTCAGTGATGTGAGTATGCTTTAAAGTATCATCATGATATGACTCATGATTGTTAGTAGCAAACTTTTTATCCTTGCGTCTCTTGCTTCTCCTGGTTTCTGTGCTCTTTAGAAACTTTCTCAACTTAATTTTCCTTCATCATTATTTCAGAAACAGAGGAGGAACATCTTTCAGAAAGGACCATGTAAATCTAGCACATATTGAGACAGCTGCTGTATCATAATTTCTGTCAAAACTCAAAAAATGTAATTCCTTATTTGAAATCTGACATTTTACTGACATAAGATTAGTCAAGTTCTTTCACTAGATGAGAATATTCTTTTTTTTTTTAATTAAAAAAAACAACAACAAAAACCCAACACCAACAAAGCATTCTATTTGTAGGTTACAGAAGAGTTTAGTGACTTTGTTTAAATTTACTTTACATCACCTCAAACTCTTTCAGCAATTACTTTATGTTAATTCAATCTCTTTTAATCAGTATATAAGAAATTATTTTTTTTTAAATCACTTTGGAAAAATCTAAGAAGAAAACTGATGGATCAGACTAAATGTTTATCAAGTCTCAAAGACTTTGTCTGAGTGTAAGTGCAAATTGATATGTAGCAAAGAGTAAACATCAAGTGATAATGTTTCTAAAGTTTGAAGGGTGTAATAGAACTCTAATGCTGTCTAGAGGAAGGTCACTAAGAAAACAAATCCAAACTCTTCACAGTGAGAATATAACAGACGTAGCTTAAACAAAAGAGGTTCCAAAAGTTTAACAGAAAATACTTTTTTCCCCCATGAGAATCTTCATCAGCTGGACAAGGAGGCTCTATCATTGGGGTGATTTAAAGATAAAGCCTTGAGCAACTTGCTCTCATCTCACAGGTGCCCTTGCTTTGAACAGAGGAGTGCTCTAGGTATCTTCTGACATCCTTTCCCACCTGGATTATTCAGTGATCATATTCTTCGATTCTCTGGACATGCATCAACATCACCACATCACATAGCTTTTAGTGACCATTTCTGTAATGAAAGCATCTTGACATTCAGTAAGTGCCTTATACATTTTACTCATAAAAATTGCTGTTGAAAATATTCATATTATAATTCTTACTCATTTAGCGAAGATGATCCTGAATGCACATTTATAAGAGAACATGATTATTAATGTAGCTTTGTGGCTTTGTCAGTCTCAGTCTTAGATTTTTGAATGCTAAACACGACTTTGCATATACTTAAAATTGCACCACTCTATGATAGCACTGCCTTTTGTTAGGCAAGCAAAATATGGATCAATAAATAAATAAGTAAATAAACAGAGTGATTTGCTCTGTGGTCCATTAAACCAAAGGATTAAATAGTCATGTCTGTAGAATCTTCTAGAAGTGTAAAACAATTTAGTGTTACCAAAAAATTGATGAATACAAGTAAAGCAATCATGTAATTGCTTTATTGTAAAGCAATTAATGTAAAGCAATTAATTGTAGGTATCCAGGTACATAAAAATGAAAACATTGTTCTTGCCTTCTTTAACATTTCCTAGCAATTTTTCTTATGCAGTTAGTTCCCATCTCTCCTTCCTTATTTGTGGAAGTGGAAGTGTTGGAGCGGGTCCAGAGGAGGGCCACAAAGATGATCAGAGGGCTGGAGCAGCTCTCCTATGAGGACAGGCTGAGAGAGTTGGGGCTCTTCAGCCTGGAGAAGAGAAGGCTTCGAGGGGACCTGATAGTAGCCTTCCAGTATCTGAAGGGGGCCTACAGGAAGGCTGGGGAAGGATTATTTACAAGGTCCTGCAATGACAGGACAAGGGGCAATGGGCTTAAACTGGCAGAGGGGAGATTTAGACTAGATGTTAGGAGGAAGTTCTTTACAGTAAGGGTGGTGAGGCACTGGAACAGGTTGCCCAGGGAGGTTGTGGATGCTCCCTCCCTGGATGTGTNTTGGCTTGTCGACTATTTTGCCAAGAATAAGAACAGAATGAACGTATGAATGTCCCAATAAAATAATAAGAGACATGCTCATCATTGCATTGAAGTTCATGATTGTCTTTGCCTGTCCTTCAGGAAAAAAAATAAATTAATCAACTGTCTTCGTTATCAGATTTGTTAACATGATAGAGCTAATATTAATGCATTTTAAATTGAAAATAAATAGCGGGGTTGACATTTATATACAGTGCTAGAATGTGACAGGTTACTGTACGCTGTGATGTGTGTCATTGCCAGATGCAGACCGAACGCATTATCCCCGGCATTCTTTTTGTGCATAAATCAGTATAATTATTTAATCTTTAATTTTGAACAACTGCCACTTTGGTCTAGCACCAGCATTTTATTATACAGAGTAGAATTATTTCTACATCTCACAAAGAGGACTTCCTGAGGGGGTAAATTATATAGCAAATTTCGACAAGAAATTACTTTGCATAGTTTGTCGCAAAGTCCTTGACCAGTCTTTTAACAGGTCATATTCAATTCAAAAGCAGAATCAGCTGCCAAAAATGTTGTTCCTGATATTGTGCCTACAGGACTTTTTAGAATTGGACTTGCCCAGTAATATTAGTACTGGCCAAATTCTTACATGTTTTTCAATTATTTAGCAGAAGGTTAAATTTACAGACAGAAAGTTTGTTGGACGAGGCCTTGACTAACCTGTACTAGTGGGAGGTGTCCCTGCCTATGGCAGGGTGTTGGAACTAGATGATCCTTGAGGTCCCTTACAACCTTACCATTCTGTTATTCCATGTATCCTCTTCTCTCTCCTGTGCCCAGACCTAGAACCACAGAACACAAAATCTGTTTGCTTGTACAAATGCACACTGTTTAACAGAACAATCACATTAAGAAAATAAAACCAAATGAGCAAATGAAAAGCAAACAATCCCTCCCCCCCAAAAAAACCCAAACAAACAAAAAACACCCCAAAACCTCACAATGGCTATTTTTCCCTATTACAAACTTTTTTTAATTCATTCACTCACTCCATGATCTGTGGAAGTACAGCAAGCAAAATTGTTAATAAACTTCCTTTATGTATTTAGATCTATTTCTTATCTTTAGAATTAGTAACAATTCTGCAACAGAAGGTGATTGCTTACATCCCCTAATAGAGGAGTTTAGAGTAGGAAAGGATAATCTCTCTAAATCTCTGCATCCCTAGGGTAGATAGGCAGCCACTTTCATTACACAAGTCGTAGTAGGACTCCCCACTGATGACACAGAAAACAGAAAAAGACAACCATGATACCTGAAGTGCCAGGTTAGTAATCCTTCATTAACATTTAAACAGATGCCATCTTCCTCCATGCAATTAGCCTTGATTGTGCTAAGAGTAAGACTTCCTTTTAGAAACTCTTGGCATGAATTCCACCTACATTTCCCTTTCCTGCAGTTAAATCATAGTCTAGTCTACTTGTTTGTGAGAGGTGTTTGAGACTGCAACCTTTCACAATGCATATCAAAAGAGATTCATGAAAAAATAATCATATTTGACAAAATAGGTCCAAAATGAAAGAGTGAAAAACTGTGTAGAGACTTAAATAACTAAAGCTTTAAATTACCATGCCAAAAAGAACAAAGTCTGGTTTGTTGTTCTTTATTTCGGATTGGAGTGTTTTAGAAAACAGAAGCAAGATGATACCAAAATGGGTAGGTTGGAGGTAGGAAAATACATCTCTGTACTTTGAGATTATGTCTACAAGGAACTCAACATAGCTGCAGGGAAAGAGAGAGAGGTTGTCACATATGCTGCTGTATTTCTTAGGTGTCATCAGCTCTTTCTCCCCTCTTGTATTCCTTTGCTGAATACTGTTAACAGAACATAGCATTTTAAGAAAAGTATTAAAAATTAACTCCTGGTCTTGACAGCTACATGTTTGGAGTCAGTTCATAAAAGACCCTTCACAAATCAACCCCTACAGGATTTGCAAATCCTACTTATTATTCAGTTTGTAATAGCTCATACAGAAACTATTTCACTGACACAGAAAAGAGTGGTCAGAGGAGTGAGATTAACAAGTTTACTTTCTGAAGTGTATCCTGGGATCCTTAGCATACACATCAACATCTGAGCTGTTGAACTGGCAGTAGACTTCAGGACTTTCCATGCTACACTGAGTGGCAAAGGTATAGTGTCTGTATTCACATCACATGGAAAGCCATATGGAAGGACAGACGGTGTCTTTAACTTCAGCTGACCCTCTGACCAGATGCTACAGCTGACCTTTCTCTTATAGACTTGGATATCCTACAGAGACACATGCTCATCTCTCCAAGTTGCTTTGAACCATTACTTTTCCGTCACATCACTCATGTATTGAGCTTTCGTTCTTCTCTAAAACATATGGATCTTCTGGCCCTGTGTCATCCTTTGATACTCCAAATCCAAATTTCCTACAAACAGGATTTTCATGAAGGCTGATTAATTTAGAAACTATTTCCTTAAATATTGTTCTAGCCATTGCTGGTACAAAAAGTGCATGGAGATACAACCCAGGACAGTGTAGCTCTATGAAAGACATCAGAAAATAGCACATAAATGCCTTTATTCCAGATAATACAAGAATGGCAGCAAAAAGTGTAGTTCCTGTTCTGGTAATCTCCAACAGAATGGTTTACATAGAAAATTTCTCAAAATAGATTATCATTATTCTCAGAATCTAGGCTGAACACACAACTTTGATCACAATCAACTCTGACTACGACATAGTGTAATACTCAAAATCATTGCATAATGTGGCTATGTATGATGGAACCTTTTGTTTATTTGAACAGTAGCAGTTCTGGAAACAAATGTAGTGAAAATAAATGTTATTTAGCAAGACAAAAATATTTTTTATTATAATGTTGAGACCACAGCAATAATAACTAAACAGGTATATTCATGAACAGGACCGTCGAATCATAGCTTCATGTCTCGTGCTAAACTTCTGAATGGTATCTTTGATATTGAGTAAGGATTAAGTTGGTATTTTTACCTCTTTCTCAGCTTTATTTCTTTACTGTATTCAGTCATCTAGTTTTGCAAACTTAGGAGAATTCAGTATCTTAAGGGTTTCTGCCTTTGTGAACAGCTTTCCTGTATCATTTTAACTGTACAAAGGCTTCTTTCTATCTAAGAAAGCAGGAATCATCAATTCAATTGTAGTCGGTGAGGTCTGTTCTAACACCTGCAAAGACTAGATCTTTGAAAAGAGACTTGTCAGTAGTCTGCTTTAGTGTTGGATTTTTGCCTGTCATGTTTAATTCCTAAGTAGCATGACTGGGCCCTGCTGCTGACCAGGAATTGTGGCCCCTAGATAAGGCTGTGAACCAACAGTAATTAAATATCAATGTGTTCAGAGTCAGTGAACAAGCAAAAGGAGCGAAAGCAAAACGTGAAGAGAAAGAAAAAGATGATGTAAAATGAAAATAAAATTCAGCTAACACACCATGGCTGAAAACTAATTTAGTATAAATAAGTCATTAAGAAGGAAAAATGTAGACAGGGGAGATTTGATGAGTTTCCAAGCAGCTTGTTAGCATTCATGAGAGTGGATCTTTAGGACTTATCATGTCACACAGCTAGTTCATAGCCTAGATGAAGGATTCTGTATGTCAATCAGTGGAACTGTAATCACCCCAAAAAGGAGATGTCTGAGGCTGGTTTCTGAGATTAACCAACTCTGAAGGAATTTAGAACTTTAAAGGCAAGAGAGCACAGAGGCTTAATGTATTATTTTCTCACTCTGCTAAAGAGGAGAACATTATAAGAAGATGTGGAGGCATGGTGTTATAAAGAACATTATTAGTAAAAATGAGTTTCTGAGCAAGAAGAGGAGCTGCTGATCACAGAAAAAGCATTTATTTGGTTCTTTGCTATTTTCCCATTCTGTACTCCAGAAAATACTGCATACAGCACAGGTTGACAGACTATCTTGCCAATGCTGACTTTTCAAGATGTCTTTGATGTTCATAAAAACAGTGTCTTCGCCAAAAAAAAACCCCAAAAAACCAAAAAACAACAACCAAAAAGTCAATATGAGAAGAAATCCAGCTTCATAAAAGGATAATTAACTAGGTCACAGGCTAGCAAAGAGATCTGCAGTTGAGTGCATTTAGAACGAGGCATTTTGACAAAAAGTCACAGTAGAGCTTCTAGACATAACAGGGTTTGATGAAGGAACACAAATCATCACAAAATGACAGTGAAAACTTAAAAATAACCATATGCTCAAAAGTTTTAAAGCATATAAAATTCTTTGGTCATTGCTGGGGGAATGTCACACAGGAAACATAGTCTGTACTTCTGGTGCTTCAGCTGGTCACATGTCATCTAAAGGTCCAGATTTAGACTCCACAGTCACCTTAAGTCTGTGAATGAACAGAACTGCACAAAAAGACAGAATTTCCTTACTCCTCATTCACACTTGCAGTCCACAGGGCTGGACCACTTGTCCGATTCCACTGATAATTAAGTCAGTAAAGAAAATCTGGTTTGTCTTAAACTTATGGCTCCACTGATATTTGCAGTAGATGAATGGTAGGAGGAATGTGGATCAAATGTAAAGATGTGGGGAGGTTCAAGTGATTTAACAACAGCTTTGATGATCATTTGGAGCCATCACAAAAAGTGTGTAAGAAGGTTCCTTAAAGAGAGACAGTATACCTATGCAAAGCACAGTTTTTAATCCCTGGAGGTCTAAGTTCTTTTTTCCTCTACAAACTCTATAAAGGTACATACGGGCTTAGCTTAGAAAGATAATTTTCTTAAACTTAGTTTCTTGTCCCCAGGAAAATTTCATTGTATGACTACCAAGTCTAAACATTATATGGAAAGATATTTCCCTGTATTATTTCAAAAGTGAGAGTTTTCAGGCATATCAATTGATTGTCTCCTGGTTCTGTCCCATAAAATTCAGGAGGGTTGGACTAGAGAACCTCTAGAGGTCCCTTCCAATCCAGTTCTATGAATGACTCTATGATCAGAAAATTGTCCCTGTTCTGCCTCCACTACCTCCTTTCTGTAGCTTCATAACTTCATCTTTCAGTCTTTCTTCAGAGGTAATGGTGATGGAAACAGTCTCCTTTTCTCTATTTTTGTGCTTTCTTTTAATGTGGGATTATTTGTTTCTGGGTAAAGTATTCCAGATGAATACATGCCATTCAGTTACAGGAGACTGTTTTGGCCTCATTTCCCAGAATTTGTGTATCCACTTGTCTTTTCTGGCTGTAACTATACAGAACTCACTGAACAGCAAGACTTGAACTGTTTACCTAGACTCACATACTGAACATAAAATCTCTTATGATAAACAAGTAGTTCAAATTTTCTTCACAAAGCTTTATTTCTTGAAATTCTTCAGTACTGAACTTTATTCAGCAAGTTTTCAGTTGAGTGGAACTTTAATTCATTCCTTTAAACTTCTTTTTTTCTATATGCTTGCTTTCTTGTTTAAACTCTCTTTCTGTTGTATTAATACATTACTAAGAAAAAGGTTATATGAAAATGTGAAATACCCTGCTTTAACATTCTGTAGTGATGAAAAGTGATTGGGTTTTTTCCTTCTCTTTTTTATCCCTTAGCCGGTTTGTATATGTGACTGTAGTATTCTCAAGAATTAATAATGTAATTCATTTGCTACCTTTTTTAAATACTTGGTTAATAGTTTTTTTTTCTTGGGCTAAAAAAATTGTCACTAGGATTACATGTTCATTTTTATGTTTTGGAAGAATTCTAATTCATTAGGGGAGAAAATTTACCTTTTCAGAAATCAGACTGGTTAGTCTTTCTCCATATCATCACTTTCACTTTGTTTTATTATTCCACTTTGAAATATTGTTTTAGCTTTTATGTCCATGGCTTTGTGGTGGGTTAGGAACTGCCCCTCCCCCCAAAATAAATTTTACCTGACCATCTCAGATGGTTTGGAAGTAAGATAAAGCTATATTTTACAGCAAAACTAAATTTACAAGCTTATACAAAGTCTGTTTACATGTATTTGCAATTATATACCATTTAGAAATAATACAGAAATCCAGTCTTGCACCCTGGACAAAGAAAGCCCAAAAGGGGCTAATGCCACCCTCTCTCTCCCCAAATAGGAAACAACCAGCAAAGTTTATGTGTTATCTGGAAAAATATTAGTGGAGGAGTTGGAGAGAAGCAAAGGAGCAGCAAACAGATCCAGTGCCCAAAAGCCAAAAGAGGAAGATTATTTATACATTGGCTTTTTATACCTCTTAGCAAACCACTGAACGATACAGACTTTATCATTATTATTTTTTCACAAGCAATGCCCTGCTCATAGATTCTACACCAAACTTCCAGAGAAGTTCCGTTTGGAATTTTCCACTAAGCCTTAAACTACTACAAGCTTACTTGTCAAGAGAGTCTCTGGATGTATCAGGGAATAATTCCAAAATGTAAAAAGTAAAATATTTTCTACTCTCACACCATCTAATCCATACTTTTTCTTTATGATGGTGTATTTTTTGATAGCAAATGGTACATTTTTTGGTGGCAGGTCTGGTGTTTTATTCTCATGCTCTTTAGTAGTTTTCCTGCATTGTCTTCCATTTGCTGAACATTTGTGGCAGCAACAAATGAAAGCAAATTTGAAGGACAAAACTCTCCATCTCAATATTTTTCTGATGTGACTGACCTATGCAAATCATTAGATGTGTCAGCAGATAGTAGCATTCTAACTTGACAACACGTAGCATCTAAGATCATCTACAGAAAACTGCAGTAAGCTAAATATTTGGGGGGAAAAAAAAGTGAACAACACTTTAATTCAGACAAAAAGTGTTCAATTTTGCCAAGTTTGCAAAAATACCAGTTTTACATAACTCAGGCAGTTCTTTAGGAAAAGAAAGAGATGACAATAGGCTATTTTGATGACAATATTTGATATATGTAGCACCACTAAAATAATGTGGTATCGAGTTAGTGTTTTCATGACAAACTAATCTTGTTTATTTTATGTATAACTCTTCAACAGTATCACTGTGGAAGACACAGAACCTTTTTTTTGGTATCCTTTATGCATACCTAACTTCAAAGGAATATAAATGAAATATGAAATACGCTCAGCCTCAGATCCCCAGATTCTCCCTAAGATGGCAGCACACCTAATGGGATACCTCTAAAGGCTGCAAGTAATTATTAATGTCTAATATATAACAAAAATATAGACATTTAAGTAAAAACTAGTCTGAAATTGAGATATCATCATGCAATCCAACAGAATCAAATAAAAAGAAATTTATAGGAAACATTAAACATTATCATATAGAGTTTTTTTCAATTTCCCAGAAAAATACTGCATGCAACACGGAAAACATTTTGATATGTTAGATTTGATACTATTAAATATGATGGAAATCTGTTAGAGGAAAAAGCAGGGATATTTCTCCTTGTGGAGATAACTGCCAGCACAGTTGTCCAAATCTGAATTCTTTACCTGGTATAGAGAAAACTGATCAACACGTGGAATCAAGATATTAGTTTTCTGTTCTAGAAAGAAATGGTACTAGGTGATAATTTGCAAAGCTAGCACACCCCCAAGGAATTACAAAATGTCTTATATGTTAAAAGGTCACTAGGGAAAAATTACAGCCTGTTATGATTGGTTACCTGTGATGTTACAAAAGTTAATTTGAACATCTTATCCAACTCATTAATGTGGTCCTACATTTATATGTAAAGTCTCCTCTTAGAGCTGTGTTTTTTAGTATTATATTGTATTATAATTAGCTATGGCTATTTCTCCATCCTGTTTGCAAGACTAAGTTTTTTGTTAACTTCATGTCTGGCTGCAGTCCTTGTTTGAATCTTTTTTGAACAATAGCTTGGCCACACGATGGCTATTACACTGTGCTGTTCTTAAGGGCTCTCTATTCCTGTTACTATGGTTTCAAAGCATATCTATCATGGTTGCCTAACTTTTGCTAAATTTTTTATGTCCCTCAACAGAAGTACAGCCATTCACAAAGAAGTATTGCATTCATCATGCAATTATGTAAGGTGTTTTTTCTTTGTTAGGGAAAACGGTACATAATGTGCCCTGTCTTGTAATTTCCACCTCAGCTAGCCTTAAGAGTCTAACATAAAACTACATCTTTTTTCCCTTAAAAGAAAAAAATGAAATCATGCAGAACTGGTACCAGTATTAGATATTCTAAAGATGACAAGTGTCACATACATTGTGTATGTATGTGTTGAAGGAGGTGGCTGATGTTAGTGCTCTAGCACTCTCCATCATTTTTGAAAGGTCATGGGTAACAGGAGTGGTGCCCAAGGACTGGAGGAAAGCCAGCGACATTACAGGCCAGTTATCTCACCACTATCACTGGAAAGGTGATGGAACAGCTTATTCTGGAGGTCATCTCTAAGCATGTGCAGGAAAATAAGGTTCTCAGGAATAGTCAGCATGGATTCACCATGGGAAATCACATGTGACCAATCAGCCTTCTGTGATGGTGTGACCAGCTGGGTAGAAGACAGGAAAGCAATAGTGTTGTCTACTTTGACTTTGGCAAGGCTTTTGACACTGTCTCCCACAACACCTGCACAGGGAAGCTTAGGAAGTGTGTGTTAGGTGAGCAAAGTGGATTAAGAAGTGGCTGAATGACAAGAGCTCAGAAGGTTGTGATCATGCATACGGGGCCCAGTTGAATGCCTGTGAATTCCCTAGGGGTCAGTATTGGCTCTTGTGATGTTCAACAACTTCATCAATGAACTGGATGAAGGGACAGAGTGTAACTTCAAACAAGTTCTGATGATACAAAACTGGGAGAAGGCTGTGCTGCTATTCAGTGAAACCTGGACAGGCTGGACAGCTGGGCAGAGAGGACCCTCATGAAGTTCAGCAAGGGCAAGTGTAGAGTCCTGCACCTTATGAATCAATACAGGTTAGGGGTTGACTTGCTGTGAAGCAGCTGTGTGAAGAAGAATGTGGTGGGCGAGTTTAGCCTGAATCAGTGATGTGACCTTGTGGCCAAGAAAGCCAGTGGTATCCTGAGGCACATTAAGAGGAGTCTATGTATGTTTTCCTCTCCCTTTACTCTGTCCTGTTGAGGCTGCATCTAGAGTATTGTGTCCAGTTTGAGAGACTGTGAACTACTGAAGAGAGCCCAATGGAGTGCTGAGTATCGCTCCTCAGAGGGGCTGAGATACCTGAGGCTGCAGTTCTGAAAAAAAAGAATGCATATAAATCTAAAGCACAAGGAGGGGGTGGGGATGGGGCCAGACTCTTCTAACTGGTGGCCAGTGGTAGGGCAAGGGGCAACAGGCACAAACTAGAAAACAGGAAGTTCCACCTAAACACAAGGTAAAACTTTTTTACTTTGAGGGTGATGGGTCACTGGAACAGTCTGCCCAGAAAGGTTGTGGGGTCTCTTTGCAGACTTTAGAAACCTACCTGGATGTGTTCCTATGCAACCTAATCCAGGTGCACCTGCTTTAGCAGGGGAGTTGAACCAGATGATCTCCAGAGGTCCATTTCAACTCCTACTATTCTGTGATTCTGCATATTTTTAAAATTAGCTATTTCTCCTACAGGTGTGTATAGTAATGGTGAGAGCTTTTGTTAGGAGGAAGTTCTTTCCAGTGAAGGTGGTGAGACGCTGGCACAGGTTGCCCAGGGAGGTTATGGCTGCTCCCTCCCTGGAGGTGTTCAAGGCCAGGTTGGATGAGACCTTGAGTAACCTGTACTAGTGGTAGGTGTCCCTGCCTATGGCAGGGGGTTGGAACTAGATGATCCTTGAGGTCCCTTCCAACCTTGTCATTCTATGATTCTTCTTCTATGATATCACTTTGTGATGGTTTGGGAGTTCCCCCCCACACACACTTTGTAAAATGACCCAGACTAGAACTCAGCCGGCTGGAAGTTAAGGACTGAAGCTGTATTTACAGCTTAGCACAATGTTCAAGCAGATATATACACTATAGACAGGAATATTTACAGAAATATACAAGTTAAAGGGAATACAGAAACACAACACCCCTCCTAGAAATCAGAGACCCCAGGAGGGGCTCCCAACCACCCTTCCACCTTCTCCCCACCCCTGTACCTTACCCCAAGGTTTGCCTTATGCACAAGGTGAACTTGGAGGATTGGCCAGGGAGGTTGGAAGAAAAGTGGTTAATGAGATTCATCAGCAGAGAGAAGCCAGAAGCTAGACCACCCGAGACACTGTGCCCCAGAGACTCTGTGTTATCAATGTTTTGAGTTCTTTTCTTAAACATCTCAGCAAGCCTATGAGTGAAGTAAACATCACCATTGTTTCCTTTTCACAACCTATAATATAATTTTCTTTATTAAAATATTCCAATTCACCTCAAACCATCACACACTTTGAGTGGCAAAACCTGATAAATCTAGGTATTTGAATAAGAATTTATAGATTTAACAGAGTTTGAGAAATTCTGCTTTAATCTCTGAATGTCAGCAAGAACATCTGGCACTAATCTCTGCTTCCAACACTACTCTCAAGGAGGAGAATTTACCTGTCAAAGATTTTCATGTTAAACTTATTGATCTCTGTCTACAGGTATGGCAAAACATATGATTGTAGTGTTTGAATAATTAGTTAGGACCTTAACTATCTTACATTTATTTATCTTTGTGAAAATGGAGAAAGGAGCAAAACCTCAGTTTCTCTCCAAGATAAAACAGCAGTGGCATGGTTAATCTATAAAAAGGAGATGTTCAGAAACAGCCCATGAATTACGATCCTGCTCATAAAGAATAGAATTCAGAGGCATCGTGGGTTTTATGTGATGATAAATAACACATACACAAGCTTTCAAGGGATTTCTCAAACTATTTTACAACAAGATTATGGAAAGAAAACAGAGCAAGAAAGCAAACCAACCAACCAAACAAAAATGCCCCACAGCAAACAACACAGCCTTCTTAAGGTGGAGAAGAACTTGAAGTCTCATGAATACGGTATTATATGGTGTAAGAGCTCTGAGTGCTGAACACATAGGCATGAGCTGTCACTGTGGGCCAAACTGCAGACAGTTTGCACAGATCCCTGAATGCCTGATGCCTGCAACACTTCTGCAAAATCAAAGGTGAGATTATTTTGTTGCAATCTTTATGCTGGTGAACACTAAATTGGCAGGTAAAATGGCAACAAGTACATGCAATTTGCTCTGTTGCTCTGTAATTTCCTGTGATAACAAGCTTCATTCTGCTGTGGCAAATGTCTGGTCCTTTGCAGAGTCACACAAGACTGGGGAAACTCCTCACTTGAAACACCTGGGTGACATTATTGCTGATCTTGTTGAACTCTTCAGAGAACCTATTGTATTGTCTTGGAAAACATGATGTATTGAATGTGTGATCACAAACTGTCATGGCTCTGACTGCGCTCTCTTATACAGCCTTACACATAAATCCCCATCCAGGCAAGTTTTGGCAGATTCTTCTAAACAATTTCAAATGAGCGTGATTAAAATAAACTTGAATCACTGATATGAATTATGCCATTAATAGAGTCTACACTATGGGAGGCTTCTTCACTTGTTATGAGTTGATGCAAGGCTCTCTGAACCCATAAGGGCTTGCTGCTTCTGAGCAACACAGGAGGTTTGCAGGCAGAAAAAAATCATGTCCTTAATTTGAGCAAGGAGAGTATATAAAGAGACTGTCCTGGCCTTCTGTGTACAATAGTAGTCAGCAGTATCAATTTTCCAAATAATGTCAGGTTGAACTGATTTATAGACTGCTATCACTTTGAAAGTGATGGAGAACAGTCTTGAATACAAAGACTTTCCAGTCTCGATAGGTTACTTGGTTCATGAATTCAGATGTACTTTTAGGGATGCCATCCAGAGGGACCTGGACAGGCTGGAGAGGTGGGCCCAAGCCAACCTGATGAAATTCAACAAGACCAAGTGTAAGGTCCTGCACCTGGGTAGGCACAATCCCAAGCACAAATCCAGGCTGGTTGGTGAATGGCTGGAGAGCAGCCCTGAGGAGGGCCATGAAGATGATCAGAGGGTTGGAGCAGCTTTCCTGCAAGGACAGGCTACAAGAGTTGGGGCTCTTGGGCATGGAGAAGAGAAGGCTTCGAGGAGACCTTAGAGTCTCCTTCCAATATCTGAAGGGGGCCTACAGGAAGGCTGGGGAGGGACTACTTACAAGGTCTTGTAATGACAGGACAAGGGGCAATGGGTTTAAACTGGCAGAGGGGAGATTTAGACTGGATGTTAGGAGGAAGTTGTTTGCAGTGAGGATGGTGAGACACTGGAACAGGTTGTGCAGGGAGGTTATGGCTGCTTCCTCCCTGGAGGTCTTCTAGGCCAGGTTGGATGAGGCCTTGAGTGACCTGTACTAGTGGGAGATGTCCCTGCCTATGGTAGGGGGTTGGAACCGGATTATCCTTGAGGTCCCTTCCAACCTTACCATTCTATGATTCTATGAATCTTTAAATCATGTCCCTGCCCACTGTTATCTGACTCCATGTAAGTTGTCTTAAGATCTTCCACGCAAACTGATCAGTTTAGAAACTGTTTTATTTTAATAATTAGAACATTTTAATATAGTATGTGATTAGATGGAGTATTATTAAGCTCATAAAATCAAAGGCTTTTTTGTTTTTCACCAAATCAGTTCTTTCTTTAATGAGTTAATTTTCTTTTTCCTTTAAGCCCACCCAAAGGGGTGTTTATCATCTCTAGAATAAAGTTTCTTTGTGATAGTCAGTCAGACCTAAGACTGAATTCTGATACAGATGATTAGTTCAGATTTTAGGGCATTGTAAAACAGTGAAGTTATTCTTTATGGTGAACCCAGTCAATTGTAAGGCTGATCATCAGAAACATAGGATGGGCAGATTGGCTTTTTGCACAACATCTATTCCTTGAAAAATTTTGATTTCTTTTGGGAGATATGACCATTGTAGATCTCTTCTATATCTGTGTCTAATTTCTCTTTTAAGATTACTGAAGTGCCAGCGAGAACTCTTCTACAGTAATTTCTCCATAATTGAATAAACAAATTGTTATTAGGAGCTGGCATATTCGCATCTTTCTGGTTGTCTTTTCCAATAAAATGTGAGCAGAGCAGCTTGTCATTCCTCTTGTTTGTATTTGGTTAAAAGAGATTTTGTTATGTAGTATATAAACTGAAGGTAAGATCAACAATGTTCTGGCAAATAAATTTTGACCTTGGTTTACCTTTCCTGTATGTAATAAAGTAGCATGTGTATCTCACACATGAAATCATTCATATGATAGGTAAAATAAGGAAATATAGAAGCTTTTCTATTTAATTTATCAGCATTTAGGAAATAATAAATATTTTTCTCTCTTAATACAGTGGCTTTCATTCACTGGCATCAAGATCTTCTGAATAAATATTAAATTATTTAACTTACGATATTCCATCCTTGCAGATACATAAAGTATTCATTATGATAAAATGCAAATCAAATCAAATGTTAAAATAACCACCAGACAGGTGTGTTTGTTACCAAATTGCTGTATATTTCAGTCATAAATTTTGATAATATTAAATGGTCATTTCATGGTTTGGTCTTTTTACACAAGGGGTTTAAAGCATTCACATAGAATGGAGTAACTGGGAAAAAATAACGTCTGTTCAACAGGAAGCTCAGATTGTTAATTTCTGTTCATTTTGTATCAGATTAAAAAAAAATAAAAATCAAAATTAGAATTAGAATTCTCTAGGGAAAACAAAGCTGCAGATATGAGCCCAGATGTGTGTGGATGTGCAAAGCGACTTCTCCAAAATGCAGAACAGTTTTGAGACAATATAATAAAATTTTAAAATATGATGTGCCATGTAAATTAATGCTTTATAAGAAAAGTCTGAATGTAATTCAAACATATTTTCCCAGTCAATTTCTTTTTAAATTTCGGTAGTGTTAGGATGAAAATTATAACAACAATTATAACAACTTTGTCCACTGAAAGCTTGTTGCTGTAAAATGTCTTCTTTTCAGCAAACCACTTACTTGTTTCCTTCTTCAGGCAATGATGATACCATTGACTCTTTTGGCAAAGATAACTTCAGGATGATTGATCCCTCCTGTCTAGTCACTATTGCTGTACTATTTGTGTGCTTATCCAGCCTTATCCTGAGGCTGCCCACAGTCTCAGAACTGAGTTGGGAATGAAGGCCATCAGAAGAGAAATTCCACCAGCGTTCTCAGATCTCATGGGCAGAAGATTTTCTACAAGAGCTGATTTTTTCTTCCGTAAAACACATTCTGACAGCCCTTACTGCTCAAAACTGACAAAGTTCCTGGGGGAGTTCACATTTGTAACACTGTTCCTTGTCAGGCTTAATCAGATCTTGTACCAGTTAGCCATCTATATTTTGGTTGTGTAGTCTATATAAAATAACACTTGTAAGCTATCTAAGAGACATCTCTGCTTGTACATGATAGCATATTTAAGGTCCTGGTGCACAAGGACACTGAGACTGATTCATGTGTTTCTTAAAGAGGCACTGTCACTCAAGCCAACACATAATACCCTGGTGACCCAAATACAAAAAACCTTTTAAAGACTGCACTGCACAGGCAGTGTGTTAGTTGGTAGGTGACAGCAGCTATTACTTCTCTGCTGTACATCATGAATAAGATTTAAAGTGAATTTCACAGTAAAAGCTTTATCACAGGAAGAATTGGATGTGGTCACTGACTGCTGACATGAAATCCATAATTACATTCAGATCTCATCCCTTATTTCCTAAATATATTGTTTGATATATTTATCTTTGCCTGACCAATGTTGGAGTGCTCTTCTGAGTGGATGAGTGGGTATCTGTTTGGGTGACCAAAGGCTTAGAAGGTTCTCTAACTTTTGCCAGTAGCTTTTCTCCAACTTCTCCGCTGACAAGAGCTCCACTCACGAAGTGAACTACTACTATTTTTAACCCCATAATATATTCTGTCCTTTAAGGTTATGGGATACTAGAACAAGCTAAAATGAAGTAAAGGAAGGTAGGCTGAAATAGATACTATTAAAATCTTTCATAGAAAGGTTGAAACAGGAATCCTAGAAAAGACATTACTGATTGTGATAATGTCACAGGATACCATCTAGAGACAACAATTCACTCAGATAAAAAAAACCAACCAACCAAACCAAACAAACAAACAAACAAAAACAAACAAAAAAACCAAAACCCAAACAACAAAAAACCCCCCCAACTTTAAAGACATATGTTCCTTTTAATAATCCGTACATTCATAACTCTATGAATAAGGCAGAGATTAGCCTTGTGAAGTAGCTATTGCCCATTGCATATAAGCAGCAAATTGCTTACTAGAATCTTTAAGGTTACTTTTGGCTGCAGAAAATAAGATTGGAAAAGGGAAAACATAACCTCCATTTTTAAAAACTGAATCAAAGAAAACCCAGGGAACTGCAGACCAATCAGTCTCACTTCTGTGCCAGGTAAGATTATGGAGCGGATCCTCCTGGTAACTGTGCTAAGGTGCATGGAATACAGCAAGGTGATCAGTGACAGCCAACATGGCTTCTCAAAGGGCAAATCATACCTGAAGAATCTAGTGACCTGTTACAACAGAGTTATAGCTCTGGTAGATATGGGAAAGGAACTGACATCATCTGCATGGACTTGGGCAAGGCAATTGACACTATCCCACATGGCATCCTTGTCTCTAAGATGGAGAGACATGGACTTGATAGATGGATCACCTGATGGATAAGGAACTGGATGGATGGACAGACTCAAAGGATTGTGATCAATGGCTCAGTGTTCAGGTGGAGACCAGTGATGAGTGGAGCTCCTCAGGGATCTGTACTGGGTGCAGAGTACTTTGTCAGTGACATGGATAGTGGCATCGTGTGCACCCTCATCAAGTTTGCTAATGACGTCAAGCTTTGTGGTGTGGAGGACTTACTTGAGGGAAAGGATGCCATCTAGAAGGATCTTGGAAGGATTGAGAAGTGGGCTAGTGCCAACTGCATGGGGTTCAATGACTCAAAGTGCAAGTTCTTGTATGTGTGTTGGGCCAATCCTAGGCACAAAGACATACTGGGTGCAGAGTGGGTTGAGAGTGGCTCTGAAGAAAGAGACTTGGGTGTATTGATTGATGAGAAGCTCAACATGAGGCAACAATGCAGTCATGCACCCCAGAAGGCATAGCCTAGGCTGCATTAAGACAAGTGTGGCCATCAGGATAAGAGAGGTGATTTGTCCCCTTTACTCAGCTCTTGTGAGTCACCACCTTGAATATTGAATCCAGGTTGTGCATCCCCATCATATGAAGGACACAGAGGTGCTGAAGTGAGTATGGAGAACTATGAAGATGATCCAAGGTCTGGAGTACCTCTACTATTAGGATAGGCTGGGGTAGGTGGGGTTGTTCATCCTGGAGAAGAGAAGGCTTTGGGAATCCTTATAGCTGCCTTCCAGTATCTGAAGGGACCCTATACGAAGGCTGGAGAGGAAATTTTCATAAGAATGTCTAACCATAAAACAAAGGGAAATGGTTTTAAGATGAGGAAGAGTAGGTTCAGACTGGATCTTAGGAAGATGTTCTTCAGTATGAGGGTGCTATGACTCTGGAATATGTTGCCTAGGGAGGTTGTGGATACTGCCTCCCTGAGGATGTTCAAGGCCTGGTTGGATGAGGCCTTGAGCAGCCAAGTCTAGTTGTGAGATGTCCCTGCCATGGAGTAGATGATCTCCTAGGTCCCTTCCATGTTATGTCAAAAATAAGGGTGATAGGAAAAGAAGGATTTTGCTCTCCATATACACTTTATTCACTGTCATCATCAAGGAGTCAGTATGGGCTAGGAACAATTGAGGTAGAACACAGCAAACACTACACCACTTTCTGCAACCCAGATTTTATTTATTTGTTTGTTTGTTTATCAATGAATGCTATTTCTGCATAGGAAAGGCAGGTAAGAATGCCAGAAGGCCTGCATGGATGAATAGAGAGCTCCTGGACACACTTAGATGCAAGAAGAAAGCCTACAGAGAGTGGAAACAAGGACAGGTAGCCTGGTATGAATACAAAGAAATTATGCAACCTGAGCTCAGGTTAGGATAGCTAAAGGACAGTTAAATCTGGCTAGAGACATTAATGGGAACAAGAAGAACTTCAAGTATATTAGTGAGAAAATAAGGACTAGGGAGAATGTGGGACCCTTCCAGGAGAGAAATGGAGAACTGTTGACAAAGGATGTGGATAAGGCTGAGGTGCTGAATGATTTTTTCACCTCAGTCTTCAATAGCAAGGGCTCCAACCACAATGTCCAAGTCCCAGAGGGCAAAAGTAAGGACTGGGAGCAGGCAGATCTGCCTACTATAATTGAAGATCACGTTTGTGAGCACCTAAGGAATCTGAATGTGCATAAGTCCGTGGGGTCTGACGAGATCCACCCACAGGTCCTGAGGAAACTGGTGGATGAAGTTGCCAAACCACTGTCCATCATATTCGAAAGTTCATGGCAACTGGTGAAGCTCCTGCTGACTGGAGAAGGGCAAACATAACACCCATCTTCAAGAAGGGAAAAAAGAATGACCCTGGAAACTACAGAGCTGTCAGTCTCACCTCTGTGCCTGGCGAGATCATGAAGCAGATCCTCCTGAA
>VWZE01015760.1:53843-64099 GCA_013396675.1 Eubucco bourcierii
TCTTCAGCCTGGAGAAGAGAAGGCTTCAAGAAGACCTCATAGTAGCCTTCTAGTATCTGAAGGGGGCCTACAGGAAAGCTGGGGAGGGACTATTTACAATGTCTTGTAATGACAGGATGATGGGTAATGGGTTTAAACTGGAAGAGGAGATTCAAATTAGATGTTAGGAGGAAGTTCTTTCCAGTGAGGGTGGTGAGACACTGGAACAGGTTGCCCAGGGAGGTTGTGGATGCTCCCTCCCTGGATGTGTTCAAGGCCAGATTGGATGAGGCCTTGAGTGACCTGTACTAGTGGGAGGTGTCCCTGCCTATGGCGAGGGATTGGAACTGGATGATCTTTGAGGTCCCTTCCAACCTAAACCGTCCTATGATTCTATGATTCTATGAGCTACTTCCACTGAAAGACCTCAACTTGCATAATAAGTTATTCCATTAATATCCTTGGGAAAATTAATTAATGAGTCAATCACAGCCTAAGATACTCCTCAGCATAGATAAAGACTGCAGAAATTAGTTCAAAATACTCAGAAGCTTTGGAAGAATTTGACCTGAAGTCATATCGCACTGCCCAAGGCAATATTTCCAATGTCTTTATTCCAATAAGGTATAATTTCCTGATGTGTTTGAAAATGCCACAAAAATTCATGGGAGGGCTTTTCCTTTTCAACTAGTGGATGATATCATTAAATTGTTCTCTGCTTGAAGACTCCGTTTTTATAGTGAGGAATGAATATGGTTGCAAAGCATCAGTATAAAGCAGTTGAAAAAAGCTACTTTCTTTCCCTCCCATCATCCTCCACATCTACACAGTTAAAGAGCCATTTGATGATTTCTGCATTCCCTTTTGTGTTATTATTTTGACAACCCAGCCAGTAGTACCAAATTTTTGTTCAGTGAGGGAAAAAAAGAAAAGCAATTTTCATGAAGAACAGCTAGAGTAACTACTTCCTGGGTGCTTCACACTGTTTAATAAGAACCGTGATGGTAACTGGAGTCAGGAATGACAGGGAAAGGAGAAGCAGAGTGCTTGAAAAGTGCGAGGAATTGCCAGTTGTAGAGAATGAAACCAATTGAGCTTTTCCCTTCTTTTCTATGGATAAATCTCATGCACTGTGACTCAGAGGAATTCAGGTTGTGTACTCAGTCTGTTTTGACAGAAACTAGATATTTTTTTAAATCACAGGTATTGTGCATGTATGAACAAGTGAGAATGAGGGGGAAGGACAGTGTGGGCATATACACACAGTAAATATAACTTTATCTTCTCATCATTTTTCCAGTCATAGTAAATACTGCTCATAAAATTAAAATTGGGTTTATGCAGTTGCACAGCTAGACACAAGTCAGTTAGTGCAATGACTAGGTGTCATGGTTATTAATTAGGAATATGAGGCAGGAATTATGAAAATACAATTTTTTTATTGTTCTGGAAAAAAAAATCCAAAATCTATACAAAAAATGTAGGATCTGTTTAGAGACTTGGGTGTTCAGTGGCAGAAATACTACTACAGTAGGGGATTATTAATAATTGCAAACAATTTAGAGCAGAGACATGAGGTTGTTTGTCCTGCATGGAGGAAACAAGGTCCAGGTAGCAGCAATCATGGAACAACAGGCTCCCACTTTCAGACCACTCCCATTTATTAACTCTCTAAACCAATGTGTCCAATTGCCATAAATATTACACTGGAATTATTGAACCTATTAGAACCCAGCACAGGATCCACAGCATGGGAATCTCATGTGGTGTGGGGGTAAGCTAGCTGTGTGATCACCCCAGCCCAAGGCAGGAAAAGATCTCTTTTCAAGACCCATAAGGTGGAGGGGGAAGGCTAAAGGATGCTTGGGGCACTCCCCCACACTAGGACAAATATGGAACCTAATAGCTCTGACTGCCATTTAAGACCACAAAGAATTGCTCTCGCTATCTAAACTGATGTGTGATATGCAGCACACAGCATTCTAAAAAGAGACAATATCTGAACTGCTATTCCATACAAAGAGACCAAAAAATTATTCCTAATGTCCTGAGTGAAAAAGCACTCACTGTGTTCTTTTAGTTTCTAAAAATTCTCCATGCACAACTTTGGTTTTTTTCCCTTTTGACTCCAAATGGATTTATTATCTGTAATGATTTGACAAACAAATACAGTTTAGTGTCTGATTTGTTTCTGGAGTGTTCATTTCTTGAATTGCTTGGTCACTGAAGTAATCCAATATTGTTTCTGAATCCAGACATTGGCTTGAAACTTATAGAGCAGAAATAAAATGAATACCATATAATAGCAGTTACAGAGATGTGGTGGGACATCTCACGTGACTGCAATGTGGTCATGGGTGGCTGTGTCCTCTGTTAGGGAAAACGGGTCAACAAAGCGAGGTGGCGGAGTTGCTTTTTACATGAGGGAGCAACTAGAATGTCTTGACTTCTGTCCAGGGGTGAATGAGGGGCAAGTTGAGAGCTTGTGGGTGTGAATTAAGGAGCAGGACAGCATGACTGGTATTGTCGTGAGTGTTTATTGCAGGCCACCTGATCAGGATCAGGAAGAAAGGGCACTGCTTGAGAGAGTCCAGCAGAGAGCCACAAAAATTAATGGAGTGGAACATCTTAAGAAAAGAGAATGAGGGAGCTGGGGCTCTTTGGTTTGGAGAGGAGGAGGCTGAGGGGTGACCTCGTTAATGTTTATGTAAAGGATGAGTGCCAAGAGGATGGAGCCAGGCTTTTCTTGGTGATGCCCAATGGCAGGACCAGGGGCAGTGGGTTGAAGCTGAGGCATAGGAAGTTCCATATGAACATGAGGAAATTTTTTTTTCACTGTGAGGGTGACAGAACACTGGAACAGGCTGCCTGGGGGGGTTATGGAGTCTCCCACTTAGACATTCTTTAAAAATGTAAACAGGAGTTCAAACGTGATTTTGACACCACAAAACTAAGGAGTTGTTCATCAGAACAAGAAACTGATGTGTACAAACTGAGACTGGATAAATAAAAATATTCACAGAAGTTTATGACTGCATTATTTACTTTTGCTCTTGAATAAACATTTATTTCCTGTTGCTTAGGTAGACATATAGGTTTACTCATGTTCTTCTTGCTATGTATGATGTGCTGTTCAATATACTCCGGATAAACTGATGTACATTTCTCAAATTTCATACACCAACCAAGTTGTCTTATTCTATGAAGAGAACATATAGGCATATAGGTTCTTACTAAACAGGTCTACAGTGTTATTGATCAGGAGGTAACACCTGCAAATGTGTATATCTTTATCAGTCCCAGCCTTCCTGTCTACAACCAAGAGACACTGTTCACTGACTAATTAAAAACAGAAAGCAAATCACTTTATTTCTTTTATTGTTGCAAATGTTAACATAGCAACCAGATATTAAAAATGCAATGTTTTTATTTGAATACAAAAAGTAAACATATAACCAAGTCTTCCTTCTAGTAAATCATTAACCGTGGGTAAGAAATTAAATTAATTGCATTTGTAAGCAATTAAAAATTATATTGTAATTGAAAAAAAAAAAAAAAGAAGTAACGATCTAAAGAATCCAGTAGGCAAAAGCTACTATAAAGAGATAACTGCAAACCATAGATTAGTGGTGAAGACTTCACTTTATCATCTAGCAACCTTACCCATACTTGCCACCATTGAAAACAAGTTAAGGTAAAAGTTGTGTAATTCTAAAACTAATACACTGAAATTAATTATATGATTTAAGCTGCTGTTGACATGAATAAAAATAACTGATGAAATGAAACATACTGAAGTCAAACCCTCAGTTATATTACTCTCTTCAAGTGTCAGGTCTTGAATATTCAGTAATTAAAAATTTAATCTGTTTCCTTTTTTATTAAAAACAGGTCTAGGAAGAAGGAAAGTAATCAGGTGACTGTATTGCTTTTCAGCCAGTGACAAAGGAAAGGTAGTTGCTAAGATTTTCAGATATTCTGAATGAATACAAAAAGGAAATTTTCATTATATAACAAGCTAGATAGCAAGTATCTGGCCAGTAAATAATGTACTTCAACACAGATAAGTTCAAAACAAAATGGTAAATAAGCAAACCTCTCTGCAGTCAGGCATACAGGTATTTCATCATCTTTATAGCCTGATATGAAATCCATTTATAGAGTATCATCACATATAAAACTCTTCTATGTTCAAAAAACTAGTTTAATTCCTGTGACAAAGACCTTTACTATGAAAAGAATAGGCTATAGGATCTAAAATTGAAATGTGTATTTTGCTTTTTCATTTAAATAATTACAGTAATTTTAATAATCACAGATCCTGCAGCCAAGTTACACAGCATCAGATGACAGCATCTTTAATGTGTTCCTTTTAGATCCCTAGTATAGACATCAGTCCTCACTGTGGCTTATTTACCTGCTAGTCTACACCTGTTGGTGTTTAGGAATCTTAATGTGTGCTTTCATGCTCTGGTCTGGATAAAGCTTTATTTGAAGGGAAGCAGCACCATCTATTGTAACTTGATAGCTTAGCTCTAGATGATTTAAAGAACAGCGCTGGCCTGAGCCCAGTTTTAACTCTTTGTTTTAAACTCTTACTTTCATACATTTTTCCCAGACAAACTTCACATGAGGTTAGGATCTCTGTATATAATAAGGGATAGGGGTGTGTGGCATGTTCCTAATGAAAAGGGGCATCTAAGAGACATAGGTGCATAGGTGCTTGTAAACTAAGATGAAATAATAGCATCAGCTTAGCTTAGTCCAAACTAATTGCTTTTAATTGACTTGGCTGAGATCTTCATTTCTGAAAAGGAGAATAGTCAGAAGTCGAGAGTATGTTTTAACCAGGTAAAATTCTCTCAAAATTTGCTTTCAGAAGCAGTGTTAAATGTAGGTGTGCAGGACAGTATGTTCTTCTAATAAAGACAGTGCTATTGTCATCCATCTATACTTCTGGTTCTTCTCTTTTTCCAGACTGTCTACAAAGCCTGGCTCTGTTCCCAGTATTTTGAAGTCACACAGTTTCACTGCAGCAACAGAATTCCTTGCAAGCAATACTGTTTGGAGGTTCAGACGAGGTGTCCCTTTATATTACCAGACAATGATGATGTCATCTATGGAGGACTATCAAGTTTCATCTGTACAGGTATAGTATAGAAAAGCTAATTTCACTTGTTTCTGTAAACCTGAATGTAAAGGAGAGTGTGGATATTTTTTTCATTAGCTCTAACTGTGAGAGCCTGAAGGATTTCCTCATTACAAAGATTTGTTAGAGGTGCTAGGATTTGAGCCCAGATTTTGTAATGAACATTTGTGCAACAGCTCGTCACTGTCATTAACCTTGCAAAAAAGTGCTAGAAGAAATTTATACTAATAATTTTTTTTTACATGTAATAATTTTGCAGAGGATTTCTGTTCCTCTGTGTCATTCCTCCTCAGATGAAAGAAGTGCTATGTCATGCAGTATTCAGAAAAAAAGAGAAAGGCAAGTCCAGATTTTAGTGTATTTGCCTTTGTTCACCTGCATTCTCATGTCAGGTAAACTAAGAATCTGAAGCACATCATTGAAAACTGTGAACAGTTCTTGGAAAATAAATGTCAAAGGAAAAGTCTTTCACTAGTGAAGAATGCTAAGAATCCATTGTTCACTTGTAAGGAGCTGATCTTTTGGTATTTTCTTGAATGAAAGTTTTGGTTCCTTTTACATTCCATTCTGCTTCAAACACTGTCCTAGAATGATCCAGCCAAAGACGACATGATAGGGAAGAAATATCTTTCATACAGGTGCCTCAGGTATCCTTGATATTTTTTTCAGGACTGTCTGGGAGTCGTCCACACAGAATCTCAACTTTTAGCAATTTTATCTGCAGATTTCTGGTGCCTGAAGTATCTTGTGAGAATCTTGAAGGTATTTAGGCAACTTATTCCCACTAGATCATTAAAAAAGGCATTTGAACACTTTGGTCACTTGACAGCCTGGTCCAAATATCTCAAATTAAACAGCATCCACCTTAAATTAAGGCTGCACTGGAAAGCTTGATACTAAATGTGTTGCCAAAGTTAAGCTACTTAAAACCAGAGATCAATATAAAACTCCATAAATGCACTATACTAACCATCTCTGAAGAAGGCATAATGTTTGTGGCAGCTCACTTCATCATATACCCCATGCTTGAATTTAGCAAGGTTCTGACAGCAAAATACTTACTGTATTTCTTCTTCAAGATTAAGCCTATTCCACACAATGAAGCAATATGCATCCATATGCAAAAGACAATATAAAGGAATGTAAGCTGAGTTACAATTTGGTAGTCATCAATAAGGTAGTTGTGCTTAGCACTTCAGTGCATTTCATAAATATTAATAACCTTCCAATATGTATACACAGTAACAAAATTAGCATTGCTTTGCAAAGTAATGTAGGACAGTTGAGAAAGTTAAGATGATTTTATTTACAACATGTATGCTCTATGTGTGTTTGTGTACATGTGTATATAAGCATTTGTGCACACACATGCACAATGGCAAAGAGCATGCAAACAATTTTAAAAAATCTTAGTAATTACTTCAGAAAAACTCTTAGGAAAAACATATCCAGCTTTTCACTTCCCTAATGTACAAATCCAAATTAATTCTGAAGGTGTACAAAGTAGGTGAATTTGTAATGTTTACTGAAAGTCAGTATTTCTGAGTTTGGGGTAAAAAACAGGTTCAGGGAAGAATTAAAATAATTTTATTCCAGGTATTAGTCATGTGAGTATCTACACATAAACTCTGTGACTAAACTCTCACTAGTCACTGGTGTAGCCAGTAGAGCTGAGAGCTGCGCAATTCAGCCTAAGCAGGCACCTGCACCTGACTAGCTTCTCCATGCCTTACTAACTGCTGCTGACTGCACTTTATTTGCTATTGCAGCTACTGTTAGTCCCCAAGGTTGTATTGCAGATGCTTAGAATCAGGGTGACATGGATCTCATCTCAGCAGTTCACTAATATGTGGTTGAATTTTTTGTAAACTTTTGAGTCAAGACCCTGAGCCTAGCAGAGCAGATTTTGTATTCATGGATCCATAGGAATCAGCATGCTAACGCTAGACAGCTGCATGTGAGATGCTGAGGAGAGGTACAAAGCTGCAGTTCAAACTTTGCCTAGAACACAGACCCACTGTAAACCTCTTTTAATCTGCAACTCTCTGCAAGAGCATTTCCTGCCACTAAACAATGAGAACAGACTAATATCTGCTGTGGGATTAAAAGAATTACACTTCTCTACATCTTAGTGAAAACAGAGTTGTATCATGCAAAGCACAGTGAGTCCAACAGCAGACAAGACTCTACCTCAGTGTAGCTTATGACTTGACAATTACCTTCCTTCTGCAGAAAAGCAATTAAAAGGAAGTCCCCCGTGTCTTGAGGGATCTGTTCTGCTGCATTTTTCAGTGAGCTTCTCTCCTGCAGACATGTTTTGAGATTTCTAGTTACTGATCCTGCATTTCCTGGGGTGAGTGAAATTCATTGGCAAAACCCAAGAGTCTGGTCAAAAGTATTTATTTAGCTGTTACAGCTGGTTGTCTGGTGTCACCCTTTGACCTAAGTTCGCTGTGAAGCTGTTTACCATTGAACTCTGCTACAGGAAGCACAGCAAGAGCAGATTTTGTCCACATGAACAGCATTTTGCCACAACCCATCACTCATTTAAATTAGACTCAAATATCTCTCCTGCTCCTAACTCCAATGATATCCCAGGGAGAGAAGTGCTACATGTTCTTTTATGAAATGTTGACATATGTTTTCAGAGAAATCCATCAGGAACTGAATTCAGTTATGTCAGTATGTAATTTTTTCCCCCATGAAACTAATGAAAGTGTAGCTGACTAGCTAAGGAACACTGATAATTATAAAATATTGTCTGGAGGGAAAAAAAACTCAACAACAGAAATTGCTCCTCTGCTTATAAAATTATTTATTTCTGAGCCACATCAAAAATTGTGGATTCAGGGTTTTTTGTTTTGTTTGGGTTTTTTAAAATAAGATTTTAGAAGCAATAGGTTTTGTAATAAGGGCTTCCCTTCCTTCTCTCCATGGAAACAGACTGTTTCCTCTAAGACTCATTAGAGATTTAAGTTAATGGAAAGACAGGGGGATTGGTTTCTATAAAACATTTCAATACACTGTGGAAGTGAGCAGGATGTACATATCACCCCAATCACCAATTTAATAATAATTACAAGTTCTTTGCATCATTATGGAAACTATATACAGGCAACAACAGGATCTAGCAATGACTAGTAAATATATACATTAATTGAACTCAATTAAACTGGCAGAGAAGACTTTGTGATTAGTGTACCGCTTGCAGTCAACACTCCACTTGCTCACTAGATGGACGCGAGGAGCAACTTTATGCTTATGGCAGAAGGCAATTAATGATTACAAGAGGCTTTAAGTATTCACTCACAGAAAATATTATCCGACAGTACCCAAAGCTCGTGGCAGGGTTGCTGTCGGTAGCTGTTAGAGTCTTTAGAGTTTCCCCAGGCTTCTGGGTGCTGGAGAAAGGAGGCAGATGATCTCTGACTGCTCCTGGCTCTCTGGATGATCTGTGTTATCTCCAGGGCTTCCATCTGGGCAGGAGGCTTCCAGGTGCAGGTGTCTTGTGATGTGCAGTCTCAGCATGGATAGAGCAAGTATAATAGTGGAGTACACATATAGAATCATAGAATCATAGAATGGTAAGGTTGGAAGGGACCTCAAGGATCATCTAGTTCCAAGCCCCTGCCATAGGCAGGGACACCTCCCACTAGTACAGGTTACTCAAGGCCTCATCCAATCTGGCCTNGATATGATATAATATAATAGCAGACACACCTTGTAATGGCAAAGCGCACGCTGTGCTCCCTGCTTATCCCCTTTTATCCATACAGCCCAAGACTAATGGGCATTTGAACACAGGATAGCCAATCAAAATGGCAGTTAGCCAAGCTCAGCCATATTAGGTGAAGCCACAGGCTTGCTTTATCCTTTTTAGAGCAGAACACGGGTCTTGCACAAGGCAACCCTGTGTACCTTGTTTACCGCGGGGTCTGGGCAGGCCACAGACCTTAGTCTTAGTGGCTCCAGATTCTTTGTCCTCTTTCCTGCAGTTGCTCTCCCCAAAAGAGAAGGAGGGAGAGCAGAAAAACATGCCTGGGCAAGCCAGGACATGTACAAGCCTATTTTGGCCTGCTTAGGCCTACCGCAACAGAAACCCAAAACTGCTATCCAAGTCTGAAATACTTTAGAGAGCAGAATTAAGGCTAGTTGTATTGCTAAGGACTTTATTTGTATTGATCAAGACTTACGGTCTTTTTGCACCTTGTGACAGAATGGAGCCATCACACAGCAGCAACTATCAGTCAGGAAATCCCAGACACATGTTCACATTCTTTACCTGTGCAATAGATGTCATGGAATTGGAGCATGTAAGTTCCTCTGTGAAGGAAAGGAAGGGAATCTATTGAGTAGCAATAAGGCAGAAAATAGCTTCTTCGAAAACGAATATGGCACTCTCTGGTGCTCCATAAGAGCAGTGTGGATATTCTATACATCGTTTTTTTGGAAGTATCAGTAGCATATGTTTATGTGATCTGTGCAAAGGAGCACTTCCTCAGAAAATCCTCCTCCTTTAAAGAAGAGTATTCACTAGAAATGGAACGGTCTGCATGTTTTATAGCGCATACTAGTGATTCTAAGCCCATAGTGAGAATTACTGCAGAGAATTCTCACCAATCTGTGGGAGTCTGTTGACTTGTAACAAATCTCAACAAAGGTATTGGGAACGATTCTTTAAACTACCGCTTGCTCCCAAGGGGTTGATGTGTGTTTGGGTTTCACCATCAGGTGTCTATTGCAAAGCAGGTGCTCTGACTTCAGTACAATTTGAAAAACAATTTTGTTGAAATAATCTGATATATAGAATAGAATGCATCACAATCTATGTTTATAGAAAAATTCAAGAATATCTCTGAATTCAATGCACTTTGTGTTGTCCTTGTCAAACTCCACAAAATATATGTACTTGATCCTAATTCTTACTCTAAAAATAACTGGTAATAATGTGCCATTTGCCTCCTGCCTACACATCTTAGTATGTCCTAATATATCAAAATATTAAGCTAACATAGACAGAAGGACAAATCTCACTTATGTTTGACAAGCATGGTTTAAATTGTTTCTAGCTGTGGGTCAGCTTACAAGGAAAACAAGGAGAGCTTTTTTTTTTTTTTTTTAAAATTTT
>VWZE01015760.1:64126-89975 GCA_013396675.1 Eubucco bourcierii
TTTTTCAGAATCTATCAAATAACTCTTTTTTTTTTTCAATGTAGTTTTCTTCTAGTCTTGAATATTGGGGATTTCCCATGAAAGACTATATCGTAACAGGTTCATTAGCTGCAAACATTATTCTCCTATAAAAAAAAAAAATCAGACAATTAAGTTGTTGATATCCTTGAACTTCCTATGGTAACATAAATGTATATGACCTTTCCTTTCACATTATATTACAGTAGTCAATCTCTTTTATAAAATATTATATGTAATATAAAAAAACTGGAGGTGGGGAAAGCCAAACCTTCACTAGAAGCAAGTTGTTGCATCCTTATCCTGTATTTCAACATAGCAGAACAAATAAAAGGTTGACTATGTATTTTTGAGTCAATTACAGACTTATTTTTCTGACTTGCAGCAGTTCCGTATTATACAAAGATAGCAGTGATGGTTACACCAGCAGGAGGAGATTGGTCCTGCATATATATCAGGAGAAAAATTCCATGCATGCTGAGGAAACACAATGAAATTTTCTTGAACATAGAACCATAGAATGGTAAGGTTGGAAGGGACCTCAAGGATCATCAGGGTCACTCAAGGCCTCATCCAACCTGGCCTTGAACACCTCCAGGGAGGGAGCAGCCACAACCTCCTTGGGCAACCTGTGCCAGTGCCTCACCACCCTCACTGGAAAGAACTTACTCCTAAAATCTAGTCTAAATCTCCCCTCTGCCAGTTTAAACCCACTGCCCCTTGTCTTGTCATTTCAAGACCTTGTAAATAGTCCCTCCCCAGCCATCCTGTAGGCCCCCTTCAGATATTGGAAGGCTACTGTAAGGCCCCCTCGAAGTCTTCTCATACACTCATACATATGATAAATTTTATATCAATATTATGAAAATATTAATTATTATTTGTTAATATAAAAAAAATCACTGGATCATGTTAATTTTGTTCAAATTCTCAGTCAATGACAAGTATTAACGTAAAAGGTATTTATAAACACAGAATTAAACAGTCTAAGGCAGTCAAAACTTGGAAAATAGGAAAGCAGAAAACAGGAAAACTACTAAGGACCCCCGACAGGCAATACCAGCTTTGGTCACAAGATGAACCAAACAGGCTTACTGAGTGAGCCCAAATTATCCAAGTCTTATAGAAAACTAGCCCAAAATTGCTCAGGAAGGATGCACAGATATCCCGGGGAGTTTTTCTGTATAAAGACACTTCCAAAAACCGGGAATTATAATCCCAGCGGTGAAAATACAATATAATTCCAAAGGCAGTGGGAAGGAGAGAAAAACTGAAGCACTGTAAGCAAAGTGCTGCAGACACATGGCCCCTGTGAAACAAAAGATATCAATGCTATGAATCGTGAACACAGTTAATGAACTGCAAATGGGTCTCTGGGATGCCACTGGGTGTTCACTGAAGAATCGCCCTAGGAATTGCAGAATCACTAAGAACTGCAGAATGGCTAGGAATCACTGCAGAGCCAGTTGCAGAATCACTCTCTTTTTTGAAACATTCCCCTATAAATTACATTTTGAACATGAATCTGTGCAATAGGCACAAGTGTCAAGAGTTTGACCAATGAATTCAAAGTGTCTTGCCTCATGTGAACCACACATATATTCCCGAAAAGGCAGTAAGGCATGTGTTTTGGGCTGCATGAGATACCCCAGAGGTGGTACTGGATTGCTGCTCCTTAGGGCAGGCTTACTGGAACCAACCCCCGTTGTCTGGTTTGTCTGCTCCTCCACTCACTCCTGGACCCTGCAACTGGAGGAACAGGGGCAGTGGCCAAACTTGTTTAGCTGGGTTTTTTACCCTTCCAGGGCAATACACACAAGAAAATATCTGAGAAACAAGTATTTGAAATAGTCAACAACACAGTAATAAAACACAGTAATAAAACACAACAATCCCAAATGTCCGCCAATAATTGGTATGGAGTCTGGAATGGAAATCAGACTTTTCAAAAGAGTTGAACAGCCTTATTTACCAATTTAAAAATCATGTATTTGACTAAAGAATAATTTAGCTTGAATCCTTCTCCTACATTTAATTTTATTACTTTTTATAATATGAAGAGTATAAAATACATGTCTGAACAGAAGCATCATAATCTGTCATAGCCATAGCAATTTAGAAAATGAGAGGACCATCTGGATAAGATCAAAGAGTGCTGGCTTCCTGATCAGATGTAAACAAGCAGTGAGATCTAGTCATATAATATCTAATGTGTTCTCTTGCCTTCTGTAGTTGAAAAATGTTAATATTGAAATCTCAGAAATAATTCCTCAGAAAGAGAAATGTTATGCAGAGCGTTGGTGTTCACCGATACAATGATGTCGCTGCTGGATGGATCACAAGCATTATTTACTTTGAGCTTCAGAGTGAAATTGAGCGTTCAAAACTTCTGGTATGCTGCATCCACTTATCTGGTTTCTTCTTCTAGTTTGTGGACCTTTTTCAAGCAGAAGAAGTTTAGTATGCCTCAAAATAATCACACGTCTATGTTTGAAAGGACTGCAGTTTAGACTTCTGCAGAAATAAGAAGAGAAAAAAATCATAAGATAGAAAAAGATCTGATTTGCTTCCCAAAATATTTATGTATGACAACAACAAATATGTCAACCAGACCAGTTTTCTTTGATGCAGAATAATATGGCTCCATAGCTCTTTCTGTAGCAAAGAAACCAAGTAGTAGGGCAAGTTAAATCAGCTGTTGCAGATACAGATCCAGCTACACACAGGACATATCTTGACAGTGTTGGAGTGAGATGTGGAAATGCAACCACTTCTTCTGCATACTGGTTCCTGTGCAAAAGACATGGAAATGCTCAATGAGAAACCACAGAATTCTAATATAGAACAGATGATCTATGTGGTCAGCAGACTGTGCATGTGTAAATGGCCCTTGCAAGTTTAAGTTTTTTTGTATAAGAACTTTTTTGTGGTTTGCTGCTTTTCTCCCAAAGCCATTTCCACAGATGGAATACAATGCTCATACTGTTTCTTCTTTTTCTTTCCGTATGATTAACCTGAGCAGGATACATGGGATTTATCTGTAGCCATGTCTTCATTAACGTAATCTTGGTCAAATGATAAACTTAATTCTTGCATCAGCATTAACAGCACACACTCTCTACATGTTACTGCTCTGTTGAACATCAAAATGTAAAAATATCATCCAGTTACACAGAATAGAGAGAGCTTTTACGTGACGTTTTACACACAATATGTGTCTGCAGAATGCCTTAATAATGAAAAGTAACCTGGCAAATTCTGGATCCTTGATTAAGATCAAGGTCTAAGAAATTCCATATGGGATAAGGTTTCTGCTGATGAAATAGAGGTGAGTGTTGGGAAAAGCTGCGATATGGATCTCCAGGGTTGAGCATTTTAAGTGAAAAGTGTAAAACAAAGTAGGTTTTGAGCTGGTAACAGTTGGTAAGTCACTCTCAGAAAATAAAAGCACCTAACATCCAAGTAATACAAAGTAATGATGTCATCTATAGACTGAACTATAAAAACAGAAGAGGAAGAGGGAAGCCTTGGTGATTTGGGAACTAGAGATACTATTCTTTTTTCTTATTCCAGACCCTCTGTCTATATACAACATTTTAATAAAAAAACAAAGTAGGTTTTTTCTTGTTGATTTTTAAAAGCCAGTTTTCCAGGGTTTCTGGTAAACCAGGTGTCTGTTGCTGTCTGACTGATTGACTGATTAGTTTTAAGGGGTCAAAACTGATAGTTATGGCTACAAACAAGTATGTAGTCAAGCACAACATGAAATTTTATGAGTAAAAGCTCTGAATGAATTTATCTACATGTTCTGAAACTCTCATATGAATAGTGGTTCTCTAACTGCAAATTCAAAACCTAAATTCAGTTCCTAAATTGATACTGTGAATGCAGAGCTGTCTTCAATTTATTTTTTTGAAGTCATTAAGTGCCTATGTGTTAGGTATTACCAACTTGTATATATAGGTTTTGATTTTAAATGTCTGGGTTTTCCAATAACAAAAAAAAAAGACAGAAAATACTTGTTTGAATAGCAAACAAGCCTTGATGAGGTCAAAACATTAACCATTCTCTGTATTTCTTCAATTACCACTAATGGTTTGAGATACCACAGTCACAGAAAAGGTCATATAGTTGCCTGCTTTGGGATGCACTTCTGTATGCTACCATGTTTAAAATATGATATTAGTAATAAGACTGCTTTATTATACATGCAATAAGCATCTGTCCACAAGTTAAAAAATGCATCAGAATCTCTTTGAAAACATGAATGACATTCAGTAATGATCTGAGAGAGAATAAATGATTTTCAACCTTTGGTATGCTGCCTTGAATATCTGACTGTATATGTGCAAGAACTGCCTGATTTCTTGTAGAGAAAACCCTAACTGCATAAAAATCAAACAAGCTGTTCTTATTGCTGTATTAAAAAAAAAATTAAATCAAAAAGTAGATGCAACTTTATTTGAACTCATGTAAAAAACGTAGTAGACTGTGTAGACATAGTAGGCTGTTGCATAGTAGATGATCCTTGAGGTCCATTTAAACCTGATGTTCTATGAATCTATGAATCGGCTATGTAAAAAAAATCTTCCAGTCTAGGTTTAATCTGCATTTTGATATGCTCACCATACCTGCTGTACTTTTTGTTTCATTGCAGATGAATGTTATGAAAGTGGGAACAAAAGAGTTCAATTTTATTTTAAGGTGTGCTGCATTTCTTTACAGATTATTCAAAACAAGCAGTCTGGTGTCCGGACCTAAGAATGTTATGCCTAAACTTCTGCATGCTGCTTTTTTAAAGTAATGTCATTGCTGGGATACTTCAGATGGAAAGTAATTCTTGCTCCAACAAGGAAAGTTAATTTGTAAATTATGTCAGTTATGTATCACAGTATCACAGTATCACCTCAAAGATCCTCAAAGATCATCAAGTCCAACCTGATACAACAGACCTCAAGACTAGACCATGGCACCAAGTGCCACATCCAAACCCACC
Organism: Eubucco bourcierii; assembly: GCA_013396675.1. Taxonomy (NCBI): domain Eukaryota; kingdom Metazoa; phylum Chordata; class Aves; order Piciformes; family Ramphastidae; genus Eubucco; species Eubucco bourcierii. Next base: position 69,141 of record VWZE01015760.1, read on the forward strand.
TTCAACACCTCCAGGCACGGTGACTCCACCACTTTCAAAATCCTTATTCTAATATTTCAACACAGATTGGTCTGGTTTCTTTTCTCATAAAACCTAGCAGTACCATGGAGCAATTATTTACTGCAAAATTGTTATTAAGATTAGTTTAAACAGAGATAAAATGTCTGTCCATTATGTTAGACATTCTTGCATTTGACCATTAGTTAAACAAATTAATTAGATTCTTTTAATGTATTAGAAAAGAAGATATGTGAGAAGCAAACAGGACAATCTGATTGTGTTAATCTCTTATACAGTAATACAGGCACAGCATTAACAATTTCCAAAAAGACAGGTGTCTCCTGGAAAGGACAGAATTCCTACAATGATTCAAAAATCTATAATGAGATTAAACTGAATAACTCAGCAAAGTTCCAGAACCAGAAATGGCCTGGTCAGAAATACTAAAAGATCGAATTACTACATAGCAAGGAAATGTCATTCTCAACTCTGGGATATGCTGAAGAAAACATCCTACCTGAAGGAACTCAGCTGAGGCAGGATAAACCAGTAGACTCTGAACATGTGGAAACTGTTTGTGTATTGATCTGTATTGATATCGTGACAAATATGGTCACTATTGTCAGTATATCAATTATTTGTTATTTAATGCCTATTTTTCCTGGACAGAGATGCTACAATATGTGCTTGCAGACTGAGGAAGAATTTCAAGATACTTGAAAATGTTGTGAAAATTATTTGATACTTAATCATTAATCGTTACTTTCCAAACAGGAAGGATTCAAATAGTCTCATAATTAAAAATCAGTAATTACTTTTTAATGCCATTTCTTTATACACTCAGTGTCATAATTCTGTTGAATGATCTTTGGGTGCTGCTTCCTACTAGATGACACAAATCCCTTTGACAACTGTAATTATACAGAATGACAAGTGTTTTGAGGGCCTCGGGCACACACGAAAACTTGGATTTGATAGCCTACACTAGACTATTGACTGCTCCATAGAGCTATCAATTTTTGCCAAACTTTTTGTGCTTGATGTTTATTTTCCCATGTGTTTACCCTACAGGGCTCTATGAAAACTATCCAACCAATGCAGAACCAGAATGCTGTGATGTCAGATGGGGACTATTATCAGATCGCCAATCCAAAGGGACTATAAAAACAAGTGGCTCAACAATGTGTCACAGGACATCGCTCACAGTTTCATCAGCATCAAGACTGTGTAACAGCAGACTTAAACTGTGTGTTCTTGTATTAATTCTCTTACATACAGTACTTACAGTCTCAGCAGCACAGAACTCAACAGGACTGGCTTTTGGAAGCATAACAGCTTTGGAAGATAATTCATCCAATGAGGAATAAAAAAAAAAATAAATTAAAAAAAATTTTCATCTTATGTGATAGAAACAGGTCCAAATGACCACAGTCAAAAGTAGTGAGGACTGAGCACTTCACCCTCAGATCTCTTCTTGAATAACCTTTTGGGTAAAATGAAAAGAATGGGTCACTACCCAAACAACAAGGACACATGAACACGGCTTTTTATTGACTAAAAGGCTGTATGGTGACTTAAATTTCTCACACCATTTTATACACTGTGTTTTAATGTTTGGAGTTTCTTTTTTGTTTGTTTTTTTGCACTTGTTAATACGGGATTTTATTTTTGGGACGGTTTCTCAAAGCTAAATTAAGTCTTTTCTCTGTCAATAGATTTCTAGTCATTGTGTGTGTTCATCTGATAGTTCTGTCTTTTATGTCCTGTCAGTTTCTATTAGAGGAATGATTGCTATGATTCCATGCCATAGCAAAAAACAAAATAACAAAAAACAAAAAAAAAACCAACAAAAAACACAAACAACAAAACCACAACAAAAAAACAAAATGCAAAGCAAAACTAAAACAAAACCAAACAAACAAAAAAAAAGAACTAAGCAAAAAGAACAGCAAAACAAAAATGTAACAAGAAAACAAAATAATTTTTAAAACCCCAAAACAACCACAAAAAGCTGCAAACAAATCTAACTGTCCTCTTACCCATGGGAACCACTCATCTCCTTTCCCCTTCCCATCCCCTGTTGCAGACAACATACATTTGCTTCTGTCTGTGTAATCACAATGAATGGGTACACAATTCTAGTGTGCCTCTGCCACTGTTGCACAAACCGGCTGACTGAGCAAACCCAAAAGGAGCATGAAGGGGGTTCCTTTTAGCTGAACAAACAAGTGCTCTCCTTACAAGGTGGGATTGGACAGTTAAAAAATGTAAAGAAATACATAACAAACTGTTGCTCCAATACCCATTTTGAAGAAGTCCAGTCCTTTCTCACTGGTCAGTTGAACAGGAGCAGCCTTTTTTTAGATACGGTATGGAAAACCAGTTATGCTCAGCAAGTTACATAGTTGGGAAGCCTTCATATTGGAGGTGAAGGATTGACATTCATTGTGAATTACGTTTTGAGTTCTGCTGTCGCATAATCAGCAGCTTTCTATAAGGAATGGGAGCAAAGAGCTTCTACAATTCAAGTCTTTTTGTCTTGACAAAATTCCACAAGAAGCCCTTGAGCATCTACAGTACAAAGTATCTCTTTGGTTTTGATTCCGTTGTTTTTCTAATGCGTATGTGTGGCTGAAAGTTATTCTAGTTAATAAGGGTGCACAAGAATGTGTCAGCACAGGTGAAGAAACTTTTTTTTTTTTTTTAATATAGAACAACCATTTTCATAAATGTGCAATAAACCCAGTAAAGATATACTAGGATATAAGTAGTCAAGAGAAAAATTGTAATATGATTGCTGATTTTTCATTGTTTGGGGTGGTTTTTAATTTGTTAACTTTTGCTTTTGTGGGAACATTTCACCTGCTGAGTGTATGAGAATTTGCTTTTTAAAAAGGCTTTTTAGAGTTTACAGTAGAACCAATGGAAGGAAAAGTTCATAAGGGCTGTTTTTAAAAACTTTACATTCCTTCCTATTCTCTAACTACACTTGGAAAGTGCACTTTAGAGATGTTTGCTGTGTAGCTGGGAGACGAAGGAAAACTATAGGAAATGTTCTCTTAGGAAATAAAACATAGTTACCTACTTTCTTGCTATGAAATACCCCTTGATAAATATTGATGTTGTAAGAACATTTAATCACTGGTGCATAATGAATTTTTTGTATACTCTTTACGGTCCGTTAAATTCTGGAGCAAAACAAAAAAGAAGATATCCATGCTGCTTAAGCAGTTCAAGATGCACATGTAAAGCTGCAAAAACTCAAATATTTTGCAAGAGTATTTGTTTTGATAGAGTTTTACTACAACTTGGACTGAGGAGCTTAAAATGATCCGTGCAAATATGGTGACTGCAAAAAGCACCAGCTAATGCAAAATTCTTCAGCAGTGGTTTCTTTCTATAATTTCTCCCTTCCCTTCCTTGCACATGCTATATTTTGTTTAATAAAACATGATGCTTTTTAATTATTTTATCTTCTGTTAGAGGCACATGTATTAATTCTATCGAATTGATGCAAAAAGTTGGGGGGAAATGTAGAAATGCAAATGAAAAAGCCTTAACTAATGGTAGAATGTAGACTTTCGAAAGGACGGAGATGTTACTGAAAAGCGGTGGAGCAATAACTGGGCAGTGTTCTGGTGCTGTACAACAGCTGATGAGTCACTTCTGAGAAAGCTCTTGCTAGGTGAGCTCTTGTTCAACTGACCTCTTAATTCTAATAAGTGTTCATGGTCAGTAAACAGTTTGTTATAACCTTTATCTACCTCTGCTGTGCAAAGGCCATCCAACATACATTTATGTGATGTTCCTCATGTTTTTTTGTTCACGTCATTACTCAGTGTCATCTATTTCTACATTTTACCAATACCGTAGCAAATCTGATTCATCCTAATTGAATGGGCACACAAAGAAGAGTTATTATTTCTGTTTGGCCTCATGGTGAATTAATGTAGAGAGATATCTTTAAGGCATACTCTTTCTTTTCTGCTGCTCTTCTTCATCCTTCATCCCTTATTTTTCTATTAAAAGTGTTTTTAAATGGTGTCAGTGAAAAATATGACTCCTCCACTGCTGGCTACATAGAATCATATACGAAACAGACATGCGGAAATACAGTGACAACATCATCAAATGCATAAAGTAGCCAAATTAAACTTGGGCAAAATGAAGCAGAAAACAATTATGGACTTTCAATTATTACACCGGTACAAGATGTAATCAGTTCCTTCCCCTCTCTCTGCCTGGAGTTAGTGCCTGCAGTTCAATGGTCTGTGATTTTTCTCTGTCATCTTTTTGAGGTCTGTTTCTTTTATTTTTGAAACAAAGAGTCATGTTGCAGAGATGACTACTGCTGGGGTATATCTTGCTACTTTCACTCCAGCATTGTGGTATGCAGCTTCTCTTGATGGCACCTGGGACATCAGGAGTAGACAAAGACTCTTCTATGAAGTTAAGCAACACGTAATCATGTATGATGCGAAATTCCATTCCATCCATTCCTCATTCGTAATAGTTTTCCTGGCACAAATTTAAGCATGCTTGATATTGTGCACATATTACTTTACTGCCAGAATAAATTTGCATCTTACCACTGCTGTAACTGCCATCTTGTTCCATTTCTCCTTGTACTGTATGCCTAATACATACATGATAAAGAGCTGTCTTAACAAAGAATACTAAAATATCCCTGCAAATGGCTGATGAGAAGAAAAGCAAGCAAAAGAAAAAAAAATAGAATAATAACTATTTCATATGGAAGAGAGAAATTTCCCATGTCTTTTATTGTCTTCTTTTCTCAGTAGGGAAAATCCAGATTTTGTGCAATATGTTAATACTGCTAAGCCAAATGTCATATAACATAGTTGGAGCGATATGTTATTCATTATTGCATTTACATTTGGTAATGCATTATACTGACACTTTCATTAAAGAGACAGTATCCTTTTTTATTTAAAAAAAAAAAAAAAGCAGGTGAATGCTGTCCTTCTGCACGCCGTAATGTAAAGACAAAACCTAACAAGAGGTTAAAATGAAATTCCAGTTCTATAAATGATGAAACCAAGCCATCAGCTGCCAAAGAATCTGTGGAACAATAGATACAAACCAAACACAGACTTTCAAGAAATTCCTTCTTGAGAGTTAAAGTTATTCCAAGAGATTAAAGGAGAAAGAATGAGAGCCTCTTTTCAAACAGCAGAAGTGGCAGGTTTCATCTGGTACATGATGTGGCTCTCCATTTATATAGTTATACTCTTCTATTAAAAATGAGGGACAAGGCCTTTGTCTTCTGCTCTCTCTGTATTTGTCACAATAATGAATGTTCTTTTTGCAAGTGTTGCCTCTCTGCACAGAAGATACCTGCTCATTGCAAGAGCTGAAGACAGTTTATGTATATGCACACAAAATTACACAGTGAAACCTGTCTTAAGCGACTGTCCAAAGCACAAACAAAACTCATTTGCAGAGTACAGGTAGCTTTAAGGAAAGCGAAACAGTTTTGATTTAGGAAATTTCAAGATACACACAAACAGTCATCTAATCAAGGGCCTGTGAGGATGCCTGGTCCTTACTGCAGCTTTTGTCTATCAGTGCCACAGACCTGTTATGAGCCTTGCACAGGCAGGATTTGAGCTGCACCCAGTGTCATGCTGACTTCAGTGGGCCTCAATACAGATACAGGTGGGTGTATACCCACAAAAATCACTGTAGTGCACAGGTCTTGATTTGTTGTCCCATAGTCTTCACTCAGGAATTGCTCCTGGGCATGGTGCATCAACAGAGGAACACTGGGTTCAGCCCTAGCCATCTGAGTCTTAAGAACAAGAGACTGGCAGTGGCATATTAATTGTGAATGATCGCATTTTATTATTGTCTATATTAATTTGGCAAAGGTTTGGTTTTAGAAAAAAACCTGGAAAAGATTACATTCAGTTCTGAGTATAATACCACTCATTAAAACTGGGCTGTTGAATGTCAAATATGACTGAAGCACATGCCATCTCACCTGAGGGATTTAATTTGCCAACATCTTCTGCAGCACCTCTGAGCAATCACATTTACTGAAGACCTAGGTTTTCCAGTGTTCTGCATCAGTTTTTCAAATGTTAGCAAGCTTAATCTGTCCCTTGGCGGGGAAGAAGAGAGAGAACTACTGTGAATTATGAAACTAAAAAAAAAAAAATCTGGACCAACTTGGAAAATCCACAATTATTACTAATATAGCATACTTTAGAGTGAAAACACCAAAGGATAATACCTATAAACCAAATAGGGTAAAATTTCTGTATTTGTGTTTCTTACTATGGAGTGTGGATTTCCAGGTAGAATTTCAGCAGCATAAGTTTATTTTGTAATAAGAAAAGTTACAAAATTGTGAGGAAGGGGCTTCTTTGGTTATTCATACCACCCTGCTGTCTCCTTTAAGTTTAGTTAATATTCTTCTGAACTTTTCATTGGATTCTTGACTTTTGCAGAAAGTTCCCAGCACAGACTTTGTTGCAGCAGTTCCAGTGGGTGTTTGTAGCACAGGATGTCTCAGTAATGCCTCATAAGGCAGAGCCTCCATTCAGAGTGCTCACTATACTTTGGCATTCAATCCATTCTGTAGTTTCTCTCAGTCTAACACTACACACACATGACTCAGTGTCCTCTTCAGAGGGGACTGTACCTGCCCTGATCACACCTTCAGTCTCAGGCCCCATTACAAAAGGCAGAGGAACCACCAGAGTGCTTTAAATGCAGTATATGCACTGAACTCTGCAACCAGCTGAAACAGGATTAAAATTAGAGGCATATTTTGTAACTAGTCGTTTGACTAAGAGTGAAGAGTTCGCCAGGTGTGTGTCTTCAAATCCTTTTTGCTTTTCTCATACTGAGGACTATGTCAGCAGAAGGGATAAAAGATTCATCAGTGAATTGCTGTCAAATCTCTCTGTGACATTTCAGACACCTCTCACACCTGCCTGTCTGTAAGACTTTGCCAGGATCTATTGTATCTGAGTAGGATAAGCCAAAGAGAAGATGTGATGCTCCACTCCAGTGCAAGATGAAGAGCATTTGGATGAAGACAACTGCCAGCTGGAACATCTGTAACACAGGCACACATACCCTTCCATCAAGTCCTTAGCAGTGAGGGGAATTAAAAAATGAAGAGGGGTATCTGTCAGAGGAATAAAGCAGGCAGCAGAAGGAAATAATGGCTTCCCACACTGCTGCAAGTTTATTTGAGTGCATCTTTAATCAGGACAATGCTGAGCTGTGCAGCATCAAACTTTTATCTATCTTATAAGAGATGAATATACACCTTTGAATTAAGCTGGATGAAGTGTAATACACAGTAGCAGTTGGCGATACAAAAAGAGAATCTACTGAGGAACATGTACCTAAGTCAGTGACCTACACTGAACAGCATAGTCTTATTTCAGCCCTGCCCTCTCAGAATCATTCTTTGAACATCTAGGAAGTACTTCTCTCTACCAGTTATTCACATTTCTGAATTTTTTATACTGCATTTAGACTCCCACATCAGCTTTGTTTTTTTTGCATGAAATATGAATGGGAGATGAAATGCTAACTATACTAGCTGTAATGCAGTGACTGAATTTTCTGTGAGTGCACGTAAGTCCTTTCTCTAACCATCAGGCTACTCTCTACTGAGCAAGAATGAAAAAGAAGGGTTTTATCTGTTTCTTTTCTGGTGTCACTCCAGCAGACAAAAATTAACAAACTATTAATTTGCCTAGTAAAATTATCCAAGGTCTGGTTACTGCACACTCATGGGAGAGAGATGATCTTTTCCTTCTCAGAGGAATGTTGATATATTATATATTAAGCAGTCAACAACCTGGCAGCATTACCAAATTTTAACAGCATTTATTATAATTTGCAGAAAGAAGACAGAATTTCAACCAAGTGTGTTCAGTTCTATTTCATTTGACAGCGAAGAGCACCTAACACTCTACAGGACCAAGATCTACTTAAGTATTGTCAGCTACTAATCATCTTCCTAAGAAATTTCTGAAAAGAAAGCAGAGCAGCTACATGGGTTGGAAGATATCAGGCCTGTGAACAGTGGGAAAAGTAGTAATTAGATTTTGTGTGTTTTGGAGAAGACTGGTGAAAGCAAAGACAGAAAGAAAACAAAAAGTCTTTTCTTTCTCCTGTTTCTTCTTTCTCTCTACCTTTCCCTTTCTCTGACAGTTGCCAGACTGTCTCTGTCTGACAGACTCGTATGTCTCTGACTAGAGACATATGTTTGCATTAGTAGCCCTATGAAAAATTGAATGCATTTTATGAGATGTGAAGCTCTCCTGCTTTATATTTGCTACACATATAGGGAAAAAACCCAGACGAACAACAGCAAAAAAATTAACAAACCACACATAGACACAAAAAAAAAAACAAACCAAAAAACAAAACCAAACCAAACAACCCTTCAAAACGCCCACAAAAGACAAACCCAGAATGACAGCAAAAACAGACAAAAAGGACTTGGGTTTGTTTTGTTGTTTTTTTTTTCATTCACAGAAAAATATATTCCCATTAGTTTCCTATCCATCACTAGTCTGGTGGACCACTGAATTCAATGGGGCTCATGCTTTTTCTTCTAGATGGGACTAGAATTAATGCCATGGATGAAAATCTACCAAGTCCTTCCACTGATTTCAGGGAGGACTTGGCAAGCCCAAGATCTCTTTGAGCACATTTAAACTCGTATGGATAAATAAATAAGCATGTGAACAGCTGAAAGACTGAAATGTTCCAAAGGTTTGTCCAAGGGGTTGGTCAAATAATTAGCTGCAGCTCTATGCAAAAGTCATGTTGAGCCAAAGCTTTGAGCTTTGATTTGATAGACCTTTCTTTTTCTGAAATCTAACAAGCTTCATTCAGGGTCTGAATATGCAAAAACTTACACAGGATTATAAATATAAAGAAGAAATATTGAAGAAGATTGACTGTATTTTCACTCCTACAAGTGAAAATTAAATTAATGAATTCTGATCATTACATTTGTTATTATTAACCCTTAATGACAATTTATTTATGTAGTTCTTGAGAAGCTGCTTTGTTTCCTTTGTTTGTTTTCTATTGTTTGGTTCAAAACCAGATTCTTGGCCTTTTAAAGATTCATATTGAACTATGCAGCTACAAATCACATGCTTATGTTAAATAGATTTGCAATTAAAATTATTCAACTCTTCTGTTATTCCAAAATTGTATGAATAGAAAGCTCATGTTAAAAGCAAATTAAATTAACTGTGTTTCATCTTGTTTCCTTTTTCCTTTTTTTTTCTTTTTTGCTTTTTGTTGCTTGTTTTGTGGTTTTGCTTTTTTCTTTTTTTTTTTTTTTTTTTTTTCCTCAGAGTTAAGGACTGAATTTTAATTGAAATGGGCTAAACTGGCATCGGTGTTTTTTAACTATATGGAATGTCTTATGAGTCTTAGCATTGAAAAGAGGGCTATGTGGTCCTGTGAGAAAAACAAACAAAAACAAACAAACAAACAAAAAAAGAACAAAAGCTGTAAATTGTAATAATATATTAAATATTGTATTATTATAGCAACTTTAGTTAAGTAATTAATACTATCTTTAATTTTTTACACAGAACTTTGATGAAATAATTTATTACAATGACTCACAGAAACACTTGTTTTCAAAATGACAGGAATAACTGTTGAAGATTGTGAAAAAAATTACTAAAAAATAATGCTCTACTAAGAATAAATTTAACAATGCAAACAGTGAGTCTGACTTTTTGGGTACTAGGGATTTGTGAATGAAATTAAACCCAAAGTGCTGGGGAATGGGGGGAATAATGATTTTTGAGGATGGTTACATTTAAACAACTTCCAGTTTTCCCCAAAAGAAAGACAACCAAACAAAGTAAAAGTAAAAAGAAAGTCAATTATGTTCTTACCTGGACTACAGGTACCTATTTCATAGAAGGCCTCTAACAAAAATATAAAGTTTGAGGCACTTGCCTCTTATTCAACCTTTTTTCCAGACTGTATTGTATTGCATATCTGTACTTTACAGATGTTCATGTCAGATTTTTTATGAGTAGAGTAAAATTAGAAGACATGAAAAAATAATACCTATGAAAGTATTTAATTTTTTAGGTCATGTGTACATCAACTTTCAACGGTGTGACAGCTACCAAAAAAAAAAAAATGTTCATTTCTTACCTATGAGATATATGATCGTGTACAGCAAGGATCTAAATTAATAAGTAGTGTTAGGTGTTTGTCTGTCTGGTCATGCAAGGATTGGTTGTTTTCAAAAGGGCTAGATAACAAAACTGTTCAGAGAGGTGAGTATGGAGACATTTACATGTCAGATTTCAAATGTTTTTGGAACTGTTTTGGGTGACAATGAATGATAGCAACATGTCTGCAAAATCAGTGCTGACCCTTCCTGACAAGATGAACCAATATACAGTGAAACTAATACAAGGTGCTCTGGCAAATAATGGGTGAAAATAAACCTATTTCTAGCAATCTGATCTGTAAGTACAGTGCGGAAATAAGGCAAAAGTCTCGCGGTTTCCTTACAGCGATGTAACCTATGTGAGATCCCCAATCCCTAATCCCCAATCTGTAGTGAGAATTGCCCCTATTCAGGTACAGAAACTTGCACTTGGTCTTGTTTAACTCACATGGGCCCACCCCACAAGGCTGTCAGAGCTGCTCTGTGTTGCATCCGTTCCTTCAAGCATATGAACCACATCACTCGTCTTGATGTCAGCTAAAGATCCACTCGATGTGACCGTGTTGTTGTTGATGGAAATATTAAATAGATTTGTTCCCAATATGGGCCCCTAAGGGACACTACTCATGTCCACTGGAACACTGAGTCATTGCCTGCAAGACTTCGGCCATGGCTACCCAGAGAGTTTCATCCATGAGCCCCATATCTCTCCAAATTAAGAGCAAGAATGTTATGTGGCATCTTGCAAAGGCCTTAGAGAACTCCAGGTAGATTACACCTGTAGCTTTCTGCTCATCCACTGATGCAACCATTCCATCATGGAAGGCCACTAGATTAGTTCAGGCCTGATTTGCCCTTGGTTGTCTTGAATTATGTCCTTGTCTTCCACATGTTTTGACATAAATTCCAGGAAGATCTGTTCCATGATCATACCAGCCACAGATGGGAGGCTGACTGGTTGGTAATTCCCAGGGTCTTTCTTTTTATCTTTTTTAAAAATGGCTGTAACATTTCCCTTTTTTCAGACTCTGGAGACTTCATCTGACAACTATGACTTTTCATGGAGAGTGGGTTGGCAACTACATCAGTCATTTCCCTCAGGACCCTGGGATGCATCTCATCAGGTTCCACAGATTTAGGTATGTTTGTGATCCTCAGGTGGTCTTGATGCTGACCTTCATTTACAAGGGGTGGGACCTAGTCCCTGCCTTGAGGCTCAGGGGGTTGAGCTGTCTATACTCCTAGAAATTTTTATCTTTCTAGAATGGGAGTATATATAATCTATATCTAATCAATGTTTATAAATATATGAGGGCTGGATATGAAGAGGGAGGGGACAGGCTCCTACCAGTTGCATCCTGTGATAGGACAAGGGGTAACGGATGTAAACTGCAGCACAGGAAGTTCCACCATGAGGAAAAACTTCTTTACTGTAAGGGTTACAGAGCATTGGAACAGCCTTCCCAGGGAGGCTGTGGAGTTTCCTTCTCTGGAGACTTTCAAGACCCACCTGGATGTGTTCCTGTGTGACCTGGGCTAGATTATATGGTCCTGCTTTGCTGGGAGGATGGGGTTGGACTCAATGATCTATGGAAGTCCCTTCCAACCCCTGACATCCTGTGATCCTAGTCAAATACATAGATACCTTCATCCCAACACTAATCTAACACAGATTTAATAAAGGTTATCAGGAAATTGTTGTCACAAGAACAATTAAACCAGAGTAATACACATAATTAGGCATTTAACTTATGCTGAAGTTAAATAATAATTTAAGTTTTAGATTATTCATATTTTAAAGTATCAGAAATACACCTTTGTTGTCAATATTAGCTTTATTATAAATACCATTATGTACACACAGGAAATTCAGTCTCAGCTTCATATCAAATATGTATTCTCTTACATTAGTTAGTGAAGCATTGTGTATTCCTAGTTTATCAAAATAATACATAATTATTTATTTTCTTCAATATGTCTTCTGATTTTGATGACATTATAAAAAATTTTATGTTCCACACAAAGCTGTGAAAATCAGTCTTGCAAAACAACAGAATGTGTTTTAAGAACTGCATCCAAGCTCCAAGTATTTTGAAAGATCAGATGACACATGGAAGCCAAGTCACAGTCACTTTTGACTCTTGCAACTTTTAAAAAAAATATAAATTGAAAGTTCATCACTTGATTTAGAGTAAAAGAAAGAAACTGCCACTGTGGCTGGTTTCCTACTGAAGCAGCCATACAGATCAAATCCTCTAGATATTGAATCTATTTCCACATGTACTCCCAGACCTTTTGATAGGATACAGTAACATCAAAGTCACCTGTCTGCAATAAAATATTCTGGATCTTTTAGCCCTCATAATCCCAGTATGTGGTTCTTGGCTTCAATAATATTTTGAATTTCTATTTGTAGGCATAGGCAATTTCTATGTACTCAAGTGTATACTGAGCAGGATGTCTACTACTCATTCTATGACTACTACCTTCAAGAAGTACTTTGACAGCTGTTCTATGGAGGCTTTCCAGATACATAATTTGATGAAGTTTGGGATGGGGTTTTTTGGTTTATCGCTGTTACATCATGACTGTCAATACTATATCTTCCAGAAGCACAGAACTGGAGACAAAATTTACCCATTGAAAAGCAGTTATTCATTGTCTCTTCATCTTCAGACAGAGTACAGTAATACCTAACTATCCTACCTTTGAACTTCACACAGTGTTTTGTTTAAAGCAAAGTTGCAGATGAAACAAATGCTTCGTAGGGTCCATAGGTTTCTTTCTTAATAAATCTTTATATTTCAAAACCTGGAAATGAATTTCTCTATCAGGTCTTCAACTCAATCAAAGACTCAGAGCTGAACAACCTCTTTTTCTCTAATCTTCTGGTAACCAGAATTCCCACGTAGGTGTCAATTCTGTTATTCGTTTATAGTTTAGATTCCATCTCACTGCTAAAGAGATGTATCTGAAGTGTCACATTTTAAAATTGGATAAATAAATTTCTCCCCTAAATAAAATGCATTATAAACATAATGGATTCAATAAACAATGAAATTGAATGCGAGTAAAGACTTTGCAGTGCCTGATATCTCCTACTAGCTCTACAGCAAATCTACAGTTTTGTGTCAGGTAAAGAGGCTTTATACATTTGTGGGGGAAAAAAAGAGCCCTTCACTCAGCAAACTCTTTAAGCTATTCATAGGAAATAGACTCTTTGTATCCATAAGAATACCGTAGTCTTTAAATGATTTTCTCCCTAGGTTTTGGACATCCTATTCAACAATACAAGAAGAACATATGCAAGGATATAAGAAGTAATTCTCCTCTTTATGTGGAATATCCCTGTTTTTTCTCCAAATACCTGAGGATTTAATTGAAATAAGGGAGAGGAGATTCAGCAATCCTTATGATATGGGGAGAGGAAGTTAATTTACTTCTCTTTCTTCTTCCCGTCCTTGTATTATTATTTCTCTTTCCTCTTCCCATCCTTGTATTACTGCACACACTCATACTTTTTTTTTCAGTAAAGTGGTTTAAATATATGCAGCATGTGAGTAATGCTGGTTCAGTTTCTCCTGTGTCTGAGATCTGCATCCTTCATGGACTTACCCTGACCTTCACATTAATGGGCATTGTACCCTTACTCTTTTTTGTTTTGTTTTTTTTTTTATTGGTTGTCTGGCTTTTTTTTTTTTTTCCCCCTGTCATATGTGACATGTTTCCAGTTACAAATTAATGAGAGTGGAAAAAGGGGGATTGGAAATAGATGCAGAATATTTAGGAGGGCAAATAAATTTTTTTGCTTTATATTCTTTTTCTTCTCCAGCTCTCAGCATCTTGCTGTAATACATTTCACATCATCCATCACATCCAGAGACTTCATGACTCATTACCTATTCTTTCCAAAAGGCAATCCTCCAAGGATGTGCTGTCCAGGACACCAGGCTCATAGAAGAATAAGTCAGAGGCAGACATTTCAGGTGCAGGATTTCCAAATCCTAGCATTTTACTTTGCATTTTCAACTCTTCTTTATTCAAATATCTTTTAAAAAAAAATTAAAAAAAAAAAATCACTGGAAGAGAAAAATTACATCCAGTTTTATCTATTTTCAAGTGATATAGTGATCTCATAATCCTCATAGATAAACTCAAGAAAAGTGTGTTAGATGATTGGATCATGAGGTGGGTTGGTAACTGGCTCAACAATAGAGTTCAGAGTTGTGATCAGCAGTGCGGAGTCCAGTTGGAAACCAGTGTTGTTTCCCAGGCATCATTACTGCATCCAGATTTGTTCAGTATCTTCATCAGTGACCTGGATGAGGGGAGTTTGAGTGTACCTTCAGCAAGCTCGCTGATGATACAAATTCAGGAGGGTGGCTGGCGCACTGGGAGGCTCTGTTGCCATCCAGTGAGATCTGAACAATGCCTGAGTGAAGGCAATTCTCGTGAAGTTCAGTAAGGACAAGTGCAGAGCCCTACATTAGGAAGGAATAACACCAGACACCAATAGAAACTAGTGGTCATCCTTCTGGAAAGCAGCTCCACAGAGAAAGACCTTGGAGTCCTAGTGGACAGTAAGGTATTCATGGGACAGCAATGTGTCCTTGAGGCCAAGTGGGCCACCAGCATACTGGGGTGCATTAGGAAAAGTGTTCAGAAGGTTTAGGGAGGTTCTCCTCCCCCTCTACTCTTCCCTGGTGAGACCATGCCTGGAATACTGCGTCTAGTTTTTGGGATCCCAAGTTCAAGAGAGACAAGACTCCGCTGGAGAGAGTCCAAAGGAGAGCTGCAGGCATGACTGTGGGACTTGAACACATCTCCTGTGAGGAAAGACTGAGAGACCTGGGGCTGTTTAGTCATGAGAAGAGAAGGCTGAGGGGGGATCTTATCAATGTCTATAAATATCTGAGGGGTCAAGATGAAAGCGGCAGTCTCTTTTTGTGGTGCCCAAAGATAGGACAAGGAACAACACATACAATCTACAATGCAGGAGATTCCACCTCAGCATGAGGAGACACTTCTTTACAGTGAGGGTGGTGGAGCACTTGAATAGACTGCCCAGAGAGGTTGTGGAGTCTCCTTCTCTGGAGACTTTCAAAACTCTTCTTGTTGTGTTGCTGTGTGGCCTACCCCAGTTGATCCTGCTTTGGCAGAACATTTGGATTTGATGGTCTCTGGAGGTGCTTTCCAATCCCTAATATTCTGTAATTCTATGATTCTGTTATTTAAAGTACAATTAACCTGTGTTTGAAACAGTTGGGTATTTTCTGGTGACTTAATAATGCAATTTCACTTCCTTTTTTGTTACAATAATCCTAAACAGTCAATACTGCTGAGTTCATCATAAACCAGAAGGGAGATCTGCAATACAGCATTTTAAATCTTGACAACATATGCTCGTTGATTGCTCATATTGTTATTTCCACAACAGAAGTTCCCCTAGACTCTAATTGTAGGTGCGGGGCAAACAAACAAACAAACAAACAAAACACAGGAAATTAAATTTGCAAGGGTTTTGTTATTGGGTTTTGATTGTTTATAAATAGTGGTGCTGTTTATGAAATGAGTTTGACTCCAAATGAATTTCAGCTGCTAAGAAAATAATTGTCCATGCATGTTGATGAAAGCTAGTTCAGTGAAAACCTTGTGTACTGACTGTCAGCTCCTGTGCTCAATGTATTGGTTTCTATTTTAATTGCTCTTTTAAAAAATGAATCATGAGGAAAATAATGAAGGAAAACATTTCTGTGTAATTTCAATGGGCTCGAATCTCCGATTTTTTAAATTTTTTTTTTTTTTATAAAATTACCTTTAGTACTCGTATTTCTTAAAAGTCCCAGAGCTTCCAAAAACTGAGTTTCTTTAATAGCCACCAGGTGGCAATCATAAACTTAGCCTGCTCTAATCAGCTCTTCTGAAGCAGTTACTGCAGCCTGAGAATATGCTCTAAGCATAAAGCAGAGAAAGATATCTCCATGGTGACTATTATACTGTGTTGTCTGTCATGAGTGAAACTAGGTGAAATCATGATCATGCTTCTAAATTACTTATTTCATGTCATTAAATCCTGAGCAGCTAACCTTGAAAAAAATGTGTTCTGCTGAAACATGTACTTTGTCTTACAAAGGGCTTGTAGATAGCTTATTACTCATGTGGTATTTTCAACCTTTTGGACAGTGACCGTAATGAGCATTCCTGCAAAACATATATATATATATATATATATTTAAATTGTCTTTTCTATCCAAGTAAAATAGCTAATTTATACTAATTCTGCCTGAAGTACTTGTTTTTCCCTGTCTTCTGTCAAGCCTTTGCACGAGGCATTGCAGATCTGTGCTGGGTAGGCAAAGAGAATCTACACTTTCCGTCTTATGTGATTTGGTTTTGAAAAGCTGAAAAACCTGTAACAGCCACTCCACTGTTAAATAGTTGGAAATAATAAGAGAGAACTCAGAGAAACAAGGAAACAACAAGAGTAGAGTAGGAACTGTTCAAAGGTCTTAGAATCAGATACGGGAGGGGGGAGAATCCATTGTACAATAAGCTTTGAAGGACATCGGTTTTAAAGCACAGAAATAAGACACTTTCATACTTACCCTACTTGTAGGCAGAAGTCTTTTTCAGTGGTAGCAGTCTTGACATGAAAAAATAGTACTAATGAAACCATCTCAGCCTACATGAGGTACCCTAATGATAGGAAACTATCTTATAGAATGACACTGGCTGTGAGTTAGTTATTCATCGTTTTCTACTTTAAACATTCTTCAGTATCCTTTTGGAGCATTTGTTAGGTACAAGGTAGCAGACGTCTGGTTGATGTAGAAATTCCTGTAATCATGTAGTCTGTTGTATCTTTTGGCTTTTCATTGCCCTCCAGCGTACACATGGTATTGCATCTCATCCCCTGTCAAAGACAAATTTCCAAAGTACGTTTCCATTACAGTTTTAACCTCTCCTCTGCTGCTTGAAGATAAAATTCACTGCTTAAAATCAGATTTAGAGCAAATACAAAGGTTTAATGTTACTCCTTGGAAGAAATAAAACAGAATAATTTCTGATTTTTAAAAATGTGTGAGAGACTATACGATCAGAAAAAAAAAAAAAAAACAACCCAAAAAAACCCCAAACCAAGGGCCCTGCAGATTCTTGAATCTGAAGTGGTTTGGTTTGGTTCGTTCTGAAGCGAACCTGTAATTGTCCATAGCAGTCGCTAGATGGCAGTGTTACATTAGTCAAAGCGCCACCTTTTATTCCTGGTTTTGTCAGAAACCATCACTTCAACGTTACAAAGTCAAAGCATAATTACCACTAATGCTCCCCCTCTCTTGAGCAATGCCATCAGGGTATATTCTGCAGATGAATGGAAACTGTTAATTATAATTACATTAGACACTCATATTGTACTTTTCAGCAGTGCTGGTGTCGTCTTTGGATCTTAGTTTATCATTACGCAGGAGATACTAAAATAAAAGGGTGAAGACCACAGTGACAACACTCCTTTGCACTATGAAAATTATGTATCCTATTCCTCTAACAACTCAGCCCAATGATTTGAAAATGCTTGCATTGGGTAATTTTGCACCTATATATTACATATATGTGACAAAATCCAGAACGTTTAATTGATGTTTTTGTTTTAAAATCTTTGCAATCCAATTAGTATGTTTCCTTTCGTTTACAAAGCAGAAATATTTCATATTCATCTAACCTTGAAACATATATCCTCATTCTCAACTCAGCCTCCAGGGGACTGTTTCAAGTAGAGTTAGAGTATGTGTACAGCACAAAATCTTGCCTCCAACAAAACTGGGGAATAGCATGTACTTTCTTAGCTCTTCATACTCTCTTCTTCACACCAGTTTTCCTATCTCTATTTTCCTCTCCCCAACGACCTAGTTTATTCTTAGCATGCTAACCTTTCCAGCAGAGACCTGTCATCTTCCACTTAGCATTTTATTTAGCTGATCTTTCACTATCTGCTGGCATACCTCCCTGAAATTTATCAGCTATGTTCAATTCAGTGCAGTGACTGCTGCACTGAATCTGCAGGTGTGTTACATTATTCAAACTTCTGCTGATTCTTCCCAGAACTTGCCTGAACTTATTATTGCTTTAAGTGCCTATGAACATATTTATTTGTACCACTTTAATTATACCGGTTTGATCAAATGACTGTAATGCCACTGTCTACAGTGGTGATGAAATTGTACTGCTATAATGGACCTTCTGCTGTTTGTAAATGTACATTTTGTTCCAGCTACAGCAAGGTTGAGTAAGCTGTTACAGCCTGCAGCATATCCTTACTTTGGCCCTAGCAACAATTTCTACAGGTTTTATCTCCATCTGAAAATTCAGCTGAGAAGCTTATCCAAATGCTAAAATGTTCCATCCTAAATGAAACAAGTCTGTTCATTGGTTCATACTGATGAAACCACTAAGTGACCTTTCCCTGATGAGATCATGATCATAAACTGGTCAAGAGCTATCTCGTAATAGTGCAAAATACAGGTGCCAGGGCACAATTTTTGCCTTGTACCAAACATCAGGTCTCTGTTCAAAAATATTGTTACCACCCTGAATCATACTGCTATATAGATGCCCACTTTTATGCATTTCAGAATGCCATCTGAGCAGCACACAAATTTTTCTCCTTTAAAAACAATTCCTCAATATCTTTCTTTAGGAAAAATACAATTAGGGTTTGGTTTTGCTTTTTTGGGTCGTGGTTTGTGTGTTGGTTTTTTTTCTTTCTTTTTCCTGTTACAACTTTCCAATCTTCCTCAAACCTAAACTGACCTACTGCGAGGTTTTCTGCCATGTGGCCTGTAGTCTGGAAGCTCTAATTGCTGCAAGGCAAGCCGAGGTCCTCAGGGCTCTCAGTGATCTGTGTGCACAGCGGGGGACCTGGAATTCTTCACTGGAGGTACTGGTCCTTGTCTTCCCCAGCTTACCAGCACTGCAGGAGCTTGCCAGGAGGAGTGTCAAGGAAACAGAAAACCGGCTGTTCATCAAACAGGTTTTTCCTGAGAAACCTTCCTGGGTCCAATTGGGAAATTAGAAGAATTTGACATGTTTTGGTGGAACATCTGAAATGTTGTTGAATGTGCATTTCCCAGTGGAAGATTTCCAGACAGCTGTCATGAATTCAGGCCAATAGAGATAAACAAACAAACTGAAGATACCATAATGATTCTCTTCTCTTCTTTGCATTAATGCCTCAGCTCATTTGCAACAGAATCCTTCGAGTGCATTCAGTTTATCTGAACTCAGAGACAATTATGTTGACATTTTGGCACTCTTCAGGTAGAAAATACCTTTTAGGAGAACTGATAAAGAAAATGCATGAATATATGGTGAATTTCACTTAGTTCATCTGCAAGACCCAGGCAGATAAATCTATTCTTCACCTTAGCAATTAGTCACAAGCAATTATAAGATCGATGTTCACATTGCTGCATATTCGGTCAACTTCCATCTCCTTCCTGTGTCTCAGAGGTGTATACATGTAGATCTCCATGCATGAGACTGTTGAGAATTCAAATTATGAAACAGAAATAACAATGGTATATTTAAGATTTATCGTGATGAAGGATTTTACTCTAGCATTTTAAAGGTAAGTATCATGGCTTGACATAGTCATCCAAGGGTCCCTATGGAGAGAACAAGGAAATTCTTGAGTGACTTATGTTGTACTAACATTCCCAAGGTGGGAACATCTAAGAGAGGTTAGAAAAACTTCAGTTTAAGAATGCCTATTACCCTTTGCTAAATACAGACAAATCTTGAGTGAGTAGGTCAAGCCTGGGTATCTAACTTTGGGAAACTTAAAGTTAGTTAAGTGTGACCCAGTCGGTAGTCCTCCAAGAGAAAATAAAATTCCCTCTCTCATCCAAAAGCATTTCATTCAAACTATTAGGAGGACTTGCTGGCTATATCTGAACCTGTCAAATGTTGATACTGACCTCTCTGACCTCAACCAAACCTCTTTATCAAACGCTGGTAATATAATGTCCCATGAAGTTATTATTTCATAAATCAATTTTGCACTTGTTCCCATTTAGAGTCAAGTTTCAGATCAAAGGTTTTTGTTCTCTTATTCAAAGCTATCCAGGAAAAAGTGATCTGAGGCATTTGCATTTAATTAAGGTTACCATTTTTCACTTGACCATGAAACCTTTAGTCAGCAGGGAGACAACTGAATGTAAGAAATGAGTCCACAGTGAACTCTTCACTGGAAAGATATCACATCTGCATAGTTTCTCCATGGATAGGTCAGGAGGTTGTTGGAACTCCCAGTCAGTCTCACAGGTCCATATTGCTTTGCTGGAACACTTGACTCTCTGTGATATATATGTACATACGTACTATAAATCTGTATTTGAAAGTCAAGTCAAGTAGGTACAGCTAAATGTGTGCACACAAATATCATATTTGCCTCACATAGGCAGTAAAAAATTTATTTATTTCCACACACAAGGAATTTTAAAATAATCCATATCTCTCTTCAGTCTCTCAGAATGGAGACTGTAGTTAATGATACGTGTGATAAAATGGCGTTCAACAAATCCAAGTGCCAGGTGCTGCACTTTGGCCACAACAACCCCATCCAGAGCTATAGG
>VWZE01015760.1:92391-129936 GCA_013396675.1 Eubucco bourcierii
GGAATGTAAATTAGAAAAAAAAAAAAAAAAAAAAAAAAAAAAAATCCAATTGGGTGGTGCTTTGTTCACCTGATTGAATTTTTCAATCCAAAATGAAACTAACTCACTGAAGAGCTGTGGGAGAGAGTGTAGGGCAGGCAGAATTCAGAAGTTTAAAAGCTGCTTTTATTTTTTCACTCCACTTCAGACACTAAGTAGCTCCCAGCTGTGTTTGTCAAGATAAAATAAAACTGACAAGATGGCAAGGCGAGAGAAACAAGGCTGTACAGATGTGAAAATGCTCTGTTGGATAAAGCACTGACTGGATGAACAGGCTCAAAGAGTGGTGGTCAGTGGAGTTAAATCCAGCTGGCAGCTAGTCACAAGTGGTGTTTCTCAGGATTCAGTGTTGGAACCACACCTGTTTAACATCTTTACTGCTGATCTTTGTGAAGACATAGAGTGTGTCATCAGTAAGTTCACAGATGACACCAAGTTGGGTGGGAGTGTTGATCTGCACAAGGGTAAGCAGGCATTACAGAAGGACTTGGATAGATTGGATCAATAGGCCAATGTCAATGGCATGAGCTTCAAGAAGGCCAAATGCCAGGTCCTGCCTGCATTTGGGTAACAACAACCCCAAGCAACACCACAGGCTTGGGGAAGTGTGGCTGGAGAGCTGCTTAGCTGGAAGTTCTAAGCAATGAGCAGCTGAATTTGAGCAGCAGTGTGCCCAGGTGGCCAAGAAAGCCAATGGTATCCTGGTTTGTGTTAGAAATGCTGCATCCAGCAGGAGTAGGGAGGTGATTGTCCCCGTGTCCTCAGCACTGGTGAGGCCACACCTCAAGTATCATGTTCAGTTTTGGCACCTCAGTGCAAGAGAGATGTTGAGGTGCTGGACAGAGTGCAGAGGAGGGCAACAAAGCTGGAGAAGGGCCTGGAGAATAAATCTTATGAAAAATGGTTGAGGGAGCTGGGGCCGTTTAGTTTGAAATAGAGGAGGCTGAGGGGAGACCTCATCACTGTCTACAGCTACCTTGAAGGACATTGTGGAGAGGCTGCTGCTGGTCTCTTCTCACAGGTAATAGAAGAAGAGGGAGTGAGCTCAAGATGCACCAGATCAGGTTTAGACTGGACATTAGGGAAAAAAAATTCCCAGCAAGAGTGGTCAGGCATTGGAATGGTCTGCCCAGAGAGATGGTTGAGTCACCAACCCTGGATGTGTTTAAAAGTCCTTTGGATGTGGTAGTTGGGGACATGATGAACCTTGTAGAGTGGGGTTATAGGTTGGACTTGGTGATCCTGAAGGTCTTTTCCAACCTGAATGACTCTGTGATTCTGTGAAGATAGAGTCATTAGAGAGAATTCAGGATGCACTAAAAAGTCATCATGAAATAAAACACTTGTGATATAAAATAGAAATAAAATTAAAAACAAAGCCAAAAACACACTTTACAAAAGCACTGACCTTTGCAAGTCAATGCTTAATAAAATTCTCTCAAGACTGAAAATCAGAGTGGAAGATTAAAATTCTTCAAAATCTTTGTATTGTTAGTAGCAACCAATTCCTGAATTTGAACCTCAGGGTTTTACATATTCTACAATAAATTTAAAAAAAAAAAAAATGTAGTAAGATCTAAGGTCAGCTATAACTCTCAAAATGTCACTTTTTAAAACTAGCAAAGGAAATTAACAGTCTATGGTTATAAGACCATACCCATCCACCCAGATATATGCAGACATAGCAGATCAATATACAGACAACAGCTGATCCTCACTGTATGTGAGGTTTGATTTGGTGTCTGAGGTAGGGATAGGTCTTTATTATCAGCTAAATGGAAGCAGCTAGTATCTGAAAGTGAGAAGTATCAAACATCGGCTGCCTAACTTAGCCTTTTATTTAAACTGTAAAATTAGCCAATCCATCCTGCAAAGCCTGAAGCCTTTCAGGACGAAATGTTGACATCTGCATTTAAAAGAATCCCAACAGTTTTTTGTAAAAGGGTGGCAAATTAACTCCTTACAAAAGTGTAATCCCTAACAGAAATATACTTGATCACACAACAAGCAAGGGTACATGTTAACCAGTGTTGTTGCAAAGGCTGCTTAAACCAAACCTTAGAGCACAAAGGGTTTGTGGATGGAATAGGATGGCATAGAGGAATGGATGTGTCAGATGACTGGCACCACAAATGTGTAAGAAAGGATGTCTTTTGTTTGCTCATTTACCATGCACCTAGTATTTTTACGGATGTTATTCAAGGAAAGTTGCCATTTACTTCCAGACCTCCTATAATGCTGTGTGTACTTTTCTGAGAGGAAGCAGCAGGAAGTGACTTTACCTCATGTTGCACACTCAGCTCTAAAAGCAAGGAGGACTCACTAATTTCTGGAAGAAATACCTATGAAGACCCATTCTCCATCTGTCTTGAAAATTTCTTTAGAAGCAAATTGCCAAAAAATAGACAAGACATACAAAAAGAACATCACCACATAGTTGCCTTACTCTTTCTGCTGCTGGCAACTAGCAGGGACTGAATTTTGGCCTTACTGAAAATTTGGTTTGATTCAACACATCCATCCTTACATATTCCTGTAACAACTCTAGTCTCTAGGTGACACTTTAAACCTAGGAATATTTCCAATAACTTCAGAGATGTCTGTACTATTGCCTTAATATTATGCCTCTTAATTGCTCTAGTGAGTCAGGCATTCAGGTTCCACCTCTAGAGATATTGCACATGGGAGCAGAATTTAAAAATATTATTCCTTGAAAAGCAGAAAGATAGTATCAAGTATGAGTATTTACAGTGACTATTTCTTGGAAACTTAAATAGTTGTTCTTTGGGGTTTACTTTAGGGTTTTTGCTTTTTGGTTTTTTTGTGGGTTTGTTTTGGTTTTGGTTTTTTTAATATCAATCCCTTCCTAGTAGAGTGTGTCACTGCTTACCTGTTAAGTTCTGTTATCTTGAAACATGCAGGCAATCACTCTTCACTGCTGTTGATGAGAATTCAAACACTGCCACTGTTTGTCTGAAGAGGCATATTTTATTCCTTTACTCTTTATCCCAGCAAATAATTCTTCCAGAAAAACAAAGTAGTAGCATAAATACAAATTTTGCAATAGTTTATATAAGAAAACAAAAAATACCCCCAAAACAAACAAACAAACAAACAAAAACCCAAACTCAAAACCTTCAGAATTTGCATTCAGGCAAGTATAAAGACACAGGGTAATTTTTAGAGCAGTGCATGAGACAGGTATTTCTTATGAACAGATATGAATACTGAGTAACACATAGAATCACAGAATGGTAAAGTTGGAAGGGACCTCAAGGATTATCTAGTTCCAACCCCCTGCCATAGGCAGGGACACCTCCCAATAGAACAGGTCAGTCAAGGCCTTGCCCAACCTGGCCTTGAACACCTCCAGGAAAGGAGCATCCACAACCTCCCTGGGCAACCTGTGCCGGTGTCTCACCACCCTCACTGCAAAGAACTTCCTCCTAACATCCGGTTTAAATCTCCCCTCTTCCATTACCCCTCATCCTGTCATTACAAGACCTTGTCAATAGTCCCTCCCCAGCCTTCCTGTAGGCTCCCTTCAGATACTGGAAGGCTACTATAAGGTCTCCTCGAAGCCTTCTCTACATACCACCTTTTACATCCTTGAGAATATACAATATCTGATTGAGCATTGTTTCTCATTTCATATGGATGCTGCAATGTCCTTAGTTAACTTCATCAGGTTGCGAATTAAACAGTAGTAAATAATTGCAGTAGGTTCCAGGCCTTTTTTTTTTTAACTTCTCATAACACTCATTTAGATTCCAGCTGAAGAATTCTCCATTAGTCATGAGAAATAATAGGCTTATAAATTCATTAATTTTGGATAAGCTTTTTTTTCCCTAGCAAGTTAATAAACACAGTTTTCAGTTAACTTCCCATCTTTCTTTAGGCATATAGGAAAGAGGTA
Source organism: Eubucco bourcierii (assembly GCA_013396675.1). Classification (NCBI taxonomy): domain Eukaryota; kingdom Metazoa; phylum Chordata; class Aves; order Piciformes; family Ramphastidae; genus Eubucco; species Eubucco bourcierii. The sequence goes on from VWZE01015760.1 coordinate 96,347, forward strand.
GTTCCATTAGATTTTGTCTCAATTTAATCCCTCGATGTTACAAATGGAAAATGCAATTAAAAGCACTTCTGAAACCTTTCCCTAGAGTGCTGTTTACAATATTGCCTGCGTTAAGCAGTCCATGTCAGGTGATGCATCTGCATTGTTTTGGGTTTTTTTAGAACACACACACACGAAACAATACTTTTAGTATAAAAATGTTTTTATCAAGATGTGATAATTGAATACATGGGTTCTTGACAGGTTTGCAAGCCGACTGCTGCCAGATTAACCTGAATTTTAATTTTTTCAGTTGTTTTCTCCCTCCTGTATCACCATGAGAGCTGTAAACATCCAGCAGACTTCAGCTGAATCCACAAATTTCATAGGCCTTTTTAAAGTAATTTTTCCTGTTTATTCCTTCTAAGCAACTATGAGAAAACTGATAGCTTTGACACTAGATATGCCCCAAATATGTTATCTATCACCTCATGCAAACTCTGTTTAGATAAGCAAAGTGGGATATATCTCTATACCTTTACATCTGTAGATTTCTACATCCAAGGTCATCAATTAAACTCTTTTCTTAGTGGGAGAAATGTAAATCAGGGATTTTTAACTCATCTGAATTGTTCCAATGCTGGTGCCTTAGAGATTAGATGAGTTACAACTGTTTGTTGAGGAGTTACTCTCTTGAATTCCATACCATCAAAGCTCCAAAATGACTAGGTGTTGTTGGGGGTGGGGGGGAAGCATTTTTGTTTGCTCTGGGGTTTTCTGTTTGTTTGTTTGTTTGTCTGTATTGCTTTTAAATCTTGGCCTTCTAATTGTAAACTGACAGAAAACACAGGTTTCTTGTTTTATTGAGTTAAATACCAATTGACCCCACAAATTCTTCTAACACTATAGGAACTGATAATGATAACAACAATAACATAACAAAAGGCTAAAAAAATAAGAAAAAACCCTCAACGAAAAACCATCACAAGCGGTCCTAGTCCACTGCTGTTAGATTTCTAGAAGAATCTTCATCAAAGGTATTTAAAAAAATAGCTTTTTTTTTTTTTCTTTCCCTAGGATAAACAGTGCTCTTACAGAGTGGCAAGTGATCTATAAATAGGAAACAAAGACCAGGAATGCACTTTCAGTTCCCAGAATGATGGAGTATACAAGTGGCTTTGCTCCAAACCTAGCATCTCTACAACCTGAAATAGCCACGAATATTCAGAGGAAAAAAAATTAAAAGGAAAGAAATTTAGAAAGAAAGAAAGAAAAAATAAGTATGTGTAAAAGTTGCAGATGATAAAACAAAAAAGGCCAACATTTCAAAACTTGACTATAAAATTTGAAGTGAAAAGATGTCATAATATATGGGAAAGTAGGTAGCAAAATAACACCTGAAACTCAGCATCCATAAGCAAGAAATGCCTCATGTGGAAAAAATATAACTGTAAAAATATCTGTATAATTGCAAGCTGTAAGTTTGGTATTGCAACTAAGAAAATAATACAATATCATAGTATGTGACTCCCAAAAATACCAACCCCATATTCATGAGACATAAGGAAAAATGGCAGAACATAAAGAATTACGAAGGAAGGAAATGGAAACAAGGTTAGGAATTTTATTGTCATTGTGCTATTGACTAAACATGTGGTGGGCATCCATCAATGAATTAAACTCTTGTGCTCCCTTTCAGAAACTCAGAAGGAAACTAAGAAAGATACAGATAATGGAGGTAACATATTAGCAGAGGTTAGGAAGAGTAAATGTCTTCTGCTTAGGGAAAAACGATACAGAAGTTATGGGGTAGGTATCAGTTTAATTATACATGACAAAGAAAAAATAGTATGGAATAACTAACTATTCACTATTCACCATAGAAAACTAGAAGAGCAGAAGAGCACTTATGCTATCAAGCAGAATAGAGAGAGACAACCTTTCACAGAGTGGACAATTAAGCTGCAGAGCCAGTTACAGGACAATGAGTTGACAAGAATGAGTATCTAGGGGGAGAAGCCAAAACAGTAGTTAAAAATTAATTTATGATCTAATTTCTGGGTTTGCCTGGAAAGTATAAAAATACACATAGGAAGAATATTTGCTCTTTTCTTATGCTTTTCCCCCCAAACATCTACTGCTGGCTATCACTGGAAACAAGGTAATGGACTTCCCAGACTCAAATTCCAGTTAGTCGTTCTTGTGTTCTAAAAAAAAACAAACCCCAAACCCAAAAGAATCTAAAATATTAAGAACTAAGTGATACCTACAAATAGTTAAGACCAATAGGTAAGAATGGGTATTTCATTTAACAATTGCCCTCTTGATCTTCTCATTCAAGCCAAGTTTCTGCCTCACTCTTATTGGCAGGCTAGGGAAGATTCCCTCCCAGAAAAAAAAAGTTGTCATAGACCATGACTCAAATTTTAATTTTTTTTTTTTTAAAATACTGGAAGAAGAAGTGCTTTGTTGAAAAATGAGTATTTACTCTAAAACATTAAAGTTACATTTTCAACCAGATTTCTTTACACCAGTCTTTGAACTGCTGGGGCCAATATGTTTCTCTGACTGCAGTTTGTTTTGTAGCCAAAGGAGAAATGATCAAAAAAAGTAGAAAATTTAAGGTTGTTAATATTTTGTACAGAAAGTTGATGACAAAATCTGAAAATTGGGTGTTTTATCTATATATTGACAGATTACTTTTCTGAAGATGCAATTGTAAGGCACAACCAAAGAGTGAAAATCTGTGTCTTTGCTCTGTTACACTTCCTCCAACATAAATTTGTATTAAATAATAAGAACTTTTAAATGTAAATGTGTTCAATTTGCAATCATGTGAGACCTCACACTGGTTTCCAGGAAGAGAGATAAGAGAGACAGTAGTTGTTAGTAGTAATTTCTTTTTTTCTTTTCTTTTTTTTTTTTTTTTAACAACATAGGAATACACATGCCTGGTCTCCCAGACATTCATTATCTGCTCCTGTTTAGCCTTGATCTTTGTTTGGGTTAGGTTGCCAAGCAGTCTACCTGATAGACTTTTTATAGATTCAGGGTCACAGAAAGATATTTAATCTCTGACTGTTAAAAGCAGTGGATAAAAACTATTAAATTTATTTCTGTGGTCTCCCATATCCTTTTGGAAAATAGAGGATTTTTGAAACAATCTGAGAGAGTGACACATCTGACATAGTAGCAGGTAGGAAAAATTATACTGTACATATTTTTTCCCTGAAGGGACCCATATGCATGAAATTTCTGCTTAGGAATAGATGTGTAAAGTGTATTTTTTCTCTTTCCTGGCATGCCATGCCCTTTGGTCCATGACATATAACAGGGAATTTGGCAGACTGTTCAAGAGGAGGGTTTCTGTGAATACTTAAGAGTGTTTTCAGGTTTTTCTGCTTTTCAACCCAAGCTTCCTGTATGTGTGAGGCTGTTCTGGTGTTAAAGAGAGAAGAAAAAAATTACCTGATATCATAGTGACGATAAGTTTAAAGTATTTTTTGTCCCCTCCTAAATTCCAAATGTCCTTTCTGTGTTATAAAGTGTTTTGATATTTTGAGAGACGTTGGAATACAAGCCTGAACATCAGCAAGTCAGTACTGTATGTCATAAACTGGATGGGGCACAGCACCTCAAAAGACACCCTCACAAAGGGAGGAAATTGTACAATTTTAAGCTGTTGCAAACACAAGATTGGTAGGAGACTTTTGGGAAAAATAATTTTGGGTGGGTAGAAAATGAAAGCACAGCAGGATCATCTATCCTTCTGGCACTTGAGAAAAACCTTGCAGTATACAGTTCAATTCCCTTCCAATTGTTCAGCTGTCTATATCATTTATCCTGCAGCCAAGAAAGTAAACAGACCAGCAGTTCTAAGACTGCCATTCAACGCCACCAGGAATTCAGACTCATGTCCCTACAATTGTCTCCACTGCTAACAATTTGCAAGAGGAATGTTTTTACAAGTTTGGGTTGCTATGACTTTGAAGGGAGGAGGATTGGCAATCCTTAGCTTCTTCGAATGGACTGACCTCAGTTTTGTTCCTTTACTAGCAACTCTTACATCTGCATTTGATAGATTTGATTTTAGTTTTATGTTTTTAGGAGAATAAAATCAGGCAGTTTATTTTCCTTCCGTTTTTGTGTATCTTTGTGCAGTATACCTTTTGTGCTTGCTTTGGTTTCCCTGTCTTTATCACAAGGTAAAACAGTGATAAGAATATGTTGATTGCAGTACAGAAAGAGGAAGCCTATTACAGAGCTTTTTCTATGGGAAACACTGTTTGAATAAGGATTGTCTCGACCTGTCAGCATTTTGGCAAGTGAAAAAAAAACACAACCCAACCAAAAACCAACAAACAAAAAGGAAAAAAGGTAAAGAACACCTCATCATTCCTATAATGAGACCAGTGAGACTTGTTTGTTTAGGATCAAGAGATCCTGGATACAGATATTTACTCTGCAGTTTGGAGTTGTCTGTTGAACAAGAAACTGTACACCAATTGTTTCATGGTCTATTTTGGAATTATTTCTGCAAATAAGGTTAAATATATTCTAGGTATGTTTGTCAAATCATCACCTTGTCACTCTGTCCAAATTATTCAAGTTACTGTTAATGAATTAATTCATTAATTAATATTGACAGTAGGAAATAAAAAGTCTGGGGAAGACGTAAGAAAAATAACCATACACTGCTTTACTTTCTACATAGACAAACATTTTGCTTGATGTGTGGGTATTTCCTCCTCCCTCTGCCTGCATTAGCCTGCAGCCTGACTCTTAAGGCAGTTTCCTGAAGCATGAAAGTGTCAGGCTCGAGACCATCTCTGTCTCCATTCCCACAGGACTATTGTAACTCCTTGGTACTTAAACCGAGGATAAATCAACCTTTTCTGGCAACTTCAAACAGATTTTGCTCAGAACTCAATCTCACACACCGTACAATAGTCATTCCCTGAAAAACCCATGGTGCTCTCAGGCAGAACAATAGCTTATTTCTGAATTCTTGTCTTAGCAGTAAGCACAAATGCCCACACACATATGGTAGTTACCTATAGTGAATATTGTAGCTTTAAAAGTAACATACCTCCATAATCTGTCAGAAGGTGAGCCAGATTTTGCAGGATCTGTAGTCTAGTTTTTGGTGTATAGGTCTTTGCATTTGAGTTTAAAGTTTAGATTCACTGCAAGTAACATTGGCTGGCAAAATCGTTGGCATTTAATTTCCACAATCAGTGCTGAAAGGTAGATAAGCCTCTCCAGAAAAGCAATTAATTAGACTCTACATTAGGGAGGAGGAATTATTTTCTGGAAACACTTATTTCCTTCCACTAGATAGAGATTCAGTCAATACATGTCCTCTTTGAAGCCTGCTCTTGGATGGATAAAATTCACAGAAATGAGACCCATCCCAGAAAATTAACTTCTTTGAATTGGACTTGATCCAGTAAAATATATATTTTATCGGTATATTTTAACCAAGTATATATACGCAATAAGAACATGAAAATTGTCACCATCTCAACATTTTGTGGTTTTGAGCACTTCTTATAGGTTGCTCTCATTCTGATCTGTGAACACCTAATCTATCTTGAAAATCTAAATCTGGAAAAAAGCCATCAACCAAATTCCCATTGAATTTTTAGCCAAACTAGGAGAAAAAAAGCAAAATAAAAATCAAAATTGACAAACACAAAAATCCCAAACAACAAAAAAAACCCCAACAAACCCCCCCCAAAAAACAATGCCAAAGCAAACAAACAAAACCCACCAAAAAAAAAACAAACCAAGAAGCCCACAAAGAAACAAACAAAACCAACCAACCAACCAAAAAAATCCACATTTGCACAATCCATTTAGAATTCAGTTCTCAGTTCCCTATCTGTATATCCAGTGTATGGGTATGTCAGACTCTAAGCTTTTCACATGACCATGTTTCACAGTTATTGTGGAGAAGTTCACCAGTGTGAATGCTCTCTTAAAAGTGGATTTTTCCACTCAGGCATTGGATGAAGGAGGGTTGTGTGCCTGAGTGATGTGTATTATAATACACCTGGTGGTCCTGATTCAGTGTGTGCTAAAGCTCTCTTCTCAGCAAATCACTCCAGATTTTTTTCTGTGTTACAGTCAGACCATGTGGAGGTTGATGGAGAGAAGAATGTCTACAAAATATTTTGCCTCAGATGGCAAATACATTGTTCAAACAGGTTTACGTGCACACCTGTGTGAATATGGGAGTTTAGTTACAGCTATTAAATAGCACAAGCAATATTCCCATGCTTTCCAATGTTAAATATCTGTTTCCCTTTTACTTTTCAACCCTCTTTCTTCTTACTTTGAATTGCTTAAAACAATCTCCTTCCATTTTCATTATCTTCCTTTCTTCACTGTTTGCAAAGGCCTTCCTCTTGAGCTGTCATTTTTCATATGACTTGAGCATTTTTACAAACTGCAACCCTGCTAAACAGGCAACATTATTGTCAGGTAGTAGAAAATTGAGGCATTCTATTATTTCATGCTGCCCATGAGTTTCCAGTTATCTTGATCCCAACTTCAAGTAACAAAAACGCAGCGATTACCTTTTTTTTTTTATTTTCCTTTTTTTTTTTTTTTTAATAGAAGGGGGATTTATGGGTCTCTATACCATATTTTTTCCAACTAAGTTATTACACATTTTAAAAAAAGGCAAATAATTGCCTGGAGTAGTTTGGCTCTGGCTGGGGGCCAAATGCCCACCAAAGCTGCTCTATCATTCTCCTTCTTGGATGGATAGGGGAGAGGGGAAAATACAACAAGAAGCCTGTAATAAGATAGAAGCAATTTTAATAATGCAAAGCCAAAGCAAAGGCCACGTGTGGAAGCAAAAGCAAACAAAGATGCTATTCTCTTCTTTCCATCAAGCCAGACAGTGTTTTAGTTACGCATAGCGTAGCATTTGCTGCAGAAGACACCATCTATGAATATTCCCCCACTTCCTTCTTTCACTTAGCTTATATGTCTAAACTGATTCATGCAGCATGGAATTCCCATTTGGTCAGTCTGGGTCAGTTGGCCCAGCTGTGTCCCCTCCCAAGATCTTGCCCACCCCTCAGAGTACTCTTGGGGTGGGAAACCATTGGAAAAGCACAGCCTTGGTGCTTGGTTCAGCAGTGTCCAAGACAGTGGTATGTTATCAGTGCCCAACTACAGCACTAGAAAGATGCTCTGGGGAGAATTAACTGCAGCTCAGTCAAACCAAATGCATTACCTGCCTGCATAATACTCATGGGTATTATGAAGGTATAATTTTAGCATAGATAATTTAATTTTCATTATCATATTGAATTTTCCAGTATGGACTACAAGACATCAGAAGCTACTTCCTGACTGATGTCACCTTGAGGTTATTGCAAGTAATTTTTTCCATATTCTTCATAGTGAAATTGTCTAACAGTGTAGCATTTAACTCACAAATAAAAGAAAACTGGGGGGAAAGAAAAGGAGAAAAGAGCTAAATACTCTTTACTCACAAACTGTATGAATGAGGATGAAAACTTTTGAATGTGTTTATAGAGTGTAAACTCATCTCTCACACTGTACTTCATTCAAGCAATGAAGGTCTATAAAGGGCAAGGCAGTTTGATACTTGATTTTAGTTAGCTTAAGACAAAGTGGTCTCACCTTCCTGCCCTTACCTTGTGCCTTGTACCATGTTAACACTCACGCCACTACATTGTTAGCTGAACAGGGATCTCATCTAGTGTCAGGTTCCATGCACACAGCAAACAGACTTATATGGAGGTAGGCAGAGACTGTTAGGAGGATAATCTTCACCTAGATCGGTTGTCTTATGTGACTGACATAAATACTAGGGCTCACAAAAAAGGTGAAGAGTGATAAAGTAGGCAGAAATCCTTCTCACATGTCACAGAACTGAATATTGCATATCAGTAATTCAATAAATACACCACAATGAAAACTATCACAACTGGTTACTTTGATAATAACTCCTATATGGTGTTTTAGTACTTAATCCTGTATGTAGTATCATTTAGATAGTTAAAAAGACAAACTATGGCTCAGAGTAGAAAAGCAATAGAGCACTCTTTCATCTTACTTGCCAGGTTCAATAAAGCTCTTTGTCACTGCTATTATCATAATTTTTGAGGAACAGCTGGAAATTTTCAATCAATGAGTGAACAAAAAAGTCACAGCAGGGAAGATTTTGCCCTGAAGACCTTTTAGTTCAGTGAAGGGCCTACTACTCCTTTAGAGTACATTGAGGAAAAGAAGAGAAAGATAAGAAGGTCTTTGCATAAGAAACATCTCAATGAATCCAGTTATTCAGTGAATGAGTGCTATTTCACATTGCCCCTAAAGATAATTCAGTACAACATCAATAATAGAAGTCCTTTTTTAAAATTTAATCATAGAATCGTAGAACAGTTTAGGTTGGAAAAGACTATTAAAGTCATTGAATTCAACCTTTAACCTAGCACTGCCTAGTCGCTAAACACCATATCCAAACATCTTTTAAATACCTCCATGGATAGTAACTTCAACATCTCCCTCAGCAGCTCATTCCAGTGTGTTTCACAACCCCTTTGGTGAAGAAATTTTTCCTGATATCTTATCTAAACCTCCCTTAGTACAAGAGAGGTCATATCTTCTTGTCCAATTGCTTGTAATTTGAGAGAAAGGACCAGCAACCACCCCACTGCAATCTCATTTGAAGTAGTTGTATTTATCTCCTCAGCCTCCTTTTGTCCATGCTAAATAACCTGATTTTCCTCATCTACTCCTTGTAAGATGTACTCTAGGCTCTTCACCAACTTCACCACCCTTCTTTAGACAGGATCCAACACCTACATATATATCTTGTAGTGATATATACAGATATATACAGGGGCAGAAAACTGAACGCAGTGTTCAAGATACTGCCTCACCAGTACTGAGTACAGGGGGACAATCACTCTCCTGGTCCTGTTGGCCACACTGCTTCTTATACAAACCAGGATGCTATTGGCCTTCCTAGTTGCCTGAGCATACTGCTGTCTCATATTCAGCCAGCTATCAGCCAATATCTTCAGGTCCTTTACCACAGGACAACTTTCCAGCCACTCTTCTGCAAGCGAGCAGTTTCACATGGGGTGATGGCCCACCACCACATCTTGTTGAACTTCATACTGCTGGCCTCAACCTACCAGTCCAGCCTGCTCAGGTCCCTCTATAGGGCATTCCTATCCTCAAGCAGATCAGTGCTATCTTGAACTTGTTTTTATCTGCAAATTTACTGAGAGTGCATTCAATCCCCTTGTCCAGATCATTGATAAAGACAGATTCAACTCTTGCCAATACTTAACTTCCATGAACACCGCTTGTGACTGGATGACAACTGGATTAAACTCCATTTACTACCATTTTTTGGATCTATACATCCAGACAATTTTTTAATCTGTCCAAACCATGAACAGTCAGTTTCTCAAGAAGAATGCTGTGGGAAACAGTGTCAAAGGCTTTACTGAAATCCAGGTAGAAAACATTCACAACTTTTCCTTATCCCACTAAGCATCATCTCATTGTAGAACAGGTTAGTCAAGTAGGACCTGCCTTTCATAAACCTATGGTGACAAGGCCTAATAATATGGTCGTCTTGTACGTGGATGTGATGGCAATCAAGATGATCTCCACAACTTTACTTGGAAATGAGATCACACTGACAGACCTGTAGTCCTTGGATTTGCCTTCCAGACATTCTTGTAGGGGGAAATCACACCTGATAACCAAAACTTGAGTTTGGCATGATTAACTAAATTTCTCTTTCTTCTTAGGAATGAGCTTTTATAGCAAGGAACAAATCATAGCAGAAGAGCAAATGTACATGCTGATTATGAGTGATCCTGTGCATATAGATATGTGTGTGTGTATATCCATGCATATATGTGCATGTGTGTATATCCGTGTATGTACACACAGATAGTTTTCAGTTTCATCAACCTGGTTGTGATGCTTTGGGAGTTACCACCCCCCCCCCACACCCCNCGGAAACACAACACGCCTCCCAGAAATCAGAGTCCCCAGGAGGGGCTCTCAACCACCCTTCAACCTTCTTTCCACCCCTCTACCTTACCCCAGGGTCTACCTTACTTGTCAGGTAAGTTTGGAGGATCAGCAAGGGGGATTAGAAGCAGATTGGTTAGTTAGGTTACACAGAAGAAAGCAGAAGACACACTCCCCGACATGCTCTCCCTGAGAGAGCAAGACTCTCCACTTTATATTTATGTCCTTGTCTTTATACATCTCAACTAATATATGAGTAATAGACATCACCTTTTTTTCTTTTCACAGTCTATAATCTAATTATTTCATTAAAATATTCCAATTAGCCTCAAACCATCACACTGGCTAAAAGACAATGTTCAGCAGACTTCAGGTCAAATGTGGACCCTAGACTGTGTCAGTTGCTAAATGGGGTGGGAAACAGGGTGCTTCTATTTCACCATACTTCTTCATCTCCTCTTAAGCATTCCAATAGCTGTCTATCTATAAACTTATCTTTTCTTTACAGAGCACACTGTGAAGTCCGTAATTTATTATGGTATTATTTTCTAGACACAGTAAGTTATATTAGTCATCTCATTCACCTGTGAAAAATCATTCAGAAGGTGAACGACCTTAGAGATATGGCAAGCATTATTCTAACAAACGGTGATGAACAGCACAGTATAAATCATGTTTGTGGGCCAGATGAAATGTTCAGCGGTGAGGCTAAACATCATATATCAGGAAGGAAATTTTGTGAAACACCAAACTTCACTCCACAGGCAAAGTCTTTTCAGACAACCTTTTGTGCCCACTCAGTCTATGTAACTGTCTAACCTATTCTTGGTCAAAGTAATGTTTTGGTGTTCCTCTGCATCTTATCGTGTTTATACTTAGTTTTATGTAGCAATCTCTAATATAGAATCATAGAATCATAGAATGGTAAGGTTGGAAGGGACCTCAAGGATCATCTAGTTCCAACCCCCTGCCATAGGCAGGGACACCTCCCACTAGAACAGGTCAGTCAAGGCCTCGTCCAACCTGGCCTTGAACCTCTCTGGGCAACCTGTTCCAGTGTCTCACCACCCTCACTGGAAAGAACTTCCTCCTAACATCTAGTCTAAATCTCCCCTCTGCCAGTTTAAATCCATTACCCCTTGTCCTGTCATTGCAAGACTTTGTAAATAGTCCCTCTCCAGCCTTCCTGTAGGCCCCCTTCAGATATTGAAAGGCTACTATGAGGTCTCCTTGAAGCCTTCTCTTCTCCAGGCTACAGAACCCCAACTCTTGTAGTCTGTCCTCGTAGTAGAGCTGCTCCAGCCCTCAGATCATCTTTGTGGCCCTCCTCTGGACCCACTCCAGCACTTCCATGTCCTTCCTGTGCTGAGGGTTCCGGAACTGCACACAGTACTCCAGGTGGTGTCTGAGGAGAGCAAAGGGGCAGAATCCCCTCTCTTGCCCTGCTGGCCACAATGCTCTTGATGCAGCCCAGGACTCGGTTGCTGTCTGGGCTGCATGAGCACATGCATGTGTATACATGTAGATATGTAGATACATAGACACACACACACACACATATATATAAAATACAACATTTTGAATATGAATCTGTACTCTGGCAGAAATGCAACTCCACCAAAATCAAAAAAAGTTCAGATACGCATTTAGGGAAATATTTATTAACACTTCAACAGACTAGTCAAAATATACGTTAAATGTCACGGGGAGATATGTCTGTAGAAATTGTGTAGGTCCAGGTCCTGTTGTCCCTGTCCCAGATATTAGTTTCTGCATGTTTCTGACATGGTTTAACTCCATGCCTTTCCAGAATTTGAAAAATTTTCTATTTCACCCTAGCGATTTAAAACAGTAAAAAAAATTACATGTAAAACTTTTATCAGTTTTTCTTCCAATATAGTTTAACCTCAATTCAGAAGTGAGGAATTACCAAAAGAAAATATTTTCTTAACATATTTTTTTTCAGTGTAGGAGTAGGCTTAGGTATTTTTATTTCTTCATGTTCAGTGTAGAAACAACTACAGATTTTTAACACCTTCTTAGTTGTATTTGAAGGTTGTAATATATGAAAAGACTGTTACATGTACTGTAAAACTATTTTATTTCATTGTGGAGACTTCTAATTCTTTTATAGGAATTTGGATACTTAAAATCTCGCTTGTAAATGCCTTTTAACCTAGTTTTTCAAGGCTGGTAGCTTGGAGTTTCATATTGGTTTGTTTGGTTTTGGTTTTGGTTGGGGTTTTTTTCTGGAGAAATGACTACCTCCTTATAATGATGAAATAGAAGCTACTCAATTTAAGTTCTGCATTGAAAAAATCAGTTACCAGAACAAGTTAGAGTTCTGTCAGGTGTAAGTGTGATACTCAATTAATTTTCAAGTTATATAAAATATTAAAATTTTAAAGATGTGTAGGTTTTCTGTCTTCTGGGAATAAATCTCTATTTTCCCCGTAAAATGTAGTCTTTATGAATAATACAGTAATTCCTCAAAATGTCACCATTTTTATATGGTGATTAAGACATTTTCTTTCTTAACTTTGGTGAGCTCTATTTATGAAAGGGAGAATATAGAAGGGAGTGGGAAGGAAACCAAGAGGAATCATTCTGAAGAAAATTATATATTTCCTCACAAATCTATGCTAGAAGAATATAATATAATATACCCCAGCACAGGAAGGACATTGAAGTGTTGGAGAGGGTCCAGAGGAGGGCCACAAAGATGATCAGAGTGCTGGAGCAACTCTACTATGAGGACAGGCTACAAGAGTTGGGGCTCTTCAGCCTGGAGAAAAGAAGGCTTCAAGGAGACCTTAGAGTAGCCTTCCAGTATCTTAAGGGGACCTACAGGAAGGCTGGGGAGGGACTATTTAAAAGGTCTTGCAATGACAGGACAAGGGGCAATGGGTTTAAACTGGCAAAGGGGAGATTTAGACTGGGTGTTAGGAGGAAGTTCTTTCCAGTGAGGGTGGTGAGGCACTGGAACAGGTTGCCCAGGGAGGTTGTGGCTGCTCCCTCCCTGGAGGTGTTCAAGGCCAGGTTGGACGAGGCCTTGACTGACCTATTCTAGTGGGAGGTGTCCCTGCCTATGGCAGGGGTTTGGAACTAGATGATCCTTGAGGTCCCTTCCAACCTTACCATTCTATGATTCTGTAATCGCTAGACCTAATAGAGCCTGATTTGGGGACTTCTATAAGGTGTCTCTTCCATCTCCTGAGATGATCTAGACTCTCAGGTGTCAAATACATGTGCTCAGGTTTCTGGTTTTCTCTCAGCTGAGATGCCTTCATTGCAACTGGTTTACCTTTCTTGCAGAAAACTTGACATAATGAGGTTGTTTGAAACCTCCTTTTTGTTGTTAAATTTGAATGAAGAGAGCTGATTTTAAAAGCTCTTGGTCCAGAAAGCAAGAATCTCTATCACACACACTTAAATGTGGACATAAACCTCATTTCCACATGAAATCAACAAGGATTTATATTATTAAAATATGTTTTTATAATAATCATATCCATTACAAAATCCTGCAACTGAAATCATAATGAGTGGAACGGGAATCCTTAAGAATTGTTTATATTTCTTGAAAACTTATTGGTGCTTTTTTCCATTAGTTACAAACTAATCCCTACTGTACTGTTTTGCCTTGGATGGGATCACATACTTCAATAGATGAGGAGAAGGAGACTTGAAGAATTTCACATCCATAATATCCATGTCTGCTGAAATTTACTCATGCTTGTTGCCGGTGCTGACAAGATCGAAGGGCTTTACCTCACTGAAGAACTTGGCAAGCTCCTTATTTGCAAAGATTCTGTATTTTTGCTTATCTTGCTTTTGCTACTTGCAGAAAACTTGGCACCATTTTAAAATACCAACAACTTATAATAATGCTTTATTAAAGGAAAAGACTTCTGTGTAGGGATTTTCTCTTAGAATTTAATACTCTGTCATTCAATCACATACCTACCCTATTTCATTTCATTTCATTTCATTGCATTGCATTTCATTTCATTCATTTGAAAGTATTATAATAGAAACAAATGTAAAATGCATTTGGCATGTTTATAGTATTAGGCTGATACTTTAAATCCTGAAGGCCTATTTCATGATCTGTGGTATATACACTACTAATTAACTTGATTCATCTGCTTTCAATGCAATCCTCCCTCACTTGGGAGAGCTTTCACTCTCCAACTTTGTAACACTGAAGTAAATTATTTCCTCGCTCTTCTGTTGTGCTTCAAGCATCCTAAAGTCTGCCTGCACACAGAATCTGATTCAGTGAATGCCTACTGTTTCAATGAGCTGAATCTTTTGTTCTTTTTTATCATTCACATACAGGCACAGAGGGGTCTCTCCTGATGAAGTAGGTTCTTCAGTGCAGAGGTTTAGTTGAGATAACCCACGCATTCAAGGCTGTGCCCTTTGAAGCACTCCTTCAGACTGTTTAATGAAGCAAAGAACTGGGAAAGTACTTTGTTCTTGTAGCTTCTTATCCATTCTTCAAGACTGCAGTGTTTAACAACACACTAATGAATCCAGTTTGTTGGATGAAAATACAGTACTCTTCATTACGGATGCTTTAAACAAATACTATCAATTAACAGAATGTTATGGCAACTTAGGAGTGTGAGAAAACGATTTCCAATTACAAAACTGTGCTTGTGCAACTGTCTATTGGATGTTGAAAAGTGTGTTGAGATAACCTTTAAAGGGAAATTCTACACTGGAAATGTGTCTGTGTTAAAATGGCAGCTGTTAAGTGAATAGATTTCTTTTGCTGTACTGAAGTGCAAACAATGCAGTACAAATTAAGGCAGATTTCTTTTTTTCAGATCCCAGACTCTCAATTTTTCCAGGAATGATGTTTGGAAAATGTTTCTTATCACTTTACACTTGTATGCATAAATATATACATACATATATATATATATATGCACATAAAGGATTAAACTGCTGATACATAATAATTTCAGATTCCCCCAATTGAATTTTTGCACTCCTTATGTCAAACTCCACTTTAAAGTGAAACTAACAAGAAAAAAAATAACACATTTAATTGAAAGTTTATAGACCTGGAGACTACTAGTCTTAAAGAAATATAGTTGAAACACTTCTCAAGGAAAGCATCTTTGGCATGTCTAAAACAGAAAAGAGACATTCTGAATGCTTTTGAAAGTTCTAGCATAAGCAAAAAGCTTAAATGCCTCCAGGCAATTTTTTTTTGTGTGTGCGTGTGTTTGAAAAAGGTTGTGAAGAAAAACACTAATCAAGAGAAAATACAACAACTACACCCTATTGCATGTGCAGCATATTAAGTGGGTAATATTAGAAGCTGGTGATTATTTCACTTCAAAATTTCATTCTGATCACATGTTTTTAGCATAATGGATGTAGGTACTTCAAGTGTATTTTTCCATGTAAGAGATACTACTTTTCTTTTCTGCATGAAAAAAAAATAATCTGGGATATGATTTTAAAAACCCTCTTTTTTTATAGAGATTGATAGTATAGTATTTGTAGTTATAAACCACATTTTTATTTCAATCCTTGAATACTTCCGTTTGAGGATACTTGCAGTCATTGGTGTACCTATTTATACATGAATAGCATCAGATTGTTCTCAACAGAATGCAGCAGCTTCTTCACTCCCTGGATGTCAGTTGGTTTCGCTGTGATCCTCCTTTGCTCTTGTTCTTCCGCTTCTTATCTACCACTGATACTCATGAAGATGGCTTTGAGGCGTTAATCAATAACTACAAGATGATTAAATATATCTTGGTTCCTGCTATTTTTTTTTCTTTCCCCAAATTGAAATGGCATAACTTAGTTACTAGGAAGGAACCTTGCAGATTATGATGATCTATCTAGAAAAATATCTTCTCTCTGATCATCTGAAATCTGCTGAAAATTTACAAAACAGTTTATTCAAAGGACTGCTAATCCTTCATATGGTCAATAGCTAGGTTATTTGCAAGCTGTATGTAGACTTGACTGTTGTAATCTACATCCAAGGGAAGGATCACATTTTCATTTTTGAGTGCTAACAGGTGTTTGAATTAGAAGCTATATATAGCAGTGAGCTCTGCATGATCTTGTTAAAATGTAAACAATAAAACCAACAAGAACTTTTAAAATATTCTACATTCTAACAACATGCAAATATATGCACATAATTAAATATTTTTAAATACTACAGAAAAGAATTCTGACTTTGAAGGATCAGTCTTTGAAGACAAAAACATGGCACCCCCAACTTCTTCAGTATCTTCTGTTTGTATACCTCCTTTGTGGACTACCTATGCTTGTCCCTAAGACCAGACAATACACTAATGAGAATATATCTAAAGAGCTCAAATGTTGTTATGTTTCTCACTGTGACTTCTGAAGCTTACTTTATAAATGTTATACATAGA
Source organism: Eubucco bourcierii (assembly GCA_013396675.1). NCBI lineage: Eukaryota > Metazoa > Chordata > Aves > Piciformes > Ramphastidae > Eubucco > Eubucco bourcierii. The sequence goes on from VWZE01015760.1 coordinate 112,783, forward strand.
CAGTAAGTCTATACTAGCTGTCTTTCAAGTTTCTTAGTCTGCCTTATCTTAAGATTTACCCATGCCCTTACAGTTTTCCACTTTAAGAATCCGGTAAAACAGACAATCCTCTGCTCTTGGATGCAGATATTCTGCTTTAATACGGCTCAGGTTAGTGAAAAGTTGTGTTGTTTTGAAAAGTGGGAATTATCTCAATTTAAAATGCAAGATATCTTACATTTGTAAAAGCTAACTTTATGTTGGTAGAATTCTGTCTTTTTTTTTCCTGAAGTGATTATGTTGTGCCCAGTGATGAACTGCTACATCCCCACATATAAAAATGCTTTCTATCACAGTTAGACCATGGAGATGCTAAACTTTCTGTACTGCCATGCAATTTTGCTACCTGTCAGCCATGCCTTTTTAGAGAACCATTAAAATTCATGACTGGTACTGGTACTGTTTAAGAGCTCCTGCTATGTTAACCTTCACCCTGTTGAATAATAATAATTAATTCCTACTCTTTGTTTTCCACTTCTTAGCTGTCTCCTGATCCGTGACTGTTTTTTACTTCTCATCAAATGAGTACTCCAAAAAAATCTCAGGGGAAACTTTGTCATCATCTTTAGAAAGTCTAAATCAATTAAAAGCGCTGTATTTTGCTGCAGTGTATCTGACTAATTTGTGTGCAGAAACTTTTAAGAAGTAAAAAAACTGGTAATATACTTCCATTGACAATGACAAATAAAAAAACTAATATAAAAGCAAATCCATCAGGCATTACCACAGCACCAGCATGATGTCAACAAGGCTTTCACTTTTTACTCTTTCTGAAATATAAATGTACTCTTGAAAGACCGTGGAGTAGATAAGGACCTTTATGAAAATAAATTGCCATTTTCTATCTGGTTTCGTCTCTAGATTTATGATTTGCTTTAGGTAACTTTGTAAATATTCTGCAAGCTGTGAAAGAATGAATCCTCTCTGGGGAGTATTATTTCTTTCTGGAATATATGTCCCTATATGGGAGTATATGGAAGTTGCTGTAGAGTCTAAGTGAGCTGCAGATAATGGCTGCATAAAGCTCAAATTAGTGTCGTGGCAGAAATCTTAGCCCACAAACCTGCATAGGTTTATTTTCTATTTTCAAGCATCCTTAATGGTTAGATTTATAAATGACTGAGCTATTGAAGATGTGATTCATCTCACAAAACTTTATATATCTAAAATGTAGACAGATACTTTAGTCATCCAGACTATTTTTACAACTGATGAAAAAAACCCCAACCAACCAAAAAACCCCTTCGATACAATTATTAATTTAATTTAAAGTACATATTTAAAGTATTTCACATAAATCATGTCCTACAAATGCCTCTTCATTTTCTTTAACTGTAGTAGAGTCTCAGACAACCAGCTTTGGTGTAGAATAGGTGTTCCCTAGAAATATAACAAGTGAAATCCACACTGGAATTATTGTAATATTGGACGACAAACAAATATTTTAGTCTCTCAATGGGACAAGTCTGAGAAAATAGACTTGTATATAAGAAAATGAAGCTTATTTTACTTAAATAGGATATGGATTATAAAACACTCATCAAAAATTTTTAATGATGGAATATAAGATACGCATATACTCATTTTTCTATGTATAATATAAAACAAAGTAAGTGAGAAAGTCAAGTAGTTACATGATCTGCATTCTTTAAGTCATTCCTCTCTGCCCTAAATCTTTTAAGCTCTCGTATTAGCAAGAACTATTTTCAGTGAAATATTCTCAGAGCTTTATTTAGCATAGAGCAAATTAATATATTTGATCCTCACTCTAGTAGCATGCATTTTATGGATACTGTTTCAGAGAAAAATCACTGTGCGCACAGAACTGATGGCATACACTGTCTGCACAAAAGGACCAAAGACCTAAGGCAGTTTATCTTCTACATCTGTTAATTCAATTAATTTCATATAGTCAACAGATGCAACTTTCAAAAATTCTCTTTTTTTTCTGATAATTCTCTTTTTTTCTGATAATTACTAACTTTATAATTTAATTTTGTCGTACTGTTTTTTTTCTCATATCGTATTTTATGACTGCCAAGTTCTCGTGCACCTTCCAACACTATCAGTGAGACAATGAGCTGTAAAAAATGTCAGAGTATCAGAAATGTTCTGCCCTGATGATACTTCTTTGATTGATTTAGAGCATGATCCTCACTAAAAGCGTGTAATCATGTGATGAAGTCACAACTGGAGTGTTCTTTCTTTTATCATTCATGGTAAATGTCAATACATATAATCACTGCAATGTGTCTTTTTTGCTAGTTGTGAGGCTTCTGGTCAAAGCTGGTAATCAAAGTTCTTTCCTTTGACTGTAGAGAGAGAAACTGCTTCCCAGTCTGTGTTCATCCCAACTATCTTAGGCCCTTGTTACTGAGTGAGGTAAATCTTTCACCTGGAAGTGCCTCTTTTCCTCTACTGTTGACAGTCTAGCTCTGACTTAAAAAACTAGCATTGATGATTCCCTATCTGTGCAATTATTTGAACTGTCCTTTAAACAAAAGATACCTTGTTTGTTACTTTCTGATATCCTTCCCCACTTTAGTTCTTCTTCATCATTCTAAATTGAAAGATCTAAACTCATCTCTCTGGTAGCTATGCAATGTAACTATTTAATTAAAAAACACTGATCAATAGTAACATTGCAAACATTAAAAAGCACGCATGTGAAAATTATTTTTTAGACTAAGCTATACATTCAGGTGTTAATGAGATTTTTACATTTTCATTCTATGTTACTTATTTAGTCAGTTTAGTTTTCATCATCTTTTTCCTCAATTGAACATAAATGCTTAATAATCTAGAGCAAAGTTAAATTGTACTAAGGAACAGTTAACATGAATTTTCAGCAACCACTTTAGAAGCACAGCACTCAAGAACTGTAATAGTGCTATAGCATTTAAGAAAAAGTATTTGAGTTTTCAATTTTTCATGGTATTTCACAATATTGGTGTTAAATGATTGCTTCTAAAATGTGTGTTTTGACAAAAGTAATTAAAGTGTGGACATTTTGAGTTATTCTTGATACTTGAAACTAAAGATCGTCTGCGTTATTACTTCTCATCTATCAATCGTTTCATTCACACTGACCTTAAAGTTACTCTGGCATAGTTACCTTGAAGGTGAATTTTAAAGCTTTGATTAGCAGGTTGTGTTTTTCTTTTCTTCTATTCTTCTGGCAGATAAACTAACATGGAGACATTACTCTTTTAGAGGCTGTTAGAACAATTCAGCAGAAATTTGATTCTTTAATGAAAGGTGACATTGCTGACAGAAAGAAAGGAAACAAACAAGGAAAAATAGCTGCTAGGTTTCTTTAGAAAACAATGCTGATGGATTCTCAAGTGAAAAAACATTTTTGGACTGGCAAAAAATCTGAGTACTATGGTTAACTTTCTTCAGGTCATATTCCATGTTAATTGCTTATTTTAATGCAATTTTCTTATTTGTCCATCAAAATATTATTTAGATGCTAGGTATTCAGTTATTTGTTGGCATCATAAATATGCAGAGATTTTTTTTGTTTTCTGTTCCAATGTCTTTGCCTTTTTAATTGTGTTTTTGTTTTTTGTTTGTTTTTCCTTTGTTATGGGAATGTCTTTTAAAAGTAAATTTACTATTTTAGTCAACTCTGTTAAGGATGTGGACTAATTCGTTTCCATGGGGAACTAATTCAGTACTTGAGACCTAGCAGTAGGAAACTATCTAGCACTTTTCTTCACATCAACTTTCAAACTAATCTTTACCAGCTTCAGGTTCCTTATGAACACAGAGACCTTGTCAGGCCTTGATGGATTCTAATCAGAAAGGATTCTTAAGTTCAGAAACATCAACAGGACTTGTTACTGTTCTTTTATGGATAGAAAGCCTATGAAAAGCGCAAAGTGCCTTTTAGTGAATATCTTAACTTTTTTTCCTTGCTTTCAAATATGCTACAGTTCACAGAGATGGTAGCAATTGCATCAGCTCAACTTGAATGAACTAGAGGATGATTTATTAAATGGACTTATTCTTCAGTTTGGTCTTCCCTCCTTTTTGTTCCCAATAATCACTCAGTACTTACATGCATATTAAGAGCCTCTGTTGACATGATAATTTTTGCCCAAACATGTGGAAATCTCTGTGTTGGTGGGTATGATGAGAATCACTACTTTAAATGCAAATGCTCACAAAGATACTCTGTATGAGGAAAGTACATTTAGCTCACCATTCGTAGCAAAATAATTGCATTGAAATATATGGTTCTAATACTGGAGATATTGTGAACTTTTCAGAATACTTGTCAGTGCATACTATTTCAGATAAAACAGATCCCCCTATTAATGTATGACTATATAACAAAAGGCAAAGTCCAATGAAAATCGTATTTTTCTTACAATCCTACTTGAAATATCATTAAATACAAAATTTTAGGCAAATATGGAAAAAAGAAATATACATGGAAAAAAAATATGCATTGAAAAAATATTTTGATTGATGTTTGTAAAGTTAGAGACTAACACAGTGAAAAACAGTTTTCCTTCTCAGTATTAGAAGGGGGCCTACAGGAAGGCTGGAGAGGGACTATTTACAAAGTCTTGCAATGACAGGACAAGGGGCAATGGGTTTAAACTGGCAGAGGGAAGATTCAGACTAGATGTTAGGAGGAAGTTCTTTCCAGTGAGGGTGGTGAGGCACTGGAACAGGTTGCCCAGGGAGGTTGTGGCTGCTCCCTCCCTGGAGGCGTTCAAGACCAGGTTGGACGAGGCCTTGAGTAACATGTACTAGTGGGAGGTGTCCCTGCCTATGGCAGGGGTTTGGAACTAGATGATCCTTGAGGTCCCTTCCAACCTTACCATTCTATGATTCTATAGTCCATGCATTAAATTGGTTTGCTGTATTTAAAAGTTTCAGAAGCAGTTATATCCTAACATGATTGAAAAACCTGAAATGATGCATTTGGACTGATGCATAAGATTGGAATTTTCCCAAGATTGGAGTTACATAACACAGTTTCTGAGAAAAATCTATCGTGTTCATATTTCAAAAACTTCTGCTTCCGAAGACTATGTTTCAATTTGTTGACTTTGACAGACTGTGACCTTGAAAGATGTTTGTCTTATCCACCATCATGCTATTTCTGTTCCACAAGTCCTCTTCTAAAATGATATGTTCTTTCTGAATGAAAAGTAATTCTAAGCAATTCAGCTCTTCAACGGAGATCTGGTATTTTGTCATTTCAGCATGTCATATCGTTAAGCTACCTAATGCAATGGATCAAAATGATTCAGCACCAGCTTCTGGACTCACAGGTTTTGTATGCTTGTCTCTGAAGGATTCATCTACAGTTCTTCATTTACAGAAGTGAGAGGGACACTGACAACACCTCCTTTTACCTGACCACACATGAAGGTATGTGGGGAGAGGGACAGGGAGATTTTTCTGTGGATAGCTGCAATTCCACATCAGCTTGCAAATTGCTTTGAGCAAACAGTGAATGTAAAGCAGATATGATGATGGGAAAGATCTGAAATAAGCATGTATAATTGTCTCACTTCTGGGAAGCATGGCCACTCTCTCTTCACCTTCCCACTCCCGAGCAAAGGACAGTAAATATAATAGGTCACCTGGTCTGCAGAGGTAGAAGTTCTCATGGAAAGACTATTTCATAATGTAGATAGAGCTTACAAACAAATAGATGATTTAAAACAGACTTCAGAAATGCCTGGGGTATCTATGTTATTAGGGTACCAGCTTTTTTGCAGTGTTTCTTCCAATCTTCATTTAAAGGCACTGCACTTCTTCCATTGATTCAAAGATATCTTAGAATTTCAGTGGTGTTTATTTAGGTTTTCCATTTTTTTTGTCAGTCATAAAAAAAAAAAAAGCAAAGAAAGAAAAACAAAACAGAAAAGACCACACAAAAAACCCAACCAACCAACCAACCAACCAATCAACCAACCCAGCCAAACAAAACAACACAACAAAAAACCACACATAATGAGATTTGGTGCATTGTTAGCATTTTTTATTTTATTGGTATATTTTTAAGATTCAAAAATATTTTTTTGAATGATCATTCTGTGTATATCCAACTATGATATCACCTTACTATATTTTTTTTTCAAACTGCTAACAAAAGTAAGATTTAAATAAAGATAAACCAAAGAATTTGAATGAACGTTCAGAATATATTCATACCATACTGAAAACAGTTCAGATTGTTGTCTTGGTTTAACACAGCACACTCTCACAAGTCCCCCTACTCCCACACAGACAGGAGAGAAAGTAATATCCTCTGGGTTGAAATGAAGAGAGTTTAATGAGATGATAAGCTGCACAACTACCTTAGCCTATTTGCAGGAAAGCACAGCAGCAGTAGAAACCAGAGACCTCCCCCCACCCCACAACTCAAAGCCCGCCCAGTGGAAAAGGCCAGCACCCCAAACACAGAAACAGAAAGCAACAACCGGAACAGGAAGCCTTTCATGTTATAATTTGAACTTCAAGGCCTGTAACGCTTTGTCCCAGACAGCACTTTTATTTTGAAGCACTTTTATTTTGCACTGTCACCTCCCAAACTAGAACACTCAACTACACAGATGTGAGTCAGTTGCCACTGTGAATACTGTCCCAGACCGACTATGTAAGTGTGTCTGCATTTACTTTTGTCAAGTTGAGCCCTATGAATAAAGATGATGTTGCTTGAATCCAGCTGTGGTGAAACTTCTGTTTTCTGTAGCTCTCTCTCTCACTTTCTGCCTCTCTTCCCCTCTCTTTTCTCTCAGTTTTCCTCAGTTTTCCTCTACTCTTTTATTTTTGATAGACATTGACTAGTTTGATCTAAAGTAGTTAATAAAGAAATAAGACCAGTACCAGAGTGCTTTTATTTGCAACCCTTTTTGATAATTGTTAGGGAAAAACCCCAATAAATTATATTGCATTGCTTCTCAGAGTCATTGTCATGACACTTAGCACCACTGCGACCCTGCCAAGCATGGATAGCCCTTTTCAGGGAATTACAAAGACTCATCACCCTTGCTGCCCACTGAGTGGGGTGGAACACTTATGATCATAATATTTGTCTAAGAATATATTTCTAAAGTTTATAGTATAATTAGACTGCAATTTTTCTTTATTTAAAACCTTGTAGCATCATAGGAACCATTGTCTTACATGAGTATTTGACAAGAGATAATATTTATAATAATTTACATAAAAATTAGGTTTAATTCCAGAAAATATTCTTCATTGTTCTCATTTATGACCTGATCTAATATACAGTTTAGTAGGCTGGAGTTCCTCCGAGGTGTACTGCCAAGAAACTCAAAAAGGTAAAAGTTCAAATGAAAATAAATCAAATAATGTTAATAGGATGGAAACCATGATCAGGTTCTCAGGGAACTTTACAGTTGTGCCATCACTTTGACGTCTATGAAATTTTTCACTTTTGGTACATGATACTGAGTTCAATACAGAAGTGGTATCAGTAGAGGTGAGCAAATAATGATTCTTCTTTTCCAAGGGCTCAGTAATGGATATCCAAGGAGCGTGGAAGCGAAGAGAAAGACTTCCAGGATTAGCCATTTGGAGACCAACAGTCCATTGGATATGAGAGAAATCTACATGCATGTATTTAACAGCAGTGAGTACAAGGGGAGCAGGGGTCACATGCTTTATTCTGTTACAATGACCAGGCTCTTCCACACTAAACATTATGCAAATATTCAAAATGTGAATTCATCCATCTCTTAAAATAACACAAGAACTTTCAGGTTCAACAAACTAATGTTTATTCATGAAGATTTAATAATAACCTTTTTTATTCTCATAATAGCATATTGAAAATGGTTGTGGACAGTACGGATCACTGCTAGGACTTTGAATTGAAGGCTACAAGCTCTTTACCATCAGAGATCAAATAATTTAAATCATCAAAGTTGTAGAATTTTTTATTATTAGTGATTCCTAATAAATAAACCTGATAAGCCTCTAAATGGGAATAAAGAATTTCACTGAGTGAAGGAGTAAGAACACTGATTGTGATTCTGTGATCTGTATCAAAAGACTTACATAACAATGGAAACAGTTACTTAATTGTGCCTAATATCTTGTGTAATCTTACTTATGTTTAATACTTTTAATAACTTAAATTTGCGAAAGTAACATTCTCAGTACAAAAGGATACTGATTATAAACTGTATTGATTATACTGATTTACTAGTTACAAATGTCAAGATCATATTACAGTAATTCTGACACAGACAAACAAGGGAAACTCTTCAAGTAACAGGTTTGAGACAGCGGTCAAAATAAAGTTTCCACATGTAAGAAAAAGGTTGGAGGCAGAGTTACACTAGATGTGGTATTCAGAGGCAAAATAGGGAGGAACACATGATCAGAATTCTTCCAGTGAGCCTGCATTGTGTACTTTAGGCTATGGAAGCTGATCTCTAATTTATCATTTCTAGTACTTACTTCTATGAAGCAGTGTAAGTAACATATAGAAAACTTCTCAAAACACAAAACCTGGGTGATTAATTCTATTTTCTGCATTCAGACAATTTTGTCCTCCTTCTGAAGGCCCTCCTGGGTTTCCTGGTTTCAGACAGCATCTTTATAGAATCATAAACAAATATCCTGTTGAGATGTTTCAAAAAGAAGAAATTTCTGTAGAAGATACCTGACTCCAAACTAAACAGTTTTGCCTGGACCTTTCATCACCAGCTATGGATCAGACCTGTTATTCGTTACACATTTGTCATTATGTCCAAGTGACAACACAAACTGTCCTCCAGCAGCAAGCTCAGAACCCTGCCAAGGTCTTTGCAAAACTGATTTCAGTGTCATTTGGAGAGATGGTATAAAAGACTACAATGTTGTTGTGAAGCTATGCGGGGAGAAAATTATAGAAGGAGCAAAGGCCAACTTTGCATTAATCTGGCTTCAGCTTTTAAAGGCAACAAGAAATACTTCTACACATACACTAGCAGCAAACAGAGAACTAAGGAGAATCTGTCCTTTGTTGAATTCTGGGGGTTACACAGCGGTCAGGGATGAGGAAAAGACTGAGCTACCTAGTACCTTCTTTGCATCAGTCCCTAGTAGTCAGATTAGTTGTTCACTGGATACCCAGCTCTCTGAGCTGGAAGATAAGGATGTGGAACAGCCTGATGCTCTCATAATTCCAGAGAAGATTGTTAGTGACATGCTGTACCACTTACACACACACACGTCTGTGGAGCTGAATGTCATACACCTGTCATAACTGAGGGAGCTGATGGAAGCACTCACCAAGCGATTTCCTATCATTTACCAGCAGTACTAAGTGAGGAAGTCCAAGTTGACTAAAGATTGGTAAATGTGAAGCTTATGTACAAAAAGGGAGTCAGGGAGGACCTGGAGAATTACAGATTTTCAGCCTGATCTCAGTGCCAGGAAAAGTCATGGAGCAGATCATCTTTAGTGCTGTTACACAGCATATGCAGGACAATCAGGTGATCAGGCCCAGTCAGTGTGGGTTGATGAACCTGACTGCTTCTATGATAAAGAGACCTGCTTAGTAGATGAAGGAAGGTCTGTGGATGTTGTTTATCTGTACTTTGGTTCAGTTTTTGACACAGTTTCCCAAGGCATCCTCCTGGAGAAACTGGATGCTTGGATAGGTGAACACTTGGCTGGGCAAAAAGCTGGTTGGCTGGTTGGGCCCAAAGAGTGGTGGTGAATGGGGTTAAATTCAGTTGGCAACCAATCGCAAGCAGTGTTCTTTAGGACTTATTATTTGGGATAGTTGTCCTTAATGTTTTTATCAACGATCCAGTAAATTTACAGATGACCCTACACTTTGAGGGAGTGTTGATCTACTTGGGAGTAGGAAGGCTGTACTGAGGGACCTGCTCAGGGTTAACTAATGGACTGGGGTCAACTGTATAAGGTTCAACAAGGCCAAGTGCCAAGTCTGGCACTTGGGTCACAACAATCCCATGCAACAATACAGGCTTGGGGAATAGTGGCTGGAAAGATGCTTAGTGGAGAAAGACATAGGATTGTTGATCAACAGTCAGCTGAACATGATCTAGCAGTATGTTCAGATGACCAAAAAGGTCACCAGAGTTCTGGCCTGTACCGGGAACAGTTGCACTAGAGGAAGTTTAGACCAAACATTAGGAGAAACTTGTTCACTGAAAGGATTATCAAACACTGGACTAGGCCCCTCATGGAGGTGATTGAATCATCATTCCTGGAGGTGTACAAAAAACTCCTAGGTATGGTGATAAGGGATCAATTTTAGCACCAGACTTGGTTGAGTTGGATAATGATTAACATCCAAGAAAGACTCTGTCCATTCTACCTTTGATCCTGATCCACAAGTTCCTGAATCCAGTTCCAGAATCCAGCTCCTGAGTCCAATTCCTATCTGCTGCTGAGTATAGTCTTGAACTTCCCTAGTGCCTGCTTGCAGCATCAGTGGTGGTATTCATGCGATTACCATCACAGAGGTTGGGTTCAATATAGATTTTGTGTATGTTTAGACATATTTTATTTTATTGTTATTATTTGCATTAAAGTAGTTTTACTTTTCCAGTTCGTTGAGTTCTCTCACTAATTCCCTTTTTCTTCCCCTTTTGGAAAGGACAGGGGTTAGTAGATAAAAGTGTCTGTCACTTATTTAGTTGCTGACCCAGCCCTAACCCTTGACAACCAGAACCTGATATATGGTTTCCACTAACCTCTGAGGCAGTCTGTTGAGAAAAGTTCAGAAACAATTTGATGTCAGTCATCTACCTATGACCTATGGAAATTCTTCTGACTCCATCATACTGCCAGGAAACAATTTTAAGTTCTTCCCATTATTTTCCCTTCCTTATTATACCACACTGCTAATTAGCTTTGGCAGGAGTAGACTTTGGCATGTTTTTACCAAGACAAGTTAAGGATTTCTTCACTGGTAAGATGACCTTTTCCAGGTGAGATAGACTCATATCTTTCTCAGTAAATTTTATAGCCCAATCCAGCTGATGAGTACTGCCATTTGAGGAAAAAAAAAAATCAAATGCATATTACATAACCATGTGCAATTGTTTTTATTTATGTGTATCTTTAAGAGTATGCTCCAAGATAAGATACATGTAGACACATGTGTGCCTTAATTCTGGATTAAATTAACAGCAGTTTTCCGAGCCAAGCAGTTTATGCTTCCACTTGAATGGTTTTATTTGTCAAATAAAGCTTTAATAATTACAAGACCCAGAGTACAGGCAAATGCAAACGTGTCCTGAAGAGTTATCTCAATACACTTCCATTAGAAACAATGGGAAGCCCTCGGAGTTTCCTAGTGACTCTGGAAAATTAACTGTGGCACATACTCTGTCAAGCAATCTGAAGACTGCTGTTGGGCATTCCTAAATCTTTTTTAGTTTTTTTTCTTCATGGTCAGCAGATGTTTTAGAAATTATACTCATCATCTCTGAACATCTGAAAAATAGTTATCAAGATAAATAGTGGTTTTCTTTGTGGTACAGAAAAGTTACAAGTGGTGACAAATGTTTTAATTAACACTAATTCCTTCCACCAGCTACAGGGACCATCCCTTCCACTTTTAATCACTAAAGTGAGAAAAGTTGAAATATTTACTGGAAAATGTCTCTTCAGTAATGAAATGCCTTTAAAGGAGTTGCTGAAATGCTCTCAAACTATACAGAGTGTCAACAATTTCTTTCTATACACTCCCAGGATGTTTAGGTTGTCAAAATCTTGTGTGTACCCTTTTCAGTTCTTTATTACATTAAAGGAGGTTGTTCTGTCATCTATAGTCCTTTTCAAATTCAGCTAAGTCCAGCTTTCTTCTATAACCACCTTCCTTAGGATGTCCATGGGTTCTGAAGTTTACCAAATGCAGGTCTCTAACCACCACAACCTTAGGAAGTGATAACAACCAAGTGCATAACTGTGTTCTAAATGATTCTATGATTCTAAATATTAACAAACTCCATAGGTTGACAGCACATTAATACCTTTTATCTAAAATAATCAAATATCTGATTTACCTCCCAAAATGTAGAACCTGCATCTGAGATTGGAATGTTTCAGAACATCATCTTTTCTCTTTTTTTAAAATAAATATTAACATATAAATGTGGGGTAGATATTGGTCACAAAAGCCAAATAGTTACATTCTTTATTTAAAAAACAAATACTCAAACCAACTATTTACTAACTGTCAGTATAAAGAGCAAAACTCCTTCAAATGTTGTAATGGCAGGTAGTATGGTGCGAGATTTTATTTTCAAAATTAATACAGTTTATTAATTTTGATATTCAGGCATCTCACCACAGGCCATCATTTTTAATAATAGGTTTTTTGCAACAATCATGGAAAACATTGCACAGAGGAAAACAGAGGATCTAGAACACTTAAGAAATAACTAGCAATAATACAACAAATATTAAATCATTAAAACTGGAAAGAGGTTCTTGCCTACTACAGGGACTCAAGAGGCTTCTTTTGCTTAAGGCAGAAGGCACTTGGATTCAATCAGAATTTACAGTTTTGCAACAAGGCTTTTGAACATTTAGTCACAAAAGTTATCTCCAGATTCCCAGGGCTAATTACACTTTCCAGACAGTACCCAAGCCTTTTGTCAGCCATTGAGACTTCTCATGCTTCCTGGGCTCTAACAGGATGCTGGAAGACTGGCAGACAATCTCTGACCTGATCCTGGTTTCTCTTTGACAACTCCAGACTTGGCACAGAGGTTTGCAGAGACGCAGGCAGGATGTCTTGCAGATATGCAGATGGGCACAATGTTGTGTTGGCTAAGTAAGCTAATTGCATAAAGACGCTTAATGCCTATTTCTGGTAAACTTAGGCAAGGCAATTTCCAGGTATACAAACCCAAAGCATCAGAGCATGTTACTATGTAGCAGGTAGACTGAGGCAGGATGCAACAGCAGAGAGCAATAAGGCAGAAGTATGATAAGGCAGAGCATATTGTGTTTACCTGCTCATCTCTTTTTGTCAGTGTAGCCCGAGACTAATGGTTCTTTGACCACAGATCAGCCAATCAGAATGGCAGTTTGCCAAACTTGATTATATTAGGTAAAGTCAGAGGTTACCCTATGTTAATGGCAGCCAAAAAAATTTCAGTAAATTTAAAGAGAGGATTAGGAAAAGCTACAGACATTGGGGACATCGTGAACTCTTTAACACAGTGAATGAAATGCAGTCTGCCTCAGGAAGTTTCAGGAAACCGGGAAGGAAAAGAATTACTCTACATATGTTCTTACATTTTTTTTTTTTTCCCTTCAGCAGATATAATCGGAAAGTATTGAGATGTGATGTTGGCTTGAATGGTCTTCTAAATTCAGGACTTTGAGAAATTCATATATGTTACATATAAAGCGGTTTTCAAAGCTTCTGATATGTATAAGGTGGCGTAAACCAAAAGAGAAGGTGGCATGAACACCTCAAAAAAAGTTCTACATTCCTCTGGATACTAATTCTTTCCTACCGGAAAGTGGAACACTATAAAAATCTACATCAGGATAGGAAGGACATTCGAATGTCTCCCACATGATTCAAAGAGTTACCAGTTACTTTGCATTGTTATTATTGTGAAGTGCAGAGATGTCTTCAGTTTTTTTATGTTTTCCCGTGTGGGGGACACTGACCTTCAATTAGAGATCCTGTCATGCTGATGACTGCCTGCCCCTGTTAACCAACATTTCCAATGTTAATTTCTTTAAATTTATTTCCATTTTCCCTTTGATTTTAATGTAATAGATTACTGAGTACTCATGCTCAGGTGTCTACCAGAAGCAGTCATGCTCCAATCTTCAGCATGGTCATTTCACATTTTTTTCTTCTCCTAAGTAACACAGTTCCAAACATGTCTTAGTGAGTTATAGTCAGTCCTGCCTTTAAAGATAAGGTCTATTTCACCCGAAATGGGACTAACATTGATCTTGCTAAAACTACTATACATCTTCTGATGTTAAGAGCTTTCTGCGATTGTGCTAAAGAATCCGTGTCAAATTGTCTTCCTCTACTTACCAAATTTATTTCCTGAATCAGAGTAGACCTATCCCCCCAATCCAAGGCACGGTGGAACAAGGTTCATAACTTCGATTTCAGGTCCACTTGATCCAAATACCACATAAAAATATCTATTTATTCATATTAGCAGTGCTCAGTGGTTTTTTTTATTTTTACTCACCTTCTGAATCTGTAGCTATATGAGAAGCAGAAGGAAATAGTATCTTGACCTTCATGACATCTTGAACTAGAATTCAGGATTTTAGACTTGATGTCAAATTTAGTAAATTCCACATATCATCTTTGTTTCTTTGAGGCAGTACTCAGTAATTCAGATCTTCACGTGGCATATCTGCATGATTTTCTCAGACAAGGAATGTGATTTCCTCAGAGGCTATATTTACCTTTATTTCACATTTGCCTATATTTATGAACTGGAAATATTTAGGTACATATTCAAAGGAAACAAAATCTCACTTCTCTTCCCAGTATCCTTTATCCATCGTTATGCTACTGAAATTTAAACAAAGGTTCAAAGCACAAGAAAGTAAGAGCACAAAATGTAATATTTAAAGTAACACACAGTCCATTACTCATTTATTTTTCTGTAAGCAGGAAAAGTGTAGATTTTGAGAGTTAGCCAAGATGAAGTTGCAAATCTGTATTTGTCTTCACATAGCATTTGAATTAATAAATAACACTTAGGAATGGGAATTTAAGATAACCTGGATTTTAAAAGCAATTATTTGGTAATTCTACAGTGCTTAAAACCTAATACAACCAATCTCTATGTTGGGCAGCAGCCTTGAAGAATGCTGTTTGAGTTCAAAATATTATTAACCTGCATCTGTAGATGTATTTGTTTTAAGTGCACAGTGTACTGTTGAGCTATTGAAAAATTGAGATGAGGGGAATTTATTTTGCTTAAAATGAATTCATTTTGTGAACCACCCCTGCACACACTGAAGAAAGATTCTATGCAGCAATTGCCTTCAGAAGTTTGGGTCATATGGTCAGTCCCTGAATTAATTATCTGATCAAGCCTGATTGGGGTGAGACCATACAATTGCTCATTAGCATTCAACACCACTGTCAGGCTACATTTTGTATGCCACAGTGTATGTTGCCCCTCTTAATTTGGCTCAGTCCCTTTTTTGGGTTACATCACATTGTTCTGCATGACTGGGAAATGAAATTGGAAACAGGAAAAGAGAATAAAGTAGACATGACTTTATATTTTAAAATGCTCCTTACACAGCTTTGCTTATTGAGCAATCAAAATGCCTACAAAATCTGCCACATACCGGTCTCTCTGGGAAGTCAGTAGGAATCCTGGGCATAAAGGGTTTGCAGCATTATACATTAATTTGTTCAAATGCTTCAAAACTAGTATTCAATGTCCAAATGATCCAGTTTGTAACAGTCCGAACTGTGGAGTAATATTTCCTCTTACCCTGTAGGATTGTAACATTTTTTTGTCTGAGCAGGGCAGTATTGTATTTCAGTAGTCATGCCATTTAGCACTGCATGGTGCAGCATTCATGTTCTTGGACATGTACGAGGAACAAACAGCTCTAGCTGCTCCAACATCTGTTTTGGACGTCATACTTTGTAACAGTGCTATGCCACACTTTAACAAGCACAATGGCATCTTAAGAAGAGTGATAAAAAAAATCTGCTTCAAGGTTCGGTATGTTATGTAGAAAATCTCAACACTTTAGCATGGTTTGTAGAGACAGAATACAAATCATATTTGTATTCTAACACTATACTTAAAGTATAAAATAAAAGCTTTTATTTTAGAAAAGATTTAAGGAATCTGTGTGAACTTTTCCTCTCCATCATTATTCTGTCATAGGTTTTTGTTTGAGAGCATGACGGGACCTACAGAGTGCTGCTTACATAATTACCAAGTTACCCAGACAAGGATCCATCTGAAGATCTGGAGAGGCAGGGAGAAAAGGGAACCAACTGACCTTGCTGCTTAGTTTTAAAGTGTTTGCAGGATTTATGGGATTGAATAGCAAAATTACAATATGCAGAGGCAACCAGTTCATCCCCTGGAATGGATTTTGGTCTTTGTAGGTTTTTTGGGGATTCTGGGATAACCTGGAACCCCTCAAACCATGACAGTAACCATTTGTGGTCAGACTGATCTACTGCTAAACTCACCATGTGTTTCAAGTCCTTGAACCTGAGAAGCACTTCAGCATTTCCGAGTCTAAGGATTCTAAATATTTTTGGTATGTTGTTCTTTCAATATGACTCATGCATTTGAAGAAAATTTCCCAGTCATCCTCACTTATTTTACTTCAGTTTGCACTGTGGGATGATATTCCCACCTGGAGTACTGTGTGCAGTTCTGGAACCCTCAGCACAGGAAGGACATGGAAGTGTTGGAGCGGGTCCAGAGGAGGGCCACAAAGATGATCAGAGGGCTGGAGCAGCTCTCCAATGAGGACAGGCTGAGGGAGTTGGGGCTCTTCAGCCTGGAGAAGAGAAGGCTTCGAGGGGACCTGATAGTAGCCTTCCAGTATCTGAAGGGGGCCTACAGGAAGGCTGGGGAAGGATTATTTACAAGGTCCTGCAATGACAGGACAAGGGGCAATGGGCTTAAACTGGCAGAGGGGAGATTTAGACTAGATGTTAGGAGGAAGTTCTTTCCAGTAAGGGTGGTGAGGCACTGGAACAGGTTGCCCAGGGAGGTTGTGGATGCTCCCTCCCTGGATGTGTTCAAGGCCAGATTGGATGAGGCCTTGAGTAACCTGTACTAGTGGGCGGTGTCCCTGCCTATGGCAGGGGGTTGGAACTAGATGATCCTTGAGGTCCCTTCCAACCTTACCATTCTATGATTCTATGATTCTATGATTAGGACACATAAACTGTATTTGTAGAAGGTGAAAATAAACTACAAGTAGAGTAGTACTATAGGAGCTCACTTAATAGCCTCCATCTTGTCAGTCTGTGGGCACACTAAAACTATTCACAGTATCACAGTATCACAGTATCACCAGGGTTGGAAGAGACCTCAAAGATCATCAAGTCCAACCCGTTACCACAGACCTCAAGACCAGACCATGGCACCAAGTGCCACATCCAAA
>VWZE01015760.1:130210-151570 GCA_013396675.1 Eubucco bourcierii
CCCCTGAGCCTCCTCTTCTCCAGGCTAAACAATCCCAGCTCCCTCAGCCTCTCTTCATAGAGCTTGTGCTCGAGGCCTCTCACCAGCCTCATTGCCCTTCTCTGGACACGCTCAAGCACCTCAATGTCCTTCTGAAATTGAGGGGCCCAGAACTGGACACAATACTCAAGGTGTGGCCTAACCAGTGCAGAGTCCAGGGGGAGAATGACCTCCCTGCTCCTACTGACCACACTATTCCTGATGCAGACCAGGACGCCATTGGGGTCCTTGGCCACCTGGGCATACTGCTGGCTCATGTTTAGGCCCGAACAAAACAAAGAAAGAAACAAAACCTAAATATATATCACAAGAACATCAGCAAAAGAACATCAGTTACTTCCACTCTGAATCTGCTCTGACTTGTGCAAGCCCATGAGATAGCAACCATAGTTTTTCTTTCCCTTTACAAGTGTGGAAATATACTTTGTAGAATTTGACAAATAGGAGTACTGTGTGCAGTTCTGGAGCCCTCAGTACAGGAAGGACATGGAAGTGTTGGAGCAGGTCCAGAGAAGGGCCACAAAGATGATCAAGGGCTTAAGCAGCTGTGCTATGAGGACAGGCTGAGAGAACTGGGGTTCTTCAGCCTGGAGAAGAGAAGGCTTCGAGGACACCTTATAGTAGCCTTCCAGTATCTGAAGGGAGCGTACAGGAAGGCTGGGGAGGGACTATTTACAAGGTCTTGCTATGACAGGACAAGGGCCAAGGGGTTTGAAGTGGAAGAGGGGAGATTTAACTGGATGTTAGGAGGAAGTTCTTTCCAGTGAGGGTGGTGAGACAGTGGCACAGGGTGCCCAGGGAGGTTGTGGCTGCTCCTTCCCTGGAGGTGTTCAAGACCAGGTTGGACGAGGCCTTGAGTAACCTGTACTAGTGGGAGGTGTCCTTGCCTATGGCAGGGGGTTGGAACTAGATGTTGCTTGAGGTGCCTTCCAACCTAAACCATTCTATGATTCTATGATTCTATAATCAAGTCAGAACTGTGTGGGCAAAATTTATCTGCAGAGATCTAATCTGAAAAGTACATGCAAGGTTCTGTTTAGATCATTATAAACTGTCCAGCACATTAACTGATATCACTTTGCCTCCAGCTCCGAGCAGAGTTAACAAGACTGAGTCCTGTAGAGTCAGATAAAGGAGAAGTACAGTGACTGTGGCCTGGCTGACGCTATGGAACCCAAAACCCTTTGCAAAACCTTCAGGGTCTGTGTCCTACTTTTGCAGCATTATGTCTGAAGACTGCTGGAACTTCTCACCTAAAATGGGTTTCATGGGAGCTTCCAAAAACCCTGATAGTTTATGGGGTGTCATTTTTAATAATAAGCCCAGGAAATTCCAGAGTAGAAAAATAAGAATAGTAACATAGTACCAATGCCTTTGGAATTACCTGATCAACTGGAGTTCAGCCATTCTGACAGAATTCCAGTTCAAGTAGTGTACAAAAAACCAACCAACCAACCAAACAATAATTAAAAAAAAAAATTAACTGATACAAATTAATAACAATTGTCAGTATAATTTTAAGACAAACTGTGAGCTCTGGTATCAGTTTTTAGTGAGATGAAAGTTTGAAACATGGAGTTACATGAATGGATGCAATATACTTATTTTTTAAAAAGCATTTTATATAGTCTGAGATATTGTATTTCATAAAATAACCTGACTAAACCCAGTGATATCTAATTCAACTAACTAATGTTTGTCTAAAAGTAACTAGCAATATTAAGCCATCAGGAAGGTTTTATGTTGCGCATGCACCTGGTATCAGCCTTCATGTCATTTTCCTCAATAGCTTTAGAAGTACATGTCATTTACTTTTCTTCTTGTGAACTATGAGTCTGGTTCAGAAACATGTGAGGAATTAAAGAGTGCGAGAAGTCTCATCGAACCAAATTGGATTCCCAATGATGGGCTAAAGGACATAAAATCTAAGCTGCTCAAATGCCTAGAAGTGAATGCATGATTAAGGATTTTGCAGAACTCTGGGCCTGTACACTTTTATCCTGGAACATTTGTATATGAATGCCATGAGTAAAATGTTCTGACTAATCATGTTATTCTCTGATAATTTATTACAGCCTTACTGTTAGCTGAATAACTCTTTCCCCTTGACAAGTCTCCTGGGAGACAGAGATGAAGTTAGTCTTTTATGATTATCTCAAGTTTATCTTTCCAAATGATTTTATTATAGCGATTTTAGAAGCGAGCGTATTAAGGCAGAGATATTACAGAACCGTTGTGCAGAATAGCATTGTCAGCTGCCATGTAAGTGAATTTATGTCTTATCACAAATATCTCAGAGATAATCTAGGACTAAATAAAAATAAGTAAATCAATCCTTGAGCCCTAAGGCACCTTTTAATAGTAACAGTAATAAATCAGAATGATAGCCTGAAACAGCCACTGATTTTTCTTCTTAATCAAATAAGATCAGAACCAAGCCATCATTCCAGCAGAAAAAGCAAAATTTAATTAGCTTATCTAACAGTGTCATTTAGTGAATCAAAAGCTTTGAAAGGTCAATGAATTTTGCCCTTATCATCTCATTATCTCCCATCACTAACAAGATGTCATTAAGCAGCTTCATAAGAGCAGTTATGTGACAACAGCCAGCAGCACTGCTATAATTTAAAGGGAAATTCCAGGCTGATTTTAAATATTGATTCGAGTTACACTTTTCATTCACAGAAGTATCTTAAAGTCCATTGGAAGAAGGAAAACAAAGTCATTACCGTATTTGTTTCTGTTCCTTAATGTGTCAATGGAGCTTTTTTTGTCACACTTGTTCAAACATACGTACCCCAAAAATACATCTGCAAGATTATACACAATGGAACAGCTGAAATGTTTCATTCTAAGACCACTAACACAAGCATGACCTCCATATAATGTCCAACATTAATAGATCTTTCTCATCAAAACCAGTGGACACCAGCAAGGGGAAGATGTTCCTCAGGGGTTAACATTGACACTGACGCTGTTTAACATCTTTGTCAGCAGCATGGACAGTAGAATTGAGTACATTCTTGGCAAGTTTACCAACACCACCAAACTGTCTGTACAGCTGACATGCTGGAGGGAAAGACAGCCATCCAGAGGGACCTTGAGAGGTGAGCTCATGCAAACCTCATGCAGTTCAACAAGGCCAAATGCAAAGTCCTGTATTGAGATCAGGGCAATCTTGTGCACAAATACAGACTGGAAGGACAACAGGTTGAGAGTAGCACTGAGGGCTTGGGAGTGTTTGTTCATGAGAAACTCAACATGAACTGGCAGTGTGAATTTGCAGCCAGTGCCCTGGGTTGCAACAAAAGAAGCAAGAAGGAGGGTGATTCTCCCCTACTCTGCTCTCTTGAGATCCCACCTGGAGTACTTCATTCAGCTCTGTGGCTTGCAACATAAGGACCTACTGGAGTGAGTCCAGATGAAGACCATGAAAATTGTAAGAGGGCTGGAGCATCTCTTCACTGAAGAAAGACAGGAAGTTGGAGTTGTTCAGGCTGGAGAAGAGAAATTTCCAGGGAAATCTTTTTGCAGCCTTCCAGTACTTCAAGGAACCCTACAGGAAAGCTGGAGGTGGGCATTTTATAAGGGCAAACAGTGATAGGACAAGGGGTAATGGCTTTAAACTGAAAGAGGATAGATTTAGACTGGATATAAGGAAGAAATTCTTCATTGTGAGGCTGATGAGACACTGGAACAGGTTGTGCAGAGAAGCTGTGGATGTTAACTCCCCACAGAGGTACCTCCCAGAGGCATTCACAAAACAGACAGTGACAGCTACCCAAAATGTAGCAAAAATTGTCAGCATTCCTTCAGACACAATTAAATTACAAGTTTTGGATGTCAGTTAAGAATGTGCTACTATAAAGATAAACCAAAATGTACGCACACTCATAAAGGGGAAACCTCCTACTCAAGAGTACCCAAAATACATATTCACCAAAGGTAGGGATGAAGACTTAATGTGCAGAAGTATTCTTAGATTGTGTTCCTTTCTAAGGGAGAGGATCTGACTGTAAGGCTGCTTGCTGTGAGGATATCTGCTCAAAATGGCTCTGTAACAGAACTCTGTTTATACCCTAGGTAGAGGGTGTATCATTGTCATTTATAATTACTAGTTGGATAACCAAGCCCACAGAACTACACAAAGGCAGGTTAAGAGCCTGGACCAGAGGTGTGGATTGATGTCTGGCAGATGCTAAGGTGAAATTGCCTTTGGCAACTCTTAGTCCTCTGTCAGGTGTCTGCCAGGCTGTTGTGTTCCTCCCAGGGTGGTTGTACCTGCAACAGGGTGTTCAAGGTCAAGTTGATGAGACTTTTAGCAGTCTGGTGTAGTGGAAGGTATCCCTGCCCATGGTCCATGTCAGGGGGGATGGAACTTAATGATCTTTAAGGTTTCTTCCATCTCAACTCATTCTATTATGAAAACCATTTTACAAGTCTTTGTCCCACCCTTG
The DNA here is from genome assembly GCA_013396675.1 of Eubucco bourcierii. Taxonomy (NCBI): domain Eukaryota; kingdom Metazoa; phylum Chordata; class Aves; order Piciformes; family Ramphastidae; genus Eubucco; species Eubucco bourcierii. Next base: position 134,707 of record VWZE01015760.1, read on the forward strand.
CAGTCAAGATCACCTCCCACTATGCACTGCCTTCCCCAGCAGCACCACCTGTTCTGTTCTGTAGATGAGATCAATGAAAACAGCAGTGTTCAAAGAACATCTACTGTGCATACCAAAGGTCATCTCACCAGTCTGTTTTAGAGCACAGATACACAAAGAGTTGAATGAGTACATATGAGAGGGCAGCAATCTGTGGTGAGTCAAGAGGCTCTGGTGGGAACCTCTCACTACAGATTTGCCTTCAGAGCAGTTCTAATGAGAAGCTGCGTTCTGTAAAGTAATTTTGTGGAGTTAACACTGAGTACTGCTGTGAGGCAAATAGCAGTACATTAGTCTAAATAATTTGTTTACATTCCCTAAAATCAATGGAAATTTAAGATTTTCTCTCCTAAAAGCAGAGAGGGAAAGCAACTAAAATAACTTGCTGAGGTTATCTCCATCAGATTGTGATCATTTTAACATAAGCCAGACCTGGAGCCTAAACTACCTACTGCTGTCCCACTGAGAGGCTATCCCAGTTTCCAAAAATACATACTCTTAGCTGAAAAAATATATATGTTCTCAACTGAGATACCTCTTCCCTCAATCCATTATTTATGGACCTACCTATTTTAAATTGATTTCGCTATCTTTATGTTCTCAGGAGGCTAAAAAAAGGACTAAGGGAATTCACGTCTTAGACTATGCTGCAACAGAGTTTATATGACAGTCTTTCATTGTGAAAGGATGTAGCCTTTACAAAACCAGAAGTCTTACTTCTACTATAAATAGAAGTTATCTCTTAAAAAGAACAACCAACCAAATAAAAAAATCCCCCCAAAACCCAATAACAAATGAACAAGATCAGCATTTTTAGACTAGACAAAAAAAATTTCAGATGAGAAATACCCCTGTATACCCTGGTTGATAGCAGGTGATGAGGCAGGGATGGGTGAGTAAACCTTCCTGCTGATTCTATTCCCTATTATGGTTACCATAGCCATGTCTGCACAGTTTCCATCTCCATTGACCAAGTTTTCTCCTCTTAACCAGGCTTTCACGCCTCCACAACCCCCCAAAAATGAGAACCATGTCTGTTTCTGCAGGTGTGGGAGCAAGTGGCTTTCATGCTGGCTTTGTACTCCAATAAGCACTGCTGCTCCACCATCTGCTGCTTCTCTTTCGTGTCTCCAAGCAGCTGTAAGTAAAGCCATTGCATTCGGTTCACATTCCAAGTATTTCTTAGCAACCACTAAGGCTAAAAAAGGAAATCTTTTAATACAAACTGAGATTCTGCAACCACTTCATCAGTACTAGATGTATACCCTGTTCACATGATTTAGTCTTATCTAAAGATCTATACAAACCATGACTGAAGGGGACTGAGCTACAGGAAAAACAAATCATTAGGAATTTTCTAGCAAAGGAGATATTTTATTTTGGTGAGAAGTGTTGGTTCTGCTGAAACCAAAATGCAAATTTTCACAGGGATGTAAGTACACAGCTAACCGCAACTGTGGGAACTGTCCCAAGTGGGAATCTGAGTAATGTAACAGCCTTGGATCCAGTCTTTTCACTACCTAGCAACGTGGGAGATGTCATGTTCTGAGCCACTCTTCAAATCATCAGTTTTCCACTCCAACCACCTATCACTGCAGTACTACTGGGAATAGGCAAGAATGTAAACTATGGGAGTTTATGAGGTGAGATTTAGCCATTTTGTTACTTACAACCCAGAAATAGCTGCATATCACTAATAGTTAAATATTAAAAGGCTAATCTCAAGACTACATATCCATAGGGTCCATGGGATAACTTGATAACTTTAAGAATTTTGATAGAGGAATTGTGTGAGAAAGTCCAATTAAAAACATTCATTACTAGCATGTCTAAAAGAACCACGATATGTTATTTTCATGAATGTTTTTGCCATCTTTGCCACTTAAATTGTAGTTTCTGTGCTCACAGAGTACAAGAGTCACGGGGTCACATTTTCAAGTCAGAGCACATATATCTTTGCCTGTGTCATTTTGTCAGTGATCTCAAAAACAATGGAAGTTCAAGATGAAATTCCATTTTACTAGCTGAAACATAAACCACCATTTGAACAGGTGAACTTGTTTGTTTCATAAGAAATTGATAATATATTTTAAAAACAACAAAAAATAAAATTCAAGTCATCAAACTTAAGATTTAAATAGTTTAGGAGAGCCTATCATAGAATCATAGAATGGTAAGATTGGAAGGGACCTCAAAGATCATCTAGTTCCAACCCCCTGCCATAGGCAGGGACATCTCCCACTAGAACAGGTCACTCAAGGCCTTGTCCAACCTGGCCTTGAACACCTCCAGGGAAGGAGCAGCCACAACCTCCCCGGGTAGCCTGTTCCAGTGTCTCACCATCCTCACTGTAAAGAACTTCCTCCTAACATCCAGTTTAAATCTCCCCTCTTCCAATTTAAACCCATTGCCCCTTGTCCTATCTTTGCAAGACCTTGTTAATAGTCTCTCCCCAGCCATCCTGTAGGCCCTCTTCATATACTGGAAGGCTACTATAAGGTCTCTTCAAAGCCTTCTCTTCTCCTCTTCTCTTCTTCTCTTCTCTTCTCTTCTCTTCTCTTCTCTTCTCTTCTCTTCTCTTCTCTTCTCTTCTCTTCTCTTCTCTTCTCTTCTCTTCTCTTCTCTTCTCTTCTCTTCTCTTCTCTTCTCTTCTCTTCTCTTCTCTTCTCTTCTCTTCTCTTCTCTTCTCTTCTCTTCTCTCAATAATCTGCCAATCTGCACTCACCAAATATGTGTTAACGGAATAGATCATAGCGGACTCAGAGGAAGTGTAATGATCAATTGTAGCAATAATCCACAAATTAAAAATCTCTAATAGTATGCATTCCCTTGATAAACTGCAAGGGTTTTGAAAGAATGTTGCATTCTATCATACCAATGATCCAAGGATTAAGGACTCACATTTATATAGCACACTGTAATAGCTTTGAGGGAACCATTAGGGTCTATCATGTCAATGATCCATGAATAATGAGAGATGCTGGAGAAGTATCTTTCAGTCAGTGCTGCAGTGCTTCAAGCATGTATCAACATGGCTTAAGGCTTAGCAAGTGTAGTATACTCTATATAGCACTTCTTACACCTGTATTTACAACAAATAATCAGAGTACAGAAAGCATTATGATGATAAAAGGAAGGAGTGCAACTTAAGGGAGAAACTAATGTTTAATTTTCCTTCAGTGCTCAAGGTCCATTTCTGGCAGCACCAATCTCTAACTCCCCGACTGTTAATTCGTATGGTGTTTGTAACATCACTGTAATCAAAACCAGGTAGTCTTCAGGCAGCCTTTTTAGCTTGACAGCAATCAAGGATGTCATCAATGTGGAATAAAAAGAGCTGTGAGGGGTTAGGTAAGCTCCTAAAACCAGCTTAAATGGAGACTTTTCTCTGTTATGTGAACCCTGTTCTATTTTAATGTGAATATTCTGATAGCACTTAATGATCATAAAGGTATGCACAACTGCAGATGCAACAAGCTTTCTGACCGAGTCTTCCCCAAAACATCAGCTCTTCACAAAGATTTAAAAGTCATAACTAGCTTTAAAATAAATCTTGACTAATTGCAAGCTCTTCTCAGGTGTCCAAACTTTGGACACTCTTGGGAATGTTTCAAGAAATTTAGAAAAAAAACCCCAAAACAATAGCTTTATACATTAGGAATAGTTCTAAAAATGTATATACCAATGTGATTCAGCATACAATTTATGAAGATGTTCATCTTAGGGTTCTCCTATCCACCCCAAACTGCCTTTTCATTAGCAATTACCTTCTGCTCAAGACTTCTTCAAAGACAAAGTGAACACTTGACTCTTAGAACATGTAAAGAGGAGCGGAGAGAGACATGTGCATGGCTTGGCCAAAACATCTTTTTGTCATATTTCTCAATGACTGCCTGTCCCAGTGCCTGTGGATGCTCTTGGGAAAGAAGGGACATCTTTTCTGCAGGATACAGGTGGGAGGATGAAAAGAGACAGGAAGAAGAAGCTGTAAGTAGCATTTTTATCCCATCTTGTTACCACATCCAACTCTTCTGGCAGGAAAAGAGGCAGAGGAAATGTTTCCTGCTGAGGCTAATGTCTTTACAGGCTATTGCAGTCTGGCTGCAGTAATATACTGACAACTGTAGCCCACTGTATCACAAGACTGGGAGCCAGCTATTGCAGCTGCTAAGTTTGGATCAGATTTGAGAGTAACTTCTTCAGACAGTGTATAAGGAAATTTAAGTAGAGATCAAACATGTTATAATGTAAGTGCTGGCAAACTCACGAGCACAGCATGTAGTGACTCCCACAATCATTGAATCTGAGTTCAAGCTCCATTCAGAGCAGTGGGAAACCTCCCATTCCCATCACAGGGCTTCTTTTTTTCTTTTCTTTTTTTTTTTTCCCCTTCCAGATGGAAAGTTATAGCTACAGCTCCAGAGGTGCTCAGCCACACAGTCAGAAGAGAGAAATCAGAGATAAGGAGACAGTCTCTGCGAATAGTTGGGGAAAATAAATTTTATTTATATATATATATATGTATAAAATATATTACATAATATATGAAATACATATCTTATATATAATAATATGTTTTGGTGTATTATATATTTATTGTATGTATTATATATATAAGGAGATATATATATATATATATATATATATGTATGTATGTGCATGTATATATATACACACACACACACATATATATATATATCTCTTTGTGGTCTGATTTCTCATGTCCTACAGGGTAGATGAACCAGATGCAGTAGCATCACTATATATTTTAAAGCTCATGAATAGAGCCAAGAATTTGACCAGGTAACAGAGCCTTATGCAAGATTTACTTTCCATCTGCTTCACAAGCATTTTTTTCTTCCCTTCATCTTCCTATTTAAATGGAAAGGGATCACATCCAACACCTTGAAATTCTCTTAAAATAAGGCCTAGTTTAGTGTTACCCAAAGTAGTTCAAATGAAATATATGACTGTTTATAGGTTAAAGAAAAAAACTAAACCAACCTTAAATAATTCCCCAGTATTTTGAATAGTTTTTTTGCTTTGGTTTCACATATTCAGTTCTCTTTATCAAATTACACCTGATGAAATAGCACCCTTTAGTCCTTGCCTACTTTACCAGTTTTATCTTAAGTAAAGCTACAGCACAGAATTTGTGCTATTACAGGCTGTTTCAATGGTTAGGACTGTCATAATTATAGGATTTTGAATTCACTGCACTATCGAGTTGAGCCATTGGGTAATGAGGAAGAACAATCCTGTACAGACATCTGTATCTTCTGCAATATCTAGTTCAGTGTAGAATATTACAAGCTCAGAAAACTGCTTTTTGTACAGGTATACTTAAAAAAAACCTTAATTGATACCTAAAATAGCAGAATATATGAGTTGCAGAAAACCTTGAAACAGATACTGATATTTGGCTACTGCTGTCAGCGTGAAATTACAGCTCCAAATACAGGGAACATGTGCAGGAAGGACATTGAAGTGTCATTTCAAATGTGTTAAAGGCAAAATAAGAGTGAGCTCAGAGAACTCTCGACCTGCATTATCATCTGTCACCTGTTTTCCTGGTTCAAAGGTAGAAGCCAAAATCAGCAACAGAGCTGGACTATTTAAAGAGTACAGGATGGAATATCCTTAAGGTTCCAAGGTCACTACATGGAAAGCCTGAAGTTTGTACTTGGTGCACAGGCTTCCTTACAGCTTCAGGAGTGAATGCAAAGTGATTCACACAAGCACCTGAAATGAAAGCATAACTGGATGAAATATAGAAACAATCCACAGAGGAGAAAATGCTATTATGTCTCAAATTTTCTATTGAAGGGTCCTTACAACTAAGTTGGAATAAGAGTTCATGCATTTTCTACAGATGGACAGGAAGCCAATTCAAAGGTAGAGAGGTAGAGAATAACTTTTTTCTTTTTCTTTTTTTTTTCTTCCCCCCCCCCTTTTTTTTCTTTTTTCCTTTTTTCTTTTTTTTTTCCTTTTTCCTTTTTCTTTTTCTTTTTTTCCCCTTTTTCCTTTTTCTTTTTCTTTTTCTTTTTATTTTTTCATTTTCTTTTTTCTTTTTTTTCTTGGTCTTTTTCTTTTAGGATTTTACTGAAGGGACAGAAAGGGAATTCTGGAATTCTTTGATGGTGACAAGGAGTTGAGGTTAGATCAGCTACTGGCTGAATCAATGTGTTGTGATGCCACAGAAAAGTTAGAAGGGCCATGAATTTTTTTTCTGTGAATAACCTGCTCCTGTGGTCATACTTAGAGCATGACAAATGATTCAGGGGATTTAGGCAAAGAAACGGTTTCCGGATCTTAACTAAGCTTAGCCAAGAGGATATTTGCAATAAAGTTTTGTCTGTATGCTTGAATACAAGGCTGTGTCTAGAAGATTTAAGGTCCAAAGATGCTTATCTCTTGGGACTAGAGAGCAAGAAGGATGAAGTATGGGAATCATTCATTTAGATTGAGACATGTTGACATTTCATGTGTGACCAAACGAATGAATTTCTTTTTAACATTCCATCTTTTCAGTTCCTGTTTTCTTCAGACAGTAATGATACAAACATATTCTTGATTTTTAAGTGGACAATCTTGAAAATCATTCAGGGAAAAAAAAAAAATAAAGCTCCACTACTAATCTACTAATCAGACAGAAACTCAAGATTCTATTGCAGAAACACCAGAAGAGAGAAAAAAAAAAAAAGGGGTGGCGGGGTGGGGGGGAAAGCATTGTATTTATATTCCTTAAAAGCAATATAAAAAAGAAAGGAAAATTTAAAAAAATGCAAGAAGAAGTTGTTCATTATCATTTTTACTAAATGAGAAAATGTCAATGAAAATGCATTGGTGCAGTGATACAGATGCATCTGGTGTGGTGATACAGATCTGTCAGCCTACCTAGCTATTACAGGTTACTATTATTAAATCGATTCTAAACAGTTTAATATTACGTAACTGCAGTTCAATGTTAGCATCTGAATAGCTTATGAACATGTTCTGTCCTAACAACCTACTCCTGATCCCTTTTTTTCCCCCCAGAAATAAGACAGAATACCTGTGCAAATAATAATGAAAAAAATGCAATTACCGGAATCTGTGAAAGAAGTCGCTTTGATATGTCCACAGTAGTCAAAACATGGAAAAGGTCATTCATGTCAGATATCTCTTCCTTCCCTTGCCCTGTAATTCCCTCTCATGCAGCTTTAAGATGTGAAAACATGCCAACAGAATCTGACCAAGTATATGCATGTGAGTCAGCATGTGATGGAAGTGAGAAGAGAAAGCATAGTTGACCTAAGCACTCTAACGCGTTCCTTACCTCTAAAGTATTACTATATGATCTATGGTTAGTATTGAAAGCTAAAAGTAACAGTTTGAGGTGAAGGTCTGAAGTGAGTTGTTTGTAGATGAACGATGTAAAGAAGAGTACTGAGTCACCTTTAGATGAGAAATTTCAGGTTTTATTTTTTTCTTTTTTTGTGTTGTGGAAATGGAATCTATCTCCCCACAAAAAGAGAGGAAGCAGTAGCAGTCATCTGTCCCTAGGTTTGCTGTAGAGAAATGAAAGCTAATAGCTGTTTTCCTGCTGGTTAAAAATGAAGAGTTGCAATGACACAGTTGTAAAAAAGTGTGCATTCTTTTCATTGGAACAACCTCTAGGCAGGAACTATATCAGTTTTGCCAACTATATCAAGCTGCCACAGTTTGTCACTCGAGTCTTGTCTTTTCTCTGGGGGCCTCTGAAAAATATAGTTTCTTCTCTATAGTCCTCCTTTAGGTAGTGGAAGATTGCGGTTTGACCTTTCCTTTTGCTTCTGTACTCCTGGGCAGGTCCCTTCAATAGGCAGGCAGGATCTGACAGTCTGACGCTGGCAGTCCGTGCCTGGCAGTCTGTGGCTGGCAGTCCATGGCTAGCAGTCCCTTTCAAAGTCTCTTGTAGCAGTCCCTCTTAAAGCCCTCTCAAAGCCCCACTAGATAATGTGTTCCACTGCCATATATATATGCTGGTGCAATTTGCTCTCCCCATTTCAAGCCTGGGGGGTGGGGTAAGGTACTTGTCACCTACTCCTTTCACATTCCAAACCCCGGGAACCAGAGGTGAGGGGGTGGGGGGTGAGCAGAACAGTTTTGCACCCCATTCAAACCTTCGGTCGGGCAGGGACTTGGGTGTGCCCCGCCACAAGTCCAGCCTAAGAAAATCTTGTCCCTTCAGTCTCTTTATTTTTTTACATTGCATGCTTTGGAACCTTAACCATCCATAAATGTCACTTCATCAGACTGTCTTAGTTTGTCGATATTCATTCCATCCTAGAACTGGACAGGGTATTACAGGCATCCTAAGCAGAGGTTAATTAATTCTTCCCTTAGTCTGATGGCTCTTCTAATGCAGTTCCATATGCAGACAGGCTGTGAACTTCCTACTAAAGGCATGACATTGAAATGAATATTTGATAGTATGTTTTACCAGGGGCAAAAATGCAGTAGATGACAAATGAGAAAAAAACTTGGTCTAGTTGAGAGAATTTCATAAAATTGCTCAACTTAAATGTTCCAATAGGAACGGGAGAGAAACTCTTGCTTTCATTGTTAAAAGAGAGGCAATATATGTGGTAGTTTTGTCCCCAGTCTGTGTTGTTTTTTGGTTGGTTGGTTGATTTGGTTTGAGGTTTTTTTGCTTGGATGGGGGTGTGTGTGTTTGTTTGTTTGTTTTCCCTCTACTGCAACCTTTTTGTAGTGGGATTTTATTTTTCTTGGCTTAATTAATTAGCTGTGTGGGTTTTCTTTGCTACTTACCAGAAAAGCCCATGTGTTGGAAGTGCAACTGTTAGCAGGTGTAGCCCTTTCTAACTTCTAGTATAGAATATTCTAATATAGAATATTATTCCAAGTGTCTAGAATAGGATTGATTTGATATGATGAAAAAAAAAATGAAAAAAAAAAGTGTTGCAAGTGTTATAAATAATTGCAATTAAAAATCAACAAACATTATGCATGTAGATTCTGTCTGATCTTCCACTGAAATTCCTTTTAATTCATGATCAGTTAATGTTCCATAAAAATTGAATGCTACTCAACAAGAGAATTATGGCTCATTGCATAGAAAAATGAGCAGGGACTACAGTTTCTTGATTAGTTAATAATAGCAAAACATTAACTTTCCCAAGGTCTTTGTCAGCTCTGAATGTACCTCCCATTGTATAATATGTTTATTAAAATGTACTTTCAATATGTACTTTGAAAGAAAGAACATATAAAATATGGATTTCCTGCTTCAACAAGGCTACCTAAAGTTCAATTGCAGTGGCACGGTGTAGTGTGTCTCCCTCATATTAAGCTTGTCAAGAGCAAGACAAACACAGAACCAAACTTGGCAACTGTTACTCAAGTGTGCAACCCTCTTCCTGGAGGAAGATCAATGACATATAACTAACTCCAAAGGATAACTTCTGTGAAAAAGTAAATATTCCCCTAAGTAAATGCTGTAGATGAGGTCATGTACCCTGAACACATCCATCTGCAAAATAGTTCCAATATTAAGTAAGTAAATGTAAATCTCCCAAAATCACAGCATAATCTGTCTGCATTTGGTATTTAGAAGAATAAAGGACCATGGGGAAATGAACTTTTTTAAGTAAGAGATTACCATAATAACTCTTTTTTTTTTTTTTCCTTCTTCAGGCATCAGAAGAGCATTAAATTACCCACAAAATAAATAGTTTTCTTGCTAAAAATGCATTTGTAGTTTTACTGCAATTACTAACAAAATGGGATGATACTATACTTAATTTCAGGCAGAGAAACAAAATATTGATTTGTAAAATGGAAGAAAGTGTAGTGGAGGGAGACTGCTCCTTCACTACTCCTACTACCCTAAATGGCCTGCTAGTAACATTCATGCAAGACATTGATAGCTAACAGGCTTGTTGGTGACAATGATCTTTCTAAAAAATGCTTGCTTATCAAGTGAACTGGTTTTAACAGAATAAGCATATCCCACTTCCCCTCTGTTGTTTATGCCATTTAATAAATCTTCATTTCTTCACAGGTTTATTGCTATGCTATTTACATGCTCTTCCAGGTAAGGTGGTGCAGCAGCAGTCATCACTCCTCCTCTCCTTGGAGAGTGGAGAAAAGAGAAAAAAGAAAAAAAAAAAAAAGGAAAAAAAAGGAGGGAGAGAGAATGAAAGGAGAGAAGAACTACAGTTCAATAGGGAAAAAGAAAGTAGAACAAAGGAAGAAAAATTGGTGAGGACGAAGCTTTTGATTCAGTGCTTTTTTCCCCATGTTTAGTTTGTATGCTTTTATAATCACACATTTTCAGTTTTCCATAAGTTTGACTTTATCTTTTCTGAAATGTATTGCCTTCTTAGGCAAGCTCATCACCGTGACAGAGATTACTTCAGATGGTTTGAAGGTGACAGAGTGCAAGGAAGAGATGATTGTGATGAGCTGTCACACACCCAGCACAGTTTCCCTCTGCTAAGTCTCAGACTGCACCACTCAAGTGCTTAGGAAAAAGTGGGCATTGTTTCAAAAGAAAAATAACTGCTCATTGAAATGCTTTTACTACTAATAATGGGGAAATGCTCCTACAGATGATAATGTTATTTTTATTAATGCTGCACAGATATATCTGAATGTGTACCTCACAATAAAGAATCTGTGTTAGATGAAGGTTTGAATATTCTGGATCTCTAAAAATTCTGAACACTTTAACACTAAGGAATCAGAACTTTGGTTTCTATATTGTTTGAACAAACTGTATTAAGGGGCAGGCCAGGGCCCAGATTGACAGTTACTGTATCTCAGTAATTTGGGCTATAGGTTTTAAGAAATTAAGAAAAAAATATTAAATGCATAACGGATAGTTTGGATATAAGTATCCTGAAATGGAAATGTATGCCTGTAACTGTGAAATGATGTCTTGGGGTTTTTTTAAATACATAAGGAGCTGTAGGGAAAGGTTTTGATGCAAGACTGTTTCTTCAGGTAAAATTTAATTTGGGATTGTTATTGATAGCAATGCATGAGCAACAAGAAAATACATTAATTTCTTCTTGCACCAATAGGGAAAAAGATCAGACCAGGCCAGTAAATATAAAGCCCAGAGGTGAGAAAAAAACATGTCAACCATGAAATTGTGTTAATTCAATAATTAAAATGAGTCTCAGTTTCAATGTAGACTCTGATTGTGTAGCAAAGATGTGACAAAACAATTGGGAATGGCAGCCCATTACACTAGTATTAAGCATCCAGAGAAAAGAGTACCAGTAAATCAAACATTTTATGAACACTGTGGTGTATTTATCACTGGCACTGGTATCATCTCATTAATCACATCAATATACAGGGAGTGAAATTTCCACCTGAATTTAGTTTTGATAAAGGGACAACAAGAAGTAGGAGTGTCCTGTCTTTCTTTCCAGATGCTACAGCAGAGCCAGGATTTGTAGCGCTCTTCCCAGCAAGGGAATGAAAACAGTGCTGTAGGGGGAAATTAATTATTATCAGGGACATTCCAGCTGGAAATCTGTGTAGCTGCAAAATGAACACATTTCAAGAAGTTGAGTGTTTCCTGCTGATCGTGTTAGTTTCCCTTATGATTTAATGGTTTCCAAATTTCCATGGAAAAGCAAGTTCCTACTGGGGATGATGAAGAATTTAGCATTTTATTTTGCATTTTTAGATTTTCATTAGTTTTCCCTATACGAACCCAGAGACATGCAAGACTGAGACATACTAGAGTGCCTCAGTGGAATCTTCATCTGAAATATGACATTACCTCATGTCCCCGATTTCAAAGTGAACCACCTGCTTAAAAAGGTCTGGGCTACTTAATAAAAAAATCACCAATGAGCATTTTTGAGAGAGAGTAGAGTAGCCTACAGATCCTCTGATGAAATGTGTTGCAAGAGAGGCCAGGTTGGGAGTGACCATCCAAAGAGTATGCCTCGGTCATTTGGCTGGGCTGAAATCAGTGTTTTTTGTCAACAAAAATTCTCTTCTTCACCCCATAAGGCATTCAAATAAATGACTTTTAGTCTTCACAACTCATAGATACTCTTATTAAGGAAATGGCTCCTTAAGAAGTTTCCAGTCTGTTTTTAAAATGCTCAGACAAAACCCCTCAAATTGTTATCAGCAAGGAGAATATTGAAGACTGCACACCCATCCCACATTTCTTCTGTCTTTCAACAACCGTTTTCATTAGCAGCCATTAAATTTAGCTGGCAGATATCTAGCTGTCTAGATGTAGAGGAGTACTTTATGTCTATTTGCATCCACTGTAAAAAAAACCAAAACAAAACAGGTCCAGTGTTTTTAAAAAAATTAAGCAAATGTATGGCATTGCAGTTACACACAGTTGGAAATTATTGTGGCTTGCTTTAAAAGCTCCTTCCATATTTTTATACAAGTCCAGGCTCACAATTTGCACAGCATCATTCTGTATGAAAGAGCATATAACTTAATTTCTGCCTGAGAAGCAGAAGATATGTTGCAGATGAGGTAACTAAGGCATAGATACATAGAAATTTGGCCTGGAAAATCAATGAGAATTAATTCTCCACAGAGATTAAGAGTCCTTCATTTCCTGATACTGTTTCCATTAATACTTATGTCCAGTTTTGTATTTACTTGATTGTAAAAGATATGTCCAAAAACACCTGCACTATTTATATACACTTATTTGAAAACAGAAGTTATCTTTAAAAATACAAAGACAACAATAGGTTATTAAAGGAATTTTGTAGCTGATAATGAGTTAGGTACATTGATTATTTCCAATAACTAAGAACTACTTCGTTATTGGAAATACATTCTTACCGAACCCTACAACCAAAACAATTTTCCATTAAGAGTTAAAGCAAACTTTCAGTAACTAGGTAAACTTTTTCAGATCACAAAAAGTTTTCTCTGCTTTCCCTCATTTTATACAAATTTTAGTGCTGATTTTAGAATAAAAATTCTCTTAGAAGATGAGAATTAGTAGCTAATGAAAATAACACTAATCACAGTGAATTATCACAGACATACTTGGATTTCCTAATTTAGAGTAAGCAGCTATGCTGAAAATGCAACAGCATATTTAAATTGCTGGTCATTTTCTCAACACACAGTCTTACACTTGATGTTTTTCTTTGTATATTCCTAGGGGGAAAAAAAAAAAAAAAAGGATATAGGTATGTGCCCTTATAAAAACAATTCTGATGGTTTAAAGTTGTCAGTAGGAATCAATTTTTCTTTAAATATAATTTGTTAGTGGCTTGACATTCCTTCTCTTTCTGTTCATTCCCAGGACCTAACATTCAGCAAATAAGTTATTTGCTTTTGGTTTAACAAAAATATGCTGCACCAGATCATTGTATGACACTTAAAATTAAAAAAATGTTTACTGTAACGAGTCTTAGTCTGTAATATGGGGCCCTCAAAATTCCTGTAACGTATTTGCTGTCATAATATCTTACATTCTGCCATTATCTTCCTTACTCTTCACCAAAAAACAGGTTAGAAAGATGTAGAAAAGTTTAAACAAAAGTCAGTTAAATAGTATGCTTGCATCTTAAGAACAATACTAGTCAGTGCATGTATGCATACAGACACATACATATTTTTACATCTTATCTCAAGCTATATCTACAAATGCTGAAGGCAAAAGCAAGAAAACAATGAAGAGAAATGCAAGATAAAAGGTTTCCAAAGCTCTCCCAGCTTTCAGAAAGAAAAATCATATATGCATGCTTCATTTCAAATGTTGGTTGATCGTTTCATGCAGCTTCTGAATTTCAGTTTACATGAGTGATGGAACCCTAAAGCAAGTTTCCTATCCTGCAAGTATGCCTTCTTCTTCTGTTATCAGGAAAAATTTCTTCATTGAAAGAGTGGTCAGCTATTGGAAATAGGCCACCCAGGGAGGTAGTAGAGTCACCATCCTTGGAAGTGTTCAAAATATGTGTAGATGTAGAACTTTGGTACATCGTCATGGTTGATAATTGGACTCAATGATCTTAAAGGTCTTTTCCAATGGATACAATTCTGTGATTTTGTGATTTTATGATTCCATCACAAAGTCTCCATGGGTATTGTAAAGCATATTTTTAAATGCTATTCATATGGAATATATTACACAAATATTTTTCTTGAGAATTATGTGGAGTTATTTTGAGTTCTGTTTTTTTTTTTTAAAGTAGCATCCATAAACATATAAGAAAAATGAAGTATGAAAAAAATATATTCATGCACACATGTAAATAAAAACCCTATGGCAAGAAAAACACTTGGGTACTATTTTTGATGCAACTGAACAGAAACATGTCTATCATTCTCCTTAGAGAAACAGATAGGGCACTGCTACAAGGCTGAAGGCACTTCTTGCAGGACAGTGGTAACCTGGGAACAGAGAGATTCTGGGTATATGTTGCAGCATATCCATGAGGTGTGTCTCTAACTCTCCACATATGAATATATAAAATTTGAAGCATGTGGTTCTTCCTAAAAGAAATGTATTTGCCACTAACATTACTGCACTTTTATTTTCAATGGTTGTTTATTTATTTTTATCAGCTGCAAGAATCAGAAAGCAAGTTTCTTATTTGAAAGCACGATATACAGTGAGGTGAGATGAGATGAGATGAGATGAGATGAGATGAGATGAGATGAGATGAGATGAGATGAGATGAGATGAGATGAGATGAGATATGAGATGAGAGATGAGAGATGAGCTATCATGAGGAGTGCAGGCATTGAAAAGGCATTTGAGAATCACTTCTGTAGGCAAGTTTTCTATGGGAGCAAGCTCCTCAGGGCAACTAGAAAGTACTAGAGTACCATGCCTTTCCATCAGACATCTGTTGTGTGCAGATACTGCCAGCAAACTCAGAGATACTCTCATTTGTAAACATTTCTGCTTTCATATAGTCTCAGACTGGGGCTGACATGGATTGGTACCATCCCTAACTGCTACAAACATTGCACAGCACATTGTATTGAACTGCAGGCACAAACTGTACACCCTGCATAAGGCTCATTGCAACTCTCAAAACACCTGTATTTCTCCTTAAAGTTGGATATAAAAGCAGATGACACCATTTTGTCTAGTTCTGTTTCATGTTAGTATTCAGCTTACTATCTAATCAATAAGTCTTTTTCTAATAAAACCAGGACATAGAAAAAAATCAGAACTTGGCACTGGTGAGGCTGCACCTTGAATACTATGTTCATTTTTGGATCACTCACTAAAAGAAGGGTATTGATGTGCCAGAGTGGGTCCAGAGAATGGCAAGAAAGCTGGTGGAAAATGTAGAGAGCAAGTCCTGTGAAGAGCAGATGAGGGAACCTGGTCTCTTTAGTCTGGAAAAAAAGTGGTTGAAGGATCTCATCACTCTCTACGACTACTAGAAAGGAAATTGTAGTGAGGTGAGGATCAGTTTCTTCTCCTAGCATCAAGTGATAGAAAGAGAGGAAATGACCTCAAATTGCACCTGGGGAGATTGGAAAAAAGCAAAAAACTTTTACTGAAAGGATGGTCAGGCATTAGAAGAGGCTGCCCAGGGAGGTGGTGGAGTCGCTACCTCTGTAGGTCTCCATAGATGTTCAAAAATGTGTAGATGTGACACTTGGAGCTCTGGTTTAAGGGTCATGGTGGTGTTAGGTTAATGGTTGTACTCAAAAATCTTAGAGGTCTTTACCAGCCTGAACAGTTCTATGATTCTATGATTCTATGATTCTTTGTCAAATATTGCCAGTCTGCCTGGGTGATGTTTCTCCAGGTGTACTGTTTGTACAAACAGCTTAAACTCCATGACTCTTGGTATGGGTGACACACCTGTATCTCTTCATTTTACATAACCATGGAAGCTGCACTTTGTGATACCTAGTTGAAGCTATACTCTTCAGAAGAGACTTACCACTCTTGACTCTGATGAAATGAGCTGGATTTTGGTATTATTATTGTGCAGCTCCTCAAGAGAAATTTATGCCTACATATTTTGTAAAATCCAGTGCATCAACCATGAGTATCTTTCAATATATGCTTAAGAATTGTTTGGACAAAGGTGTGTAGTAATACATCACAGGATTTCCCTCTAGGATTAAACCATTGTTTGGTTTCACAGAAGGTAAATTCCATCAATCAGCTTGTCTTTTGTTGTAAAAAAAAAAAAACAAAAAACCAAAAAACCCCCACAACCTAAGGTTTAGTTCTATAGGAAGCAAGCATAAAATGAACAAATAAGAAACTTAATTTATTAACTTAAGAAACGAGTTGAAATACAACCAACATCACACCCCATGTAAGTTAATAGGAAGTTAATGCTGTGTATGGATATAACTTTAAAGGAGAGAGAATTTAATAAAGGCCTAAAAATACATGGAATTGAAATCTGACCAAAAAAAATTATCTGTGCAGCAATCATATCTAAATATATGCAGAATTTTTGAAGACTGTCTTTGACCGATAATGTCAAAAAATGACACAGCAAATTAAATCCCTGTAGATTTCCCAAGGATTGGACTTCCATAAATGTAATCCAAATCTGTTTGGGAAGCTTAATTTTGTAGCATTCTTTTCAACTAGAAACCCAAAATTAGAATCAGTGATATGATTCATGATGTGATCTTTGACTACATATTGCTTCATTTTCATTTATACTAATGAGACTGACATCAGATCAGGAAAGAAATTTACCCAGGAAAATAAAGAAAAGCATGAGAACAAAATCTGAATACATTTCTCCACCACTACCCTCCCTCTGTGAAAAGAAAAACGAAAAGAAAGAGAGAGAGACAGTGTGGAGAAAGGAGAGGGGTTAAAAAAAAAAAAAAAAAA
>VWZE01015760.1:151605-215134 GCA_013396675.1 Eubucco bourcierii
AAAAAAAAAGGGAGTTAGAGTGGGCTAGGAGGAGTGTGGCAGGTTGAAATTACCCCTGAGTAAATGTACCAGACCAGCTCAGATGGCTTAGAAGCAAAGAAAACTGTATATTTACAGCAAGCTAAAATTTACAAGCATATACTGAAATGCATATGTACAAAAATATATTTACAAACATTTACGATTTAGAAATAACACAAGGATCCTCACAGGAATTCCCCTGAATTGTTCCTCAACCCCCCCAGATGAAATTCAGAAGGGGTTAACAGCCACTTTCTGCTCCTTCTCTCAGTGAGAAAACCAAGAAGGCTGCAACTGTTGTTACTCAGCCAAGGTTAGTGCAGAAATCAGCCAGTGTGGAGGAGTTAAGGAACAAACAAAGCAGGAGGCAAAAATGAGAAGAAAACCAAAAATAGTTTATACATGAGATTATATACTAGTCCAACAAATGAATTAAATTATATAGATTTATCTTATTATTGTTCTTCTACTTCAAATACAATTTTTTATTTAAAATTTTGAAAACTAGAGTGTTATCCCTGCAACAGCCAGAAGGAGGCAAAGAGGAAGAGGAGGTGGCACAAAGAGATTGAAGAGAATTAGAAGAAGGGAAAATGAAAAAAGGGAAGAGAAGGAGCAGGGAAAAGGGAAGGGGAAGTGAAACAAGAAAAAAAAAAGTTCACATCCAATCTTAGGAAGATCTCAGTATGCCTGAACTAAGTGTAGAGTAATTATATTACATTGTAGAAACAAATTTGAATATTAATTCTCACTAGAGGTGATCATTTCAGCATTATTACTAGGAGTTTATACAAGACATATCAGATGAATGTCACATAAGCTCTTTTCTTAGAAAATCCAATTTGAGGCTTACTTCAGGTCAATTTATATTTTTCTGAATATTTCTCATCTCATTCCTAAACCCAGCAATTTCCAATTGCACTTCATAGGGCGTGAGATGGCACTAAGGAACGGAACATATGGAACATTTTAATGAATAATCATAGAATCATAGAATCATAAGGTTGGAAGGGACCTCAAAGATCATCTAGTTCCAACCCCCTTCCATAGGCAGGGAATATTTATTGAATATTTGTTTATAACCAGATCAGGATATTTTAATGAGTAAAACTAAGCAATGGGGGAAAAAGCACAGTGGGGGAAGTGAACTCACAGCAGCATTAACCTTGTTCACGCAAGCAGTGATGTTCCCTGTGTAATTTGTCATGGGACACTTGACCATATTCTCTGATGAATGTGACCTCTTCTCAGGTAGGAGACTTTCTGCACTCTGGCTGGCAATGCACCAGAGACCTACTGAGTCTGACTGTAGAGTCTGTCACGTCGCCCGGCTTAAGCAAAGCGATACTAAAATGTTTCAGGCTCTGTTTGTTGACCATTGGAGTTCAGCTAGGAGAGAATTTATCTTTGTTAAATACTTGTTATCTTAGTTAGCTAACTCATCATCATTTAGTAAGCTTAAGTCCATACATGTGAAGGGCACAACAGCTAGTGCTATCATGTGGGCTCTGAAGTGATCCATGCAAGAGAATATATGGCCACTGCCTGATAATCGGGTACTAGAAGAGATTTACCTTTGAATACTATTTACACCCATCAAACTCATATGCTGACAGTTGAAAATACTGTAATTGTTTCCCCAAGGAAATTCAGTATAAATCCTGTATCTTCTCTGCAGAGCAGGCCTTCTTTACCTGCCTTTGCAGCTGGTGTGATTGAGGTCAAGTGAGTAATCTAAGGTCGCACAGTGAATGAATGACCCAGAAAGATGCTGAAATCAGGCCAGGACCTTTTCAAGTTCCCTGCTGCAACTACTGAAGCACATGGTCTCCCTTGAATAATTCTGCCTGTTGATCCCCACTGAACACGTGCGTTTCCTAGTGCCACAGGAAATGAAAGTTTACATTCAGCCTCCTGTAAGAAGTAACATATAGTGGGAACAAAACACTTGCTTTTCAGAGATGGATTGGGAATGTTGCTTCCATCCTTATACTTCAGGATATATTTAAATCCTGAGAAAAGATGGGAAAGCATGCACAGCCAAATCAAAATGCCTCCAGATTTATACTCTAAGTCAAAATTCCAGATTTATGGTTCTCAAATGTTTGCCTTTTCTTTAAATGGATTACATTTTTCCTGTTTTGTTACAGGTTTTTCCCCAGTCACAACAGTTTGAGGCACTTTAATTGTCTTTCAAAAGAGAAGACATCACTGTGTTTGTAAGAATCACAGTGAGTCTTATTGAACAGCTCACAGCTAACTTTCTGGGCCAGAGAGCAAGTCTAGCATCAAGTGTTCAACTCTACAAATTTCAGAGAAATGCTATAAATATTCCATCGGGAAAAAGCAGCCTGGATTAAGGTGCAATACACTTTTCACACAGGAAGTGTGGACTAAATAACATGCAGTTACAATGTTTCGGCTAGGCTCTGTATGTTCTGCTATAACCAAAGGTGACAGGAAAAGTAGCAGAAACCAGTACCTGACTAACATGGTAACACCTGTAGTATGGAGCTGGTTTAAATGTACTTAAAAATTAAGGAAATACTTTGATATATGCAATGAGAAGGGAAGGAATTAAAACTAAAATCCCAATTAGAAACAAAATTCAAAACATTTAGGTCTCTTCATTTGGAAAACCCAGCTCCCAGCTTCACAATTAAATTTTCTTTGCTCTTTAGACGGTGACTACAGATATTTACTGCATATACAAGGAGGATCAGTAGTGGTTTCCTTCTACCTGTAGGAGGCCAATATGGCTCACATTCCACCACTTAAACACAAAATTAGTTCATTATTTAAAACAGTAGTGGTGCCAAGAATCTTCATTTCCTGCAGGCACAGCAAGGATGAGTGTTTATAGAAGATCTGTGTATGAACTATACCACTCAGCTTAGGGCAGGTGACTTCTCATCTCTGTCTGTGTTTTTGTTCTGATTTTTCTTTGTAGATTGTGTCCTGCTTAACCCCATATTCTGTGAATCTTAATTGCCAGTAGCAAGTACTTCCACACATCTGCTCTGAATTTACTATTCAAATAATATCTATATGTCTAGTGTGAAACTGGCAGTCTGCAGCAGGGAAGGAAAGATCCATACTTCTTCTTCTAAGAACAGCTATTTACAAGCCCAGAGACCTCAGCAGGTATCATTTTTCTTCCCAGTGTCATGCAACTATTTGAGATCAGAATACCACAGCTGTTTTGCCCCAGTAACACCGTGCAAAACTTTTAAATAGAGGAAATAAAACATATGTTTATGCATGACTAAAACTATGGAGCAATTACAGGGGTGCAGAGTGAAATTCATCTGGAACTAGACCAGAATCCAGAGGCCAACTTGTCGCCCTTGGAAAGGGGTGATGCACACATTTTGTAATCACAGGTCATCAAGGTTTCAGGTTTGTGCCTAGCCACAGAAGCCTACAAATGTGGCATAGTTCAAATTTAACACTGAAGAAAACCTTAGGAAAAAGTGATCCAGCTCCCTCTAAAATATAAAGATATCTGTAAGAGTTGAGAGCATGGTGAGTAACAATTGTTTCTTAAACAGGATAGCCTGCTCTATCCTTGGGATTCAAGTTGCCTTCTTTTCAATATCTGACAGAATTTCAGCCTAAATAATACACTTATGGTTTTATGTCCTATAAATTTTACTTACTTCAGAAAACTTTTGTGTACTATGTGATGAATAATAGAATTGCTTACCAACTTCTTACGTTTTCATACAGTGCATAGTACTGTATGAACTATGTTTTCCTTTATTTTCCCATAGGGATTTATTCTTGAAAAAAAAAAAAAAAGAAAAAAAAAAGCGAAAAAAGTTTTAAAAAATTTTAAAAGGAAAAAAGAAAAAAAAAGGCATAAAAAAGAAAAAAGAACAAAGAAAAAAAGAAAACAGAAAAAACAAGAAAAAAGAAAAAAGAAAAAGACCTTACTGAGAAGTACAGCACTTAATTCAGACAGTTTCAATTTGCCTAGAGCCGTTGGCTGATATATGCAAAACCTTTCCATTATGTTTTCAAAGCAGCAACAAATAGAATTAAGAGTGCAATTCCTTTGATGATACTTTGAAAATTTTTTTAAATTACCTTCAATTATTGTCTGGGCTTGATGCTTCTCCCTCAGAAACTAGTGGGAGTTCTGCCACTGACTTCAGGGGAAGGAGGATTGGGTTGTTTTCAGCACAGATTTTAAAACAAAGGCTTGAAATTGGCAGGAACAAAACACTCTGCCATGAATCAAGACAGCAGGTTGCCAGATGGCAGCTTTTCAGAGTTGTGCAAACAAATTTGGTTTGTTCAGTATAAATATTTGAAGGAAATAGAAAGAAGATAATCCTTTGGTAAGTGAGGATAATTCACTTACCAAAGGGTCAGATTTGAGTCTTTTAAATTTTAACTTAGTTCCAAGAAAAAAATAATTTCTACCAACACTCTTAAATCATTGCTCTAGAAAGTACCTGAGCCAGGCTTTCCATGACAATTTGTACTACTGTAGATATACTTTTGGACAAGTAAAGAAAAGTAAGAAAATTTGAGAAGGAAGTGATTCACGTAATTACTTGGAGAAGGCAGTTTAGGAGCAATTGTTATACTTACTGTTGAGGAGCACATGCTTCCTATGCAATCCAAAGAAAGAAGAAGACAGACTGAGAGGGCATTTTGAGTTTTTTAATTGGATACCTGAAGTTAGGTGCTATGAATAATGCCATAGCTTTCAAATGAAATCTTGAATGTCCTGCTAACCAGCAGGTAACAGCCAAGAGAACAGGCAGACCAATAATTCCAGAAGAGCACTGTTGTTGGGCTTCTTAGTGTATTTTGTTTTGAAAATTAACTTTGGGTCTACTTGGAAGAATGAACTGTGAGTAATAAAAAAATAATAATGCTGTCCTGTGAAGTCTTGACATTTTTTTTCCTGTGGATTGAGAGGGTTAAACGAGAAGCATGTATACAGGTTAGAGACTGACAGGAGCTTTAAGTTTTACTGTACTGTACAATCCTTTTCTCAGTTGCTTTTACCTTAAAACAAACCAACCAAACCAACCAACCAAGCAAAAACAAATTAAAAAACCCAAACAAACAAAAAAAACAACAAAACAAATCCAGCATATCTACTTTGAATTCTCTCTGCATACAGTTTCATTCCACCTGTGGTGAAGGGTATGTTTTTGGAAAGGTAGAAGGCCTCAAGTTTTAACAAATAGTGAAATCTACATTCCATACTGCCCTGCAGTGCAGAAGGATATTTTTATTGTTTGTGTTTGCCTTCAGAGTACCACTGCACGTTGCTAAGCACACTGGCTTTTTGCCACTTCTATTTTAAGCTGTTCAAAACTCTGGGAACTGAAGAAGTATCTGCCTCTGCTTTTTAAGGGAAAAACACTATTTGAGTAAGCAAATGTTTTAAATAACTGAGATTAGAAAATGTGTATGTTCTTAGGTGGGCATGCTTATTTTAGTTAGACAGAACTGACTATATCTTTAAATTAACCTCCTGTTCCTTACACCCTATTCATATGTAGTATGCTGACCTCATGAGAAAGAAAATCGAACCAAGTGTAAATTGCCTGAACAGATTTGTTTGAACTCATGCAGCAGTAATTACTACATTTACATTACTTATCAGGGTAAGTTGGACTTGCCACACCTTTTAATCAAAAGGTCACACAGAATTTTTTTGTACTTGCTAAAAAAATATAGCAGTTGGCCACAAACTTGAATTAATTCCCTGAGTATGATTCCTAGAGCATGGAGAAAGGGAGAAGAGAATACATGACTAGCAGAGAAGATCAGATGAGCAAGGCACAAAAGTCGGAAGGAAGACTTTCAGGTTCTGATGAAATAGTTTCATTTCAGATGTATCCTCCTCAGCTTACTTCAGGGACTGGCATACAGCACATGCTGCAGATGGATAGGCAGTGATACATATACAGCTGTAAGGTTCTGGCATTCCTGACCCTTACCCATGATGCCAGCTGGCCAGCAGAAAGCAGGTTTGCAGGATGATTTGATTTTCCACAGCTGCTGTACAAAGCATGAGGTCAAGGGAGGTGAGGAGAAGGAGGAGATGTTGGAAAGGAGAGAGTCACAGCTGACTGATCCTTGCTTACAGCACAAAGGCTGGCTTCAGACCTGACGGTTACAATACCCCAGGAAGCAACTTCCTCCATATGCAAGCCCTTCGTTTAAATGCACTGATAGCATAAGGTTCAGGTCTTGACTAGACTGGGCACTCTGGAACTCACACATGCTGAGAGTTGAGTACTGTATGAGTAGAGTGATACTGTATGGGTACAGTGAAACTATATGGGTACAGTGATGGGTGATTCTGGTCTAACATCTGATGTATATGCAAAGTATGTTTGAGTACTCTTTTGTGAACTAAGGACATCTTTTGTTGACAGTTACATTAGGCAAAATCCACTCTAACAACAGTCTGCATTGACAGCAAGCAGTCTTTGAAATGGAAGATAAATAAAACCTCTTTGTAGTTGGAACCAAAGTCAAGTGCAGGGTCCTCTGCATACATCCTCCCATTTTTGTCAGTGTGGTTTGAGCAATAATTCACTGTTATTTTCCCAGAAACTTTTAGGTGATGATATTCAGGCCAGAAATTGCTATACTCATTTTAGTAGGATGACTTGCTAGAAATACATGATTTCACAGCTATTAGTTTCAACGAAAGTTAGTTGTTCATTAGTTATTTACAAATTCTTGAATCCACACATTTTTATAATTATATGAATTATGTCAAGAGATTTGAACAATTAATTCCATGTGAAATAACCAGGTAACGCTACCTGATTCAAGACAGTGCAATAACGGTTTATGTCTAAGGAATTTCAGATTGACAAGAGTGTGTAACTGGATAACAAAATATCAGAAGAATGTCAAAAGCTTCTTTTGTGAAGAAAGGCTGAAAGAGTTTGAGTTGGTCAGCCTGGAAAAGGGAAGGCTCTGGAGAAATCTTAGTGCAACCATTCAGTATGCAAAGAGAGCTATAAGGAAGATGGAGAAACTTTTATACCAAGGGCTGTATAAGATGCAAAAATAAGATAGGACAAGATGCAATGCTTTTAAACCAAAATGGAGCTGATTGAGGTTGGATATAAGGAAGAAAACTTTTATAATGAGAGTGGTGAGACACTGGAACAGTTTTTCCAGGGAAGTTGTAGATGCTCCATCACTGGAAGCATTCAAGATCATGTTGGACACAACATTGAGCAAACCTGACCTCATGAAAGATGGCCCTGCCTGTGGCAAGTGGGTTGCACTAGATAATGTTTAAAGGTGCTTTCCAACCCAAACTCTTCGGATTTTTTTTTAAATGAAGAAGAATACAAGATAAAAGATCTCTGCCTTCAGTTACATGAGATACCTGTGAGCTGTCCATCGCTCTATAGAAACAAGGCCTACTAAGAATAATTTAGAATAATTAGGAAATAAATAAATAATAAACCTGAAAATATTATTCTATATTATAGATCTACCAGGACTCCTATGTCCTTCCCCACAAGACTGCTTTCTAGCAGATGACCTCCCAACCTGTACTGGTGCAGTTTACTGTTTCTTCCCAGGTGCAGGACTCTGCACTTTTCCTTGTGGAACCTCATTATGTTCCTCTGTGCCCAACTCTTCAGTCTGTCAAAGTCCCACTGAATGGCCACACAGCCTTCAGGTGTCTCAACCAAGCCTCCCAGTTTGGTGTCATCAGCAAACTTGCTGAACAGACACTCTGTTGCCTCATCAATGTCATTGATAAAGATTTTGAGTGTGTGCTGACTCTTATAAAATCATGGATTTTACCATTGGTGAATGATCACTTTTAATATTTAGTTGTAAATATGTTCCCTGATATAATTTTGATCCACATCAACTCTCTCGAGCAATACAGGAGAAAATTCAGGGTGTAGTATGTCTCAGTGAGTTTCATAGAATCATAGAATGGTAAGGTTGGAAGGGACCTCAAAGATCATCTAGTCCCAATCCCCTGCCATAGGCAGGGACACCTCCCACTAGCACAGGTCACCCAAGGCCTTGTCCAACTCGGCCTTGAACACCTCCAGGGAGGGAGCATCCACAACCTCGCTGGGCAACCTGTTCCAGTGCCTCACCACCCTCAGAAAGAATTTCGTCCTAGCATCCAGTTTAAATCTCCCCTCTGCCAGTTTAAACCCATTGTCCCTTGCCCTGTCATTGCAAGACCTTGTAAGTAATCTCTCCCCACCCTTCCTGTAGGAAGTTTCACCTGTAGGAGTTTCCTACAGGTAGTGTGGAGATCTAGCCATTCTACTTTGAGGGAAGAAATAACATGGGCATAAACGTATAAACCTGCATCAGTTTGTCTCTGGACCAGATAAGACACTCTGGTCTTTTTTTGTGTGCTAATGTAGATGAGTTTTGGGAAACTGGCTTACACTGGTAGCTGAGTCCTGTCAGAAGCTCCAGGAGGTCTCACAACAGACAAGGTGCAGATCAGGCTCCAGCATCCCCAGCCAAGAGACAACAAAAAGGATGTGCAGCTGCAGCATGTGCATAACTTGGAAAGCTTCATTAGTCAACAATGCAAGGGAATTAACCACTCCTTTGCTTTTTTTTCCTTCTTTTGTTTGTTTGGAGATTTTTGGCATGCATGTTTCTGATGGTGACTGTGATCTGTATTTGCATAAGTATAACCCCTTGTGATGTGCATCCAGGTTTACTCCAGTTGTTTTCTTCTTAGTCCCTTTTACAGAGGGAAAAAAAAAAAAAAAAAAAAAAAAAAAAAGCTTTGGTTCTCTGGGAATAATATCAATGAATCCCAGAAACTATTTATTGTTCTGTGTACATAATGCACTTGTGCATTTTTCTTTTGGAGTAAAAGAACAATAAATGATTATTTTATCCTTGCAAGGGAAAAAAAAAATTCTTGATGGACACCACAAATTGCTGTTAAAATTTAACAGTCTGTAAAATAAAACATTTGAAAAGAAATAACCAGGTTCAAACATCCTCTAAAGTGAATGTGGAACCTGTTGCAGGCTAATGAGATGTACTGTCTCTAACAATTGTGAAGTGATAGACTTTTCCTTTCTAGAATGAATCTACAATTCCTTGTGCCATCAGAGAAAAAAAAATTGATGATGTATTAACATGGCCCTGACCCAGCTGGTTGGCATGCACTGTCACTCCAAAATTCCATTAATAGGGTGCCTGAGGACATGAACTCAGTTTGACTAGAAAGCTTCATGTGTTTCAATTAAAAATGCATTTATTTAATTAATGTAGACATTAGAGAGAACACTGCTTTAAAAAAGAAGACTGAATTTGATAGACTGACTTTTTCTCCTTTTTATGACATCAGGGAAACATTATCTTTTTTTGCAAGTATAAGATATAGGAAAGGGAGGAACAAAAGCCTTGCAAATTAGTAGACAGCAGGCACTGAGAAAGATGTCAGGACTATTGGACTCAAAATATTTGTGTTTAGAAGCTGATAGCACTTTTTTATTTCTTTTTTTTCCCTTGTTTTTCTTAATACAGGTGATAAGAAAGGGCTAATTTCATTTAAAGGGGCAAGAAACCAAGTGGGAGGTTGGCCACAACAGATGTTTACAGACATAATTTCAACTGTAGAATTAATGTTTTCTGTAATACAATAAATGGGACAAAGTTCTATCCTTGCTTGTACCTGAGCCACTTCATTGAAAGCAGAACGTAAAGTGATGAAGGAAAAAACATCGTTAATGGCAATTTAATCATGGATGTTCCTATTGTACCTAGTCTTTGTGGATCTTATTTTCAGTTTTAATAAAATGTTCTCCTGTCCTAACCAACTTAAATCACTTAAAAGACCATTTGAATTACACATCATAGTTAAGGGTTCATATTGAAATACAGTTCATACTGCAAGTACAATTGCTTGTTCACAGTTCCCAGAAGATCTCATGAAGAAGGTACCACTTCTGTTCTGCTTTTATAGATACAGTTTTCTGATGCAGCAATAGCAAAGTTAATTTGAAATAATTAGCTGTCATGTGGATTGTGGTCACAAATGGATACATCTTTCTTAAGACACTCTGTATGATATCCATTCTTATCAACCTAATGTAAACAGAGCTTTAGTTACCCACAGACACACCACATAGATCTTATCTAGCACAGGAATACCAAATTAGCACTGACTGATTCTTAGGTAGCTATCAGCTAGCTGGCAGCTGTGATTTTTCATATCCAGTACATCTGTTCAATACCATATGCCAAGGCTAGATCTGGGGATTTTGGCACCTTGCTCTGGCTGGACAAGGTCTTTGACATGTTTTCTCCTTGATGTAAGACCAAACAATGAATAGCTTCAATTGCATTGGCACTTAGTATTGTCCAGCTTATTTATTTACTTTGAGCAGTTAAATAAATGGGACAACTCTGCAATCTGATAAAAAGAGAGGAACTTTGATACATATCGTGGAATAATGATGTGTCAGAGAGTGGACACACAAGTATTGCTTTTTGAGCTGCTGTCACAAAGCTTAACCTTGCTTACCATAAAGGAAAATTAGTAGTCCATAAAGAAGGGGTTTTGTGGCCCGTTGAAAGAAAGCCAAAATCCTAAGAACATAAAACACAGAACCTTTAAGACATGATGCAAATGGAGACATAATATCCCACAATTATCCTGACTATGCAGTAAAGCAACAAAACAGATTAGCTAGGTTAATTTCTCATATATCACCCCTGCTTGTATCATACACAAACCTATCCTACCACCAGGGATACAATTCTCTCTTGCTTCTTCTTGGCTGCTTTTTCCTTTCCATCTTTGCTAGCTCCTGAATTTGTGGAGGTGCACAGTAGCTCAGAGAAGGAACTGATCCAGCTAAACTAATTTTGGGGTGGGGGTGTGTGTGGAGGGGAGCAGGGAGCTTGTTTTCAGAGATCATTTCCAATGTGTTTCATTATATGGTGGCTCAGAGGCTAGATCTACAACTAGAGAAGACTGGGACAAGCATTGTCAATTAACAAATAAGAAGGGCAGAAAAATCCATTTTAGTAGCATCTTGGTTTTTTCCATATTAAAAAAATCAGGTAATCATAGTCAAAATCGTGTTATGCAATGCCCACCAGAGTATCGCTTTCTAAGGGACAGAAATTAAATTAATTTAAAACCACCCCAAAAAATGTGGATTTATTTTTGCTAGGATTTCATATGCAAGTTAAATGTGTTAAAATGTTAAATGGAAATCCCAGTTTTAATAGATTAAGAACCACAGATTTCTGCTGTGTGGTCTCAGCTGTGTTTCTGAATATACATGCAAGGCAGTGGATCTTGTGTGTGACCAGCACGCCTGCCAACACCTGTGTAGGAACAGGAAAGGTCACAAACAATTCTGTGGGCTGATGTTCAAAGTGTAAGGCTTCCAAAGACCCCAATACCCCAACTTGCTGATGTGGTCAGAAGTAAGACCTGATGATGAACTGATTTTAAGCAGCCTACATCCTACTTCTAGTGCTCCAGGACTGTTGAACAGTAGCTGCCTTTGCACATGCTCCAGTTTACTTTGGAAACATTAATGAATGGCAAAATTATGTAAAGTATTTGAATACAGAGTGAATTGTAGTGGGGCATGGGTGTGTTGGGTTTTGGGGGCTTTTTTCTGGTGGAGGAGGTTCGGGGGTGTTGATTTTGAGGGATATTTAATTATTTGTTCTCCACCTGTAGAACCATCATCCAAATTCAGCAAACTCTAATCAGTTCAATTTTTTTTCTTTTTCTTTTTGAATTTTTTTTTCTTTAATAAGACATTGCTGAAAGAAACATAAAAGAGCAAAACAAGCCTAAGCAGAACCTCTTGGACCTGTGAGCATCACATTTTCTTTCCCTGAAGTACGCATACTTGAGGAAAAGGAACTCAGGAAAACTAAATGCTAAAGGTTATAGACATTATTACACACACTTCTTTCTCTTCCATGCTTTGTAGGGATGAAATGGCACACAACTTTTATCTTCTTTTAAATTATAGCTCTTTTTATTTATAAATACTTCAGCTTGAAAAGCTGTTAAAAGCAATAAACCACATCTTTCTGAGAACACAATTCCATTATTTAATCATGCCCAGAGGCAGCAAAGACACTGAGAAATAATTGTCTTTTCATCACTCAAGCATGAAAAGCCCAACATTGTTTGAAACTTAATTCTAACAAACCTTTAATATTCCAGTTCAGAAATCCCTTGACCATGGGCAAGTACAATCTCATTTCTCAGTCCTTTAAAACAGTTTGATGAAGTATCCCAGAAGGCATAAGTTGTGTTTTCTTCTCTGAATTATTTTTTTTTTCCTTTACTCTGCAAGGTTTCACTTTTTACTTCCATCTACCAAATCACAGTTTCATTACTATGTTAACATCCCACAAAAAAATTCATTCATAAATTTCTTCAATCTAAACATTCTTTTCAATATTGGGGAAATTGCATATGAAGGAAACAGACCATGGGGAACAATACATTCAGAACTATTGTAGTTACACAATCATGGGAAGACTGTGTTGCTGCAGTGGCATTGTTTTGGCACAATTTGCCTTTCTCAGACTAATGGCAGTTTTTCTACTCATTAGGTAAGTATTTGCAGAACCTTTTGCTATATTTTTCTACACCATGATAAAAGACTTGCCATATATCATAAAATCACAAGTTTCTGCCACTTACAAATAAATTAGCTGGCTAATGGTAACATTCTGTTTCATAATTAATAGGCCCAGTAAGTGAAAACACACACTAAGATTATGCCATTATAGGACCAGATGTCTTGTTCTGATTTCATAAGCACAGGTAAACAGAATATAAACAATAGATGAAGGGGACTGATATTGAATATAGGTGGCCCATAAATAGTACAGTTAAATTCTAATTCAGAGTTAAAGAGTACATATTCACTCTTAGAACAGTGACTCTTTAAAGTAGCTGTCAGGTGCACAAAGATGTCAGAGAACAGATGGCAGCAAACTAACAAGAGGAAGGTCATATTAGTTACAAAACGGGAAAAGAAAACAAAGAACTCTTCAATGTTCTGTAATGTCCATTTGAATCTAACTTAATTATCATCTATATGAATACAAAACAAGAGTAATCCTTTGTCCTACAGTATTTTTCATAATTCTTTTTTAATAAAAAGAACATACACAGAAAGTTTACCTGTGTAAACTTGAATAGCTGAACACGTTAGTACTGTGTTCCTGTTAATGATAGCTACAAACTCCTTAAAAAATGAATGCCATATAACTGAGTAGTGCAATTTCAGTGTGGTTTCTTCACAGGTGATAATGCCTCTGAGGTGTTTCAAATACATGAATAAAAATATTAAATAATAAAGAGTTTAAAATTAAGACCTTTGGAATATAGGGTACATCCAGTGCTTTTTATAGACTCTCTGACTAAATCAAGAGAAGTTGAGCATGGACAGAATGGGAACACACTTTAAGTTGAAATGCATGAGCTGCTCTTTCTTTGTAGAGTTCCGGAGAAGTAACTGGGCTATGTCATGTTGCAGTTGAAAAGATCAGGGCCCAAAATAGCACAGGTGGAACAGGGAATCCAAACCAACTTCTAACTCCTGCAAATACATGCATGCACTACCAAAATCAATCAAGAAAACAGGCCACCAACTGCAGAAAAGGAAGTGTAATAAAGACATTTTGGAGCAAAGATATAGCCAGTTTACTGCGCAGTAGTTAGATAAGAATAATGCAGGGAAGAATAGGAAACTAGTTATAGGCAAGATTTTAAAGGTGGGGGGATTTATTTCAAGCAAGTGCCACCAAAAATAAATTGCTCCTGATCCTCAGTCTAAAATGTGGTGCAGTACAGCATTTTAACACAGGGCCAAATCTCTCATTATAGACAGGCCTTTCCAAAAGCAAACAGAGGTAAGAGCATCAAACAGGTTGTCAGAGGCATTGCTAATTTTTTTTAATCAAGTAAAAAACATTGCAAAAGGACAATTAACTTATTTCCTTTTTTTTTATGTTTGGGCACATCATTTTTCATTATAGTCATTAAAAAGTCAACCTGTCCTGGTTTTCCCAATAGGTACTGACTGGAACCTAGGAAATGCACATCTTTCTGTATGTTAAATTTCAAGCTTTTATTCAGAAATGTCTAAATAAAATCTTTTATTATTTCTTTATGGGGGCTGTTCAGAGTTATTTCAATTGTGTATGTTTTTATATATTAACATATGGTACAACATCTCAATAGCTTTACGTTTTTAACCACAAAACCAACAAAAAGTACTGTAAATATGCATGTCTCACAAAGATTATGCCAAATAACATTAAACACTATGAAGGTACTACACAGAACAGAGAACAGCTAAACCCTCTATCTTCTGTCAGAATGGTATGCTGTTTATCTTGACAAATACACAGTGAAACTGTAATAAAGGGACTCAGTGAATGGGTTTTAAATTAACTGACAATTTGAACTTTGAGTGATCATTATTTTGTGACTGTTTGGGGAACGTGATTGCTGGATTTAAAGACAGATAAAGACAAAACTACTCTCTTTTGACAAACCATTCCTCTAAGACATTGACTTGTGGTTGGTGTTGTTTTTTTTTAGTTGTTGTTGTTTTTTTTCCACAGTAGAGAAATGATACTTAATCCACTGAGATGTGAAAACGCTATAAAAGATACTCTTTACAGGAGCACTTAGGTCACCAGGTTAAAGAAAGTGAATGGTATTCCTAATGGAAGATAAACGGTTGCCCTGTGGGGTTTTATCTGTCATACTAATCTCAAAAAGCATCTTGTATAAAAGTAGAGTTAAAAAGACTATTAAAGCAAGCTTTGCCACTGCAGTAAACTAATACCTGTGGCTTACCGCCTCTGCCCTACACATGTGAAATGTTTAAAATGGTTGGCAGGAAGCTTTTTCCCACATTTGGCTAGACATACTCAGTGAACCTAATGTGAGATAATCCAAAGCAATTCAGGTTCAGCAAAGGTTGGGAAAATATTATAGCGGACATAAAGCTTTGATGGAAAGCTCCTTTGATCTTGAGATTATAAAATACACAATTTCTAATCTGACAAATTTTTAGCTGCAAAGCAGAATATCTAAACATTCCTCTTTTGTCATAACAGTTTAATCCCTTAAGAATGTGATTTAAAGCGTTGGGGATCAAAGGTTACCACAAGATTTGTATGAAAGAGGAAACCTGCCTCAAACACCTAGATAGAAAAATGTGAAGGCCATTAAATAATATAACTAAATACTATCTGCAGATTGGCACTGCCAGGTCACAATCAGTTCAAACTGTGTCAAATATCCATTGCTCCAAACAAGCTCATTCACTGAACAAATACTGAAGTAGCTATGATTGTTTAAAACTTTGGGCTTGAGTTTAAAATGACCCACATTACCGTGTTTGAAAAATACAGTAAGACGTTCTGTATCCAACCTTCTGGGGAGGTTGGAGGTTTTGTTCTGGGGCTGGTTTTGAAGGGGAAAGCCTTTGAGTGCTGTTAATCTAGAAAAAAATAATGTTTCTTTCTGCTAATCTTGGTTAGGCCCATAGGCTATGACAAATCTGCTACAGATGTAAAAATAATAATTTTAAAACTTAAACCATCGTTATGAAACATTGATTATCTGTTAGAAACAGCAACTCCTGTAAGAAAATATGAACAGCAAAAGCAAATGCAAAATTGTTTTATAAGTTATTCACGTAACATAATTCGATACTGCAAATTCTTGAATTTGACTTCATAAAACATAGGTTTTGGTGTTTATAAACTACAAGTCATTTAACAGAAGATCGTGGAACAGATCCTCTTACAAGGTCTGATAAGGCACAGGAAGGATAGAGAGGTGATTTGAGACACCCAGCATGACTTTACTAAGGGCTAGTCCTACCTAACAGCCTGGTGACTTTCCACAATGGAGTAGCTACATCAGTGGAAGGAGAAGGACAATGGATGTCATCTGCTTAGACTTCTGCAAGGCCTTTGACACAGTCCCCCACAATATCCCTCTCTCTAAACTGTAGAGATATGGATTTGATGGGTAGACTTTTTGGTAGATAAGGAACTGGCTGAATGGTGGCACTCAGAGGGTAGCAATCAATCACTTGATGTCCAGATGGAGATGGGTGGCAAGTGGTGTCTCTCAGGGGTCCATATTGGGACCAGTGACATTTAATATTTTCATCAATGATTTAGACAGTGTGATCGAGTGCACTCTCAGCAAGTTTGCAGATGACACCAAGCAAATGGTGCAGTCAATATGACAAAGCAACAGGATATCATCCCCAGAAAAGCTGAAGACCTGGAAAAGTTGAAGAAGTGGGAACCAGGTGAGTTTCATGAGGTTCAACAAAACCAAATGCAAGACCTTACATCTGTCTCAGGACAATCCTCATTATCAATTCAGCTTGGGCAATGCTGTGATAGAAAAAGACTTTGGGGTACTGGTGGATGACAATCCAGACTTGAGTCAGCAAAGTGCAGTTGCAGGCTAGAAGGTAAATCTGGAATACAGCAAAAGAAGCATGGTCAGCAGATTGAGAGACATGATTCTGCCACTCTACTCTGCCCTGGTGATACCTTATCTGGAATACTGTGTCCAACTCTGGAGCTCCCAGTACAAGAAGGACATGGATCTGATGGTGAGGGTCCAGAATAGGCCCACAAAAATTATCAGAGGACTGGAGCACCTCTTCTATGAAGACAATCTGGGAGACTTGGGATTGTTCAACCTGGAGAAGAGAAGGCTCTGGGGAGACCTAGTAACAACCTTGCAGTACCTGAAGGCAGCCTACACGAAGGATGGAGAGAGACTTTTTTAAAAGGCCTGTAGTGATAATACAAGGGGCAATGGTTTCAAACTAGAGAAGAGTAGATTTAGACTGGATGTTAGGAACAAATTCTTTACCATGAGGGTAGTGGAACACTGGAACAGGTTGTCCAGGACATATTCAGTGTGAGGTTCAATGGGGTTCTGGGCAACCTGATCTAGTTGAGGATGCTCCTCCTGACTGCAGAGGGGATTGGACTAGATTGGATGTTGGAGGTACCTTCCAACCTAAATCATTCTATGATTCTATGATTCTATGATTTTATGTTCCTCCCTAATGCAAGGGGCTTGGATTAGAGGTCCTTTACATTTAAAGGTCCCTTCCAATCCAGTGCATTCTGTGATTCTATGAATGTTAATTTGAGTACTGAATCTAATAGACCACTTAACAGTTTCTAACATCTTTAAAGGTTGAGATCAAATCTCAACTTTTCTATTTAAAAACAAAACAAAAAAAGCCCAAACTCAACCAAAACCAAACCCTTAATAAAACTATTCTGTTCTCCTTCCTTTAAGTTGAAAGCAAAGTTCATCCTTTTTGCTTTAAAAGCCAACGAGTAGACATTTAATTCTGTGATGACTTGATTTCCACGGATCTGCACATTGGTATTTGTCACTAATGTTTGTGGCTAAATATCTTTATCCAAACTCCATTTTCAGCCTTTTAGACAAATTGTTCCCTACACTATAATCAGTCCTGATAAAGAGAAAAAGTCTGGGTGCAGAAGACAGAGTTTGAAATAATGGCTAGAATAGGGTTTTTACAATCATTATACAAAATGAATATAAATAGTAATGATTAACAGATGGAATGTCAATTTAGAAAGCATAACTCAGCACAATGTTTTGCTACAAAATGAGGAAAACATAAATCTTTGTGGTAGAGGTTTTTGGGAAAAAAAAAAAAAGAAAAAAAAAGTTTTGGCTTATACTCTGCTCCCATTTGAGTTCACAGAAAACTTCTCATTCAGTGGAAAAAAAAAAAAATCCCTAAGGTTGCATCTCCATAATTTCAAATTTAAAAGACATCATATCACAAACAGGAGAAATATCAGTTCATTACATAGTATTAATGTTTATATTTCTTACACTACCTCAATGACTCTGGGTTTTTTTCTTGTCAAAATGTGCAACTAATTTTCTTAATCACACCAAAATTGGGGCGGGGGGGAATTAAAACAAGTAAGAAAATGAAAACAATAAAATGAACAAATAAACAAAACCCAAGCAAATAAAGAAAGAAAAAAATACCCACATATTTTGATTCATTCTTATATTAAATGTAGTGAAAACAGCCTAATAGGTGCAAAACTTTCTAAGGAGGTTATGTTGGGAAGAGGGACACATACTTTAACTGCACAAACCTAATTTCTTTTGAAAGCAACTAGGTGCTCGATTAGAAATTATTTTTAAAAAATAGCTGCACAATTACTAGTCCTGGAATCACAGATGACCTTCACATGCCCTTTAATCACAAAATGAGGTCTGATACATCATAGAGAGGCAGGCCCATGGCTCTTAATTCACAAATGAACTGAGAGTTGGGTGTCCTCTGAGCTCTCCTTCTCAGATGTGATTCTGCCTGGCTCCTTACCTGCTCAGACATGAACATTACATCTAGGGGTTATCTGGTCTTCTCCAAAGTATTTCCTTAGTGTTCTTCCTGTTTCCTGGTAGTATACAATTTGGACAATTAAACTACATAGACTTCTGTATAGATCTCAGATAGTGTTGTACAAACACAATTAATTTCAAAAGGCAGCGCACTGACCATTAAATCCTCCCTTTACCATTCTCTGTGCCTATGAAATTCTATCCATATTGCAAGACTACAGGGTGTTCTTGGGGAGAACAATTTCAGATGCTCATTTACGTGCTGACATAGCACAGTAAATAATCCCGTAACATTAAAAAATGCTTTCAATGTGCTTACTTCACTCAGTGTTATCTATAGTTGAATAGAGTTGATAAAATGAATCATCATCAGAATGATGTTTTGCACAATGTATCTATTATGGTTACAACTCGTTTCATTTCAGCCACAAAAAAAAAAAATTTGCAGAAGTTTCATAAAGTATTTACATGTTTTCATTTGATATGTTTTCATTCATATCCATCAGAGTCAAAGTGCAGACACTGAAGAAAAACTGTGAGGGAAATGGGAAGCCGAGAGAACACTTGGACTGAAATGAGCTACATACACCCATGTGACTGACCCTGAAACAATTTCGTTGTTGCCAGTACAGCTGTCTTTGATGTCAGCCAAACAACCACATTCTCCTGCCAAAAAACCCCAATCCTTCGTAGTTTGGCAGCAGGGTTTGTCACAGTTTCAGAGCAGTTAGTTGGTTTTATTTTTGGGGGGGCTTTTTTTTTTTTTGGGGGGGNTTTTTTTGTTTTTTGTTGTTTGGGGGGGGTTGTTTTGTTTTGAGGGGATTTTATGTGTTTTTTAAAATTTATTTTATTTTTTATGTGACTCCTGTCTAATTTTCACCGGTTTATCTTACCTGTTTCTCATAGTGTCTTGAACAGTCATTACTTCCCTGATGGAAACCTCTCGTACTGGTTTGAGGTTAATTGGAATATTTTAATGAAAAAAATTATATTATAGGCTGTGAAAAGCAAACAACGGTGATGTCTACTTCACTCATAGGCTTGCTGAGAGGTATTAAAACAAGGACACAAACATAGCACAGAGAGTCTCGCGCTCTCTCTCTGGGAGCCTGTGTGTCTTCTGCTTTCTGCTGTGCAACCCAGCTAATCACTCATTCTAACCCTCCCCTGGCCTATCCTTCAAACTCACCATGAATGTAAGCCAGACCCTGGGGTAAGGTAGAGGGGTGGAAAGAAGGTGGAAGGGTGCTTGGGAGCCCCTCCTGGGGACTCTGATTTCTCAGAGGGGGTTTGTGTTTCTGTATTACCTTTAACTTGTTTATTTCTGTAAATATTCCTGTATATTGTGTATATATCTGCTTGTATATTGTGCTAAGCTGTTAGCCTTTCACTAACATGGATGCATTTAATTGTCCAACCTCTGTTTTGCTCTCTGCATAGGACATTAAAGTAAATCCAGTCGTCCCCCGCGTTTGTTAAATTCTGTCCTATATGCAGTCTTGCAGTCTTTTGAAAGATCCCTCAACATCCCATTATTTAGCTTGCACTTTCGTGATATCAACAGGTCAGTTTGGACTGACTGCTAAATATTTCAGTACAAGTACAAGACCATGTAATCTTTCTTCTTGCAGAATACTCCTTTTTACAGACTCTCATTCTCCTCATTTGGGAGCTTGTCATACTTCTAAAGCACATAATCTTTAACAACCACTTCTTCCCTCCATCGTAAATCTTTAATAGTCATCGATACAATTTATGTTTACTTTTGATTTATTATTCTCAAAAATTTTATCTTTTTTTTTTCTTAGTTTCCTTCCAGTTTTCTTGTTCCTTTATTTACAGTTTTCCCAGTTTGTTATTGCATTTGCATATTGTGGTTTGAACCCAAACTACTTAATAACAGTAAGCGCAAATAAATTGCCACATTCATTTTCTGACCGACACGTGTACGGTATTACAAATAGTTTTTTTAGATGTTAGGTTCTCCAGAAAGATCCATCTTTGTTCATCCATCCTTATCTTCTCTACCAGTTTTAATCTATTCTATAGGGTTAATCTTGGAAATTTTGGACATCTTATTTAGGTAACAATTCTTACACTCTAACATGTTAGCTCCTTATAAGGGTCCAGAACATCATGGATAGAACTGACAGAAATAATACAGCATCTCTGAAAGACCTATGCCAGAGGAAATTCCTTTGAGTATCTAAGCTGGCACCACACCTTTACATTTAAGCACCTGAATCATTGACTAGAGAGGAACTTACCCATCTCACTGCTCAGAGGTCATTAGTGTAGAGTATACTGTCCTCGGTAAAACATCCTTCTAATCATGGAAATTGTAGGTGTTGCTTCCTTCTCTATTTCCTGTAGGCCTGAAACTGCCCCTAACTGTTGTTATATTCCTTTCATTTCAAGTTTAAAATGAAAACTTTCACCTTCTGCCTAGTCATGGTTAGCTCTTACTAGTATGGTACATCTCAAAGAAACAGATGTGATTTCAGGAGCAATCATAAAATATATCCTCTTAGATTGCCTCATTTTGAGTCTGTTTCGGAAACAGAAATGAACTCTAATACTCATGATATAGCAAACTGAACAAAGATCAGATTCTTCTAGAAAAAGATCACCAAAAGAAAGGCTTTCGAAATAGCTTAAACAAAGCAAAACATATTCACGTTCCACAGTTCACCCTGGGCAGGCTGACAGGAAACTCTAAGGAGACAGCACTGAATTATTACTTTTTATGTTGGGTTTTTTTTGGATAGAATGTTAAATGAAGTCAACAACATTAGCCAGAGGTCAAGAAAGGCTGAATTTCAATTTGATAGGGTTAGCATTCAATCATCTGAAAGACCAATATTGCAGACCTTTGACTGCACTCTTGCAGGGAGACTAAGTAGCGTAAAAGGCTGAGCACCATTCTTTCCCACTGACTTTAAATGGAAGTAAGTGTTAGTGCATCTCAAGTACTGAGCACCTTTTGGGACCAGGACTTAATTTAAGAGAGAAGAAAATGAAACTAAAATTGTAAGAGCAGCAGGCTGGAGATACATTTAAGCAAAACGGTTCAGGCAGTAGATAATTTCTACAACATGGTCCCTCTGTGGAGACCAGGAATTTCAGGAATCTCTGAATATGACTTTTCTTATGTTATTATGTAATTATTAAATTACATCATTAATTAAATGTAATGACTTTAAGGGGAGAATAAAATTCCCAGAAAGTGAGAGTAATATTTATTTTTTCATCTTCTGTGAGGACTTCAGATTCTCTCCAGATGTTTTGAGCAATAGGTATACCCTAGCTCATTTGAGGGATATTAGGAAGCAACTGACAACTTCTCAGGATATTTTTAAAAATTAAAATACTTTTATAATAATGATTACTGTGAAGGTTACAAAGGAGAGAATTCTACACAATTTACTTGTGATTCTTATATTCTCTGTCAACCTTACCAGGGCATTACCTGGGTATACAGAGATGTGTTTAGGAAAGCAAAATCTCAACTTGAACTGGAATTGGGCAGAGATGTCAAAAACTTCAAGAAAGGGTTCTTCAGGTACATCAACAACAAGCAGAAGCAGAAAGAGACTGTAAGTCCACTATTAAACGAGAGGTGAATTATTCACCAACCATGCTGAAAAGACAGAGGTCCTCAACACCTTTTTCACCTCTGTCTTTGCCAGCATTGTCAGGTCTCAGGCCATGGGACAAAAATGCAGGTTGAGGGAGACACAGACTCAACTTCAGTGAAGGAAGAGTTGACCTGGCAACTACTACAGGAACTTGATCCATACAGGTTGATGGGCCCATGTGTTGCCCACCTGAGAATGCTATGAGAGCTGTCTGATGTTTTTTGTAAGGCTGCTCTCCATAATCCAGGAGAAGTCATGGAGATCAGGAGACAGCCTTGAAGACTGGAAGAAGGGTAACGTCAACTCTTTCTATAAGAAGGGTTTCAAGGAGGCCCCAGGTAATTGTAGACCCATTAGTCTCAAGTCAATCCCTGGGAAATTATGGAACAAATCCTTCTGGAGACTGTTACAAGTCAACTGGAGCACATAATTGGAAAAAGCCAACATGAATTCACCAGAAGCAAACCACGTGTGACAAACCCAATCGACTTCTATGACAATGTAAGTCCTTTGGTTGATGAATGGTGAGCAGTTGACATTGTCAGCCTGAACTTCTCCAAGGTTTTTGACATGGTCCCCCACAACCTCATCCTAGAGAAACTGACATGTTATGGTCTAGGTAAGTGGTCTGTGAAGTTGGTGGGGAGCTGGCTGGCAGGCCCTACCTAGAGAGTGGTAATAGTTCTTTTTCAACCTGGCTACCAGACACGGGTGGAGTTCCCTAGTGATTGATACTGGGCCTAAAGCTGTTTAATATCTTTGTAAATGATTTAGATGTTGGGATCAAGAGCACCCAGATGAAGTTTGCAGATGACACCAAAATAAGTGGGGAGGTTGACACTCCAGAAGGGAGAGCCATGCTTCAGGAAGACCTGGACATGATGCAGGACTGGTGTAGGAGGAACTTTATGAAGTACAACAGGGACTTGTACCCATGAATACATAACCCAGGAGTGCAGCTAAGACTGGGATCCACCTGATTGGAAAGGGATGTGGGATCTTGGTGGACAACAAGCTTAGCATGAATGAACAGTGTTCTGTAGCAGCAAAGGCAGCCAACAAGATGCTGGCCATCTATAAGGGCATTACCAGCAGAAATCAAGGAGTCATTGTCCCACTCTGTTCAGCACTTGTCAGGTCACATCTGGAGTACTACCTACAGTTTGTGTTCCTGCTATACAAAAAATATGATGACAGACTGGTAAATGTCCAGGGAAGAGCCACGAGAATGATCAGAGGACTGGAAGACCTGCCATGTGAATAAAGGCTGAGAGAAGTGGTTTGTTCAGCTTTGAGAAGAGAAGGCTTAGGGAACACCTTGTTACCACATACCAGTACATAAAGGGTGACTACCGGGATAATGAAGATTCCCTCTCTATGAGGAGTCACATGGAAAAGACAAGGGGTACTGGATACAAGTTATTTCTTGGGGAAATTACAATTGGAATTCATATTTTCAAATGGAACCAGACATAGTGACCAAGAAATTAAAAAAAGAAAAGGAGTCTCACCTTTGAAAAACTGTTGACAAGGGCTCTTTGAAGAATATTATGGATAATCAATACACAAGTTTAAAGAACCAAAATTACCAAGGGCTATATACAAAACATTACCCCAAAATGAACAGAGGATTGTTTAAATCAGGAAGACAATCCAAAACCTTTCTCTATTCAATGGAGGAAAACAGTGACTTCTGCTCAAAGTGTCCACTCAAAGGCACTACAACATTTTGTCTTAAAACATAAAGAACTGGCCATTTTTGTTGAACAGAGTAAAGCAGGTGGTATCTGGAGAATCTTATGACCATTAAAAGGAGATAACCAACTTAGTGTTAAGCATTTGAATTAAAAGATAAAAAATATTACTAAGTCTTAATTTCTCCTTTCACTAAATCATAAATTCCCAGTAAGATTTCATTCAAATATATTGATATTTTCACAGCAGCATTTTCTTGTTAGCACTTTCTGCTGAGTGTTTTCTAGTGTTTACTGTTTCTTCCAAGAAGTGAGCTGTTTCTTGTACCTCCTCATGTAAGAGATTGTGTTGGTTGGCAGGAAACCTGCTCATGCCAGTTCATTCCAGGAATCCAGTGTTTGGTTCTTTATCCTCTTTTTGTCCTACTGATTCAGAGGTTTTAAATTGCTTTTTAAAAATAATGTAATGAACCAATAATACTTTATTTCATCTTGATATATGCACTTGGTTGGTTTATTCAGGATACAGTTACCAAATATGAGTCACTCTAGGATGATTATGCTTTGGTTTCAACCAGGTGCATCTAGGACTTGGCAGTCATTATCCTGAAGCTGGTGTCTCTGTTAATTCTGCACTTGGTGACCTTCACGATGTGGGTGTTTGGAATTACTCTGTTGGCACAAATAC
Organism: Eubucco bourcierii; assembly: GCA_013396675.1. Classification (NCBI taxonomy): domain Eukaryota; kingdom Metazoa; phylum Chordata; class Aves; order Piciformes; family Ramphastidae; genus Eubucco; species Eubucco bourcierii. The sequence goes on from VWZE01015760.1 coordinate 176,092, forward strand.
AGATTCTTTCATACAACCATCTGTTCTTTGTGAAGAGGAATTTTCAACAGGTATCAGGGATGTTTCATCTACAGCATTTAGTTTTCAGTACAGCTCCGGTATTTATGGTAGAAAAATAATGCCTTCACTGCCTCAAAGAAAATTGGACTACTAGTGATATTTAGTGATGGAATCCTTTATCAATCTTAAGTGTAAGGGAAATTTACTGAGAAGTTCCTCGTAACACCTCAGCTCCACCTCAAGACTGAAGGTAGAAAGCCTGGTCTTCAGTCCCAGGTTTCTCATTATTCACATTGTCTTCTCACACAACTCAACTTCATAAACAAATTCTTCCTTCTGTTTCTAATCATCCCTCATGTCTATCTACCCTGGCTGTGTCTGGAGAATGGCTAGTACATGGCAAGTTGATGGCCAAGAGACCTGTCTAATTTATGTGTAACATGGTATGCCTAGTGGTAACCCTATAGAATCATAGAATCATAGAATGGTAAGGTTGGAAGGAACCTCAAGGATCATCTAGTTCTAAACCCCTGCCATAGGCAGGGACACCTCCTGCTAGTACAGGTCACTCAAGGCCTCATCCAACCTGGCCTTGAACACCTCCAGGGAGGGAGCAGCCACAACCTCCCTGGGCAACCTGTGCCAGTGTCTCACCACCCTCACTGGAAAGAGCTTCCTGCTAACATCCAGTCTAAATCTCCCCTCTGCCTGTTTAAACCTATTGCCCTTCACCCTGTCATTACAAGATCTTGTAAATAGTCCCTCCCCAGCCTTCCTGGAGGCCCCCTTCAGACCCTGATTGCGTCTCTTTGATGACATGATTTAAGGACGTAAAAATGTCAGTCACAGGTATACATATATGTTATAGGGTTTTTTAATAGGCTATTTTACTGTGCTTTTTCTGCAAGTAGGCTAAACTAAGGTAATTGTGCATTATGATTACGTTATGTTATTTTATATTAAACTTTTAACTCTACTCTTTATCACATTCTGGATTTCTTTGTGTGTGTGTGTGTGTGTGTGTGTGTGTGTGTGTGCGCACGTATGGTACTTTCCCTCACTTCTGTGCTGGGGCGAAACAGGCAGGTTAACCCATTTGCAGTGTCTTAACCTGTTACAGTATATTTCTTTTTCTTAATTTGACCTATGTGACAGAGTCAAGGCTGAAAGAAGGTTTACAGCTTTCCCCTCTAGCTGCTGAGCCTAACCAATGCTTCTTAACACATATCCTTAAAGGACTACTGTTCCATTCCATCGAATGTTGACATCTGAGCTGCATCAAGTTTAAGACACTCATGTCAGTAAAAAATAACATTCTGAATAGCTATATTCAAGATAATTTCCTTGAGATCATTACTGATTTTACATACTCTCCAGAGACTTCCTGCTCCTCAGAAATTCCAGTACGTGTTTATCTGTGACTTTAACTGTACTAGAAGAGGACAGCAACATTTTGCATACAGGGCAAAACTTCTCACTGTTCAAGTTAATAATAAATAAATAAGTTGGAAAAAAATTAGTTCTTATTAAAATACTGAAAATTAAGAGTTCCATCTGCAATAAAAAATGTACTAATTCACCATGAAGAATTGTGTACAGAAAATAGACAGAAATCCCAAGTGGGTTCCTAGAATTACAGGTCTCATGGCAATGATTCTGAAACAAATATTGTCATTTATGTGGTGCATAAGGTACTTTGCAGTAAGATTCAATGACTATGGTTGTTTTTGTGGTTTTTTTTTTTATTACTAAGAGATCTTCTATTAAAGGAATTTATCAGTTGGAGATAAATAAGTCTTTAATTTTAATCTTTTCCAAGATTTTGAGGTTAAACCAGGATTTACTATAGGGGAAATGAGAGGAATTATGCTACCATATTCTGGAACCCTCAGCACAGGAAGGACATGGAAGNGTAGGGGAAATGAGAGGAATTATGCTACCATATTGACACAGTGTATTTTCCAAATCAGGGCTGAGCATGTGAATATTTTTAACATTTAGTAATATAGTATTTTATCTCATTTTAATTTGTTCTTGGGTTTCGTCCCTCCAGTTTAATGTGATACAGTGTAGACAATGGCATGAAATTCTAGGATTCAGTCAGCGTGACCATGATGTCAGCTTCTGCTGCTTCCTGGTCAATTGCAGGTGCTCAGTGATGTGCAGAAACATAGTACCAGAGTTGTTTTGTATAGAATCTCTGCCTTCTTCTTCAACTTAAATTTCATACAATCACACAAATTTCATACAATCATAGAATGATGGAATCATTCAGGTTGGGAAGAATGCTTAAGATCACTGGTTCAAATATTCAACATAACACTGTCAAACCCACCACTAAACAATATCCCTAAGCATCATATTTGTGTATCTTTTAATAGCTCCAGGAATGGTGACTCGACCACTGCCCTGAGCAGCCAGTTCCCTTGCTTGAAAACCCTTTCAGGGAATGTGGTTTTCCTAATATCCAATCGAAAACTGCCATGCCGCAACTTGAAAAGCGTTTTCCTAGATTTATTCCTTGTTCCTATCCCATTAAAATTGTGCTGTCTTATGTGTAGTTTTTCATACATTCATTTATCATCTAATCTTTGTAGCAGTTAAATCCTGTAATGTATTATTTTTTGGAGAAAGTTGACATACAGAATCATAAACACCATAAGAATTTAAATCAGGAAAGTCTCTCCAAGCAGTCAATTGTTTCTTACAGATAGCAGTTCCCACTGCTGCTTCTCCTAACCAGTTCCATACAGGCTGGTTTCAAATAAAAAGCTATGCAGCTGTGCCAAAGATGGTATAATGGCCAAACTGTCAAAGCTTTTCAAAATGTATGGGCCAATTAGAATTTCACCTTTTCTTACATTATTTAACTAGTTAGGACAAGCAGAGGTTTCGGAGACAGTAAGGTAGGGAATCAAAATTAGTGTGAGCTGCAAACCTGAGTAACTAATGATGCACATACTCCTTACGTCCATAGCACTTCATTTCAAGTGCAACAGTTGGGATAAAAGTGTTCTGACAATAGCTTGTTCAAACTGGTGCTTCATCAAAATTCCCCAAGTGCTGGAATGTATTCTACAAGCAGTGTTCTACCAGAGTAAAAAGCTGAGAGGTCACTGGTGTGCTCCCTTTGAAACCTTTGTATTTTTTAAAGTATCAGTCTAAGTTTTTCTTCTGCCAGGTACTGAAAGAAATGCTAGGCCTTGACTGCTTACATTTGAGCTTATTTCTTGTAGTGTTTAACAGTGTGTTCTAGTGGCAACAGGTTTGGTGCACCCATGGCCTTTCTTTTTTATTATTTTGGTCTGGAGACAAAAAAAACCAACAAAACAACAACAACAAAATAAAAAAGAAAAACTGCAGAAAGCTGAAAAACAGGTGAAAGGACTGCTAGGGATTTTCTCTAACTCATGATTGTATGAAGGAGAGATTCTTAGGGTGACTACTATAAAGCTAGAAGATTAAAGACTCTCTCATATTCCAAACATATGTTCATCTTTTTGCTTAAGATTTTCTTGTCTATTTACTTTTTAGACATACTTGGTTGTACTGCTGTTTCTGCAGCAACTGCTCCTTTTCTCTTCTTCCATCGCATTTGTTAAGCCTGTTCCTTCTCCATTAAAAGATTAAAATGTAAATCACCAATACACCAAGCAGAGACCTAGAGGTTAGTCTCTTTTCCAGGGTACACTGCTATGGTGGTTGGAGTTAGACACTCAGGTCTGAGCACTGACACTTCCAAATCCTGCAACTATATAGGAAAGAGTGAAAGAAAATTCACAGCAAGCTGGTGGTGTGGAAAGGTAAAAGGAGGGAAGTTATCCATTATAAATAAATAAATACATGCATACATATCCAGGTAACACCAAAAAGTTACTTGTGAACAGCATGCAAAATACAGAAAGCAAAGAAAGGTTAAATGCACTAAGGTCCAGAAATATACAAAACAAGAGTTCTACCCTTTATAACTTCCTTTTAAGTCTAATCTGTTTAGTAGATGTCATCTTAAAATGCAACTTAGATGGAAAGCTTCCCATAGCATATTCATGGAGATCAGGGGGTTAGAGGGATGTTTCCAGTGTAAATCACATTTGATCCTTGCCTAAACTCTAAGCCTTCATATAGAGACTCTTTAAGCTAAACTGTGTCATCCTGTTTAGGGAAACACTTTGAGAAAATAAAATTAATTCAAGTAAATTGGCAATAGGTGACTGCAAATAGACTGCATGTTCTTGATTTGCACAATTCAAATCTGTTACATAAAAATAATGCAGTACAATCAAGAGAAATGAAAGGCAGCTACAGTAACTATCTTGAAAAGTGCACTAGAATCATTGTAGTTTAGACACCTAACTCCTGATATGCCTTATTGAACTGTCAATCCTGGCTGCATGGGTATCCAAAGGTGTGTGCCCATGGAACCACAGAAAGCAGAGGTATCACTGTCTAGCAATTTGTAAAGATACAGCAAGGAAGAAATCTGGGTCATTTGGATAATTATCTTTTGAATAATCATTATCATTCCAGACAAGTCAGTCTGTTGCCTCAGGCATCCAAGAAATTTTGTCTAGTCACCTCAACTCTATAAAGTACAGAAAAGCATTTTGTGAACTTAACAGAACTTAAAAGAAGTGTGCAAAGGAGTGTTTTAAATTCCAGCTATTCTGAATTTTCTGTACTTTTTCAAGGCATATAGAAGTTTTATAGGGATATCTTCAAGTCATTACACTTTTAATGAGCAATAGGTAGTAACCTTCCTGGAAACTTCATAATGTTAACCTCGGCAAGGTAATTATAAAAGGTTCTGCCTGAAAAGGGGAATGATTCAAATATGTAAATTTTGAATCAAGACAAAAGACACGGAAGCAGAGTCAGAGAAAGATAGTCACTTTGCATTTTATCATCTTTCTAAGATCAATAGGACGAGCTATTACAAGTTAAAAGAGAGGGTAGGAGGAAAGAAACAAAGTGACAAAGATCAGCAGGACAAATAGGAAGACATTCAGGAAATAAAAACACAATTCTTAGAGATGCTTGGCAGCACCTCTCCCAGTAGATTAAAAGAGCAAACTGGTTGCCAAAACAGGAAGCAATGACAGAAAGCATCAAGCTCCTTGGTCAATATACCTGTAAATCTGTATAAGGTCCCAGAAGTTAAAAAATAAACTCAAAAACCCGAATTCATACAGCTTTCTGTTTCTTGAGATGGTGCTGTTCCCATGATACACAGTTTTCACTAAATTTCCTGATAGGAAAGAAATTCAACCCCTCCTAAAGGTCACTATGCGAACAGAATTGGGTGTGTTTGTCTTGTTTTAAAACACATACACAAATATATGCCAATCAACAAGCAAAAAAAACCCAAACCCATATATATACACAATTATATTGATTAGTTAAAATCAATCCTGACAAGAGGCAGCCTGAAGTCAGACCTCACCATGCTTTGAAGCAAGAACTGTGAAAACAATGTCTTCTTCAGGCTTACCAGGAGCTAACTAAACATCTGGCTTTTATTGAGGGAGACTTAGGTATTACAGTGTTCTTGTCAGGAAAGTTGTATATTAGACAAAACAATAGTCTGAATTCTATAGGAGTAGAAATGGGGAAATGGAAAACAATTGGGTTCTGGCAGTAGAGAATTAGTAGCAAATCAAAAACTTCATTTTGAAGGAGTTTGAATTGAGCAGTCATGAATACTGAGCTGGCATGAACACTATGGTTTAACCAGATAACTTATGTCGTTTGACCATGAACTTTGCCAGAGTTTATGCTACCAAACAAACATTTAAGAGTTCCATAATAGTCATCTAGGAATCACTCTTAAAAGGAACCAATTACTGAAATTTTAATACTTATTTAATTCATATGAAATAGCATTTGTTGTTCTGGAACTGCAGTTGCAGGTGTCCTGGTTGACAACTTGAAGGTACCATACTTTTTACAAAATCACAACATGATAGAGGTGGGAAACAACCTCTGGAGTTTGCATAGTCTAACTCATCTGCTCAGAGTTACTTGGAGCCATTTACAATCAGACTTTTAATATCTCCATGGTTAGAGTCTCCACAATCTTTCTGGGCAATGTGTTCCAGTCTTTGGTGACTCTCATGTTAAAAGAGTGGTTTTCTATGTTTAATTTCTTATATGCCTGTTTGTGCAATTCTTGCAATGGTTTTTGCCAAAATCATTTAGACATACACAAGTCTATGGGGCCAAATGGCGTACACCTAAGGTTATTGAGGGAGTTGGTGGAAGTGCTCACCAAGACACTTCCCACCATTTAGGAGCAGTCCTAAGCGTGGAGGTCCCAGCTGACTGCAGATTGGCAACTGTGATATTCATCTACAAGAAGGACCAGAAAAAGACCTGGGGAACTACAGACCTGTTAGTCTGACCTTAGTGTCATTGAAGGTCATGGAGTAGATCATCTTAAATACCATTATACAGCATATGCTGGGCAACCAGGTAATCAGGCCTGCTTGATGAACCTGATCTCCTCCTATGGCAAGGTGACCCATTTAGTGTGAGAGGGAAAGGTTGTCAATGTTGTTTATCTGGAATTTAGTAAAGCCTTTGCTACTGTCTCCCACAGCATAGAATGGTAAGGTTGGAAGGGACCTCAAGGATCATCTAGTTCCAACCCCCTGCCATAGGCAGGGACACCTCCCACTAGTACAGGTTACTCAAGGCCTCATCCAATCTGGCCTTGAACACATCCAGGGAGGGAGCATCCACAACCTCCCTGGGCAACCTGTTCCAGTGCCTCACCACCCTCACTGGAAAGAACTTCCTCCTAACATCTAGTCTAAATCTCCCCTCTGCCAGTTTAAGCCCATTGCCCCTTGTCCTGNGGGTGGGCAATTTTCTGGGTAGAAAATTGACTGGGTGGAGGGCCTGAAGACTGGCAGTGAATGGAGTTACATCCAGCTAGTCACACGTGATGTTTCCCAGATCACAAAATTCCAGTCAATTCTTTTTAATATCTTTATCTGCTATCTAGATGAGGGTATTGAGTGCACCCTCAGTGAGTTTTCAGATGACACTAAATTGGGTGAGAGTGTTTATCTGCCCCAGAGTAGGAAGCCTCTACACAGGGATCTGGACAGGTTGGATTGATGGGGCAAGGTCAGTTATATGAGGGTTAACAATGCCAAATATTGGATGTGGACTTGGATTATAATAGCCCCATGTGACACTACAGGCTTGGAGCAGAGCAGCTGGAAAGCTACCTGTTAGAGAAGGATCTCAGAGTGCTGGCTGACAGCCAACTGAACATTAGCCAGCAGTGTGCTCGGGCAACAAAAAAGGTCAACAGTGTCCTAGCTTGTATTGGGACGAGTGTACCCAGAAAGCACAGGTAGGTGATCTTATCCCCACACAGCACTGGTGAGGCTGAACCTTGAATACTGTGTTCAGTTTTGAGCCACTCATTACAAGAAAGACATTGAGGTGATGGGGTGGGTCCAGAGAAAGGCAATGAAGCTGATGAAGTTTCTAGAACAAGTCCTGTCAGGAGTGGTTGAGCCAACTAGTGTTGTTCTATTCTGGAGAAGAAGATGCTAAGGGGTAGACCTCATCGCTCTCTAGAAAAGTGGTTGTAGTGAGGTGAGGGTCAGTCTCTTCTTCCTGTTATCAAGTGATAGAGAGAAAATGACCTGAAAGTGCACCAGGTTAATAAGATAATAGGAAAACAAATATTACTGAAAGGGTGGTCAGGTATTGGAATACGATGTCCAGGGAGGTGGTGGAAATCACAATCCCTGGAGGTGCTCAAAATCTGTAGATGTGGCACTTTTGAGACATTGTTTAATGGCTATGATGCTGTTAGGTCAGTGGTTGGACTTGACAATCTTAGAAGTCTTTTCCATCTGAAACAATTATATTATTCTAAAACTAAGGAAGCAGCAAGAAAAACATAGTATATCAGGCAGAGTTGACAGTGATAAAAGTAAGGCTTAGCAACATCAGCATTCCCAGCACCTGAGATGGGATCAGTCCACTGGAAATGGCAAAGCCCTCATATGCAGTGTGACCTTACATAGGCAAGAACTAGAACCAGACAAAATCATATTCAGTCAACCTTGACTTTAAAAAAAAAAGAACACAAAAAACCCAATAAAACCCAAGCCATGTGTTCTGAGGTAGAGCAGTGACTAACTACCAGGACGAAGAGGGTAGTCGCACAACTATTGTGCAGCACATCCGGGAGGACAAGGAGGTGGGGTGGAGGGGGAGCCACATGAGAAGAGAGTGAAGAGAGAAGGCAGCAGGAAAGGGTGATGACATAGTTTAATAGAATTGATTTATGAATCATTGAGTCAGTGAAGTTAATTCTATAGTCACCTTTTCCTCCACTGCTCCCCCACTCCCAGTAAAGTTGTCTCTGTTCTAAATCCTTGAAGTCATTGTTTGTTAGTAAGGAAGTATTGCTCATAAGGGAGACACAATGTTCATTTAATTTCCCAGCTTTCCCAAGAGACTCTTGTGGGTATTATTTAAGGACTGTTTTCAAAGGAGCATATGTATATTGGCCCTTTTTACTACCTGCAGCACCTGCAAGTAGACAACTTAATACATCAGTCAACATTTGCAAGTCATCAGTTAATCAACAGCGGGGAAAGGTAAATTGAAATTAAATACCTGAACTGAATAATTTCATTAGCTTTGCTCTAATACAAATAGACACCCTCAGAGACGCACATTCTCACTGGAGACCAGTAATAAACGTGTTAAGTGCATGAAAAGAAAGAGATACAACTGCAAAAGCATACACACAGGTAAAATTTTCCCAAAGGCTGTGTGAGAGAATGCGTAGCTGGAGCAGATATGATTAGGCTGCAGTGTGTGTTACCATAGGTGCAAGGAAGGAAATCTCCAAATGGTGGCTTTAACATGACTTTCTGCAGCCACATCACAAAGCACTGGGGAGTGGCCTGTCCCTCCTGGCCCCTGTGGGAATCAATCTGAGGAAGCCTGATGCTATAGAGATGTTTCCTGTATATTGTGTGGGAAACTTAACTAAGTGCAAACTGCCAGCAACAATGAGACAATAAATTATAATAAACAGGAAAAATAGCACTGGCTCCTGAAATCAATGGTTAGAGCATATGAAACTTTCACAGCATTGATAAATGAATAAACATAACAAAAAGCATTGGATTCTGAAAGAATAGTCAGCTTTGCCTGCACTGAAAGGCTTCTTTTCTGTTAACTAAACAAATGCAAAAAAAGGATTCTGGCTGAGATTTTAAACACTGGAGAGGTGATTTAGAAAACTGCACAAAACTTGAGTCTGATTCTTTTGCAACACCCTGAAAACAGCAGCACAGTCTAAGCAAATAGCAACCTTCTGAGAACCCTGCTGCATCATCCATCCATGTCTGCTACTCAGTCCACACAAAATGATTACATGTGAAGCATGAGCTGGCATCCTTCTTCTGAACTTATTTTTTAAAGTTAAAAAAAAAAAAAAAAAAAAAAAACNACTGGAAACAACCTACTGTCCAGTGAAGAAAACATGGGAAACTGAGAATTAAACACTCTTCATCTTGTGCATGTATTGAATTCAAAGAAGTGAGCAGTGAGAACTGAAGTGAGTTGGAGTAAAGTGTGCACAGTAATTCAGAGGAGTCACTGAAACACGTTGCAGGTCCAAGGGAACTGCAGTATTAGACACTTTTCATTTACTGCCTTTGTGATATCCAGGTTCTGCCAGAGTTTAAGAAAATGCTTTGCTGCAGATCAGGTTAGCAGTGCCAACTGAGGTAAAACTAAGTCCAGTTCCAGACAGTCTCCAGAAGGCTCAGAACCTCGTGGGGCCAGGCTCTGAAGGGCAAGACCCGGGTGGGATGAAGCAGCAAGGCTTAGCCTTAGAGATCTCCGAACTTCAACAATGAAAGATGTAGGAGAATCCCATCAAAGAATTTTGTAGGGGCACAAATAGACTCTGTAGAGTGAAAAAGTACTCTTGCAATTCTTTTGGGGATTAAAAAATGAAATTAAAAAACAAAAAATAAGTCAAAGTAGAAGCATGTAAAAACCTGAGTTAAATGGTTTTAATTAGTTTTAGCTGAATCATGTATCAATAGAAGGCCATGACACACCAGCAATAAAGTGCACTGGTCTAGAAAGAATGTGCATTTTACAAAAATAACTGGATTAGTTGTTTTCTAATATTTCCAAATGAATTATTGAAGACAATGCAAGAAAAGTAATGCACTGGGATCCTAGTACAATACATGTCTTTACCGCTTACAATATATAATGAAGAATTACATTCTGTAATTCAGTTTAATGGAAACTGGCTGACACACAGAAAGAAATGCAAGATGTCAATGATTTGGCTTTTAAATAGCTTCTTGCAAGAATTCAGTCAACATTATGAAGGCATTCATCATCCTGGTTAAGGAACAACTGGAAGGACAAATTGTTATTGCCTCAATTAAATAAAAAAAAAATATAAGACATTGTTGACAATAAATGGTGTAAGAGAGTACATAAAGTTTTGATTCACACAGAGAGGTAGCCTTCAGTGAGAATGGAAAGTAAGCATATACTTCTTGTCACTGCAGAGTGCTGTGTTCACAGCTAGTACCCCATCACTGATCCATGCAGCATGCTCTAAAAGAAGCATGAAAAAGAATAGGCAAGCAATTAGTTTTATAAAAATGAAAGAGTTGAGTATGTCTAAGCTTGGCTAAGTCCACAAAACACAATAGTGACACTGAAGTATTTGAACAAAGAAAAAGAAAACTAGCAACAAGGAAATAACCAGATCAGCTGAAAGATACAGAAAAATGTTCTTACAGAAAAATCCATTAATGTCTGTGTGACAGATGATAGAAAACCTGTCAGCCATCACACCCAGAGTTAGACTGGACAAAATGCTTTCAAAAGTAGAGTTCCGTGGTAGTAACTCGATCTGCTTGAGGCCTTAATGTTTTTCCATCTTCTTCAGAGCATCTAAACAAGATAAATAAAACGCATCACTGACTTTTCACTTGCAATGTTAGTCATTTCATTAAAATATTTTTGAGAATTTTTCCTTTCAGCATAAACACTCCTCTCTCTTCCACTATCTATAAACTGTGGAAGAGGGATGTTAATAGTCCAACGATTACTCTGGAAAGCTTTGGAGCTGCATGCCAGCTTCATATTAACCATTATCCTAAATACTTCATACATCTCTAAATGCTTCCTGTAGTGAACGAACTAAACGCCGCACAAGCATCCAACGGCAAGTGCAAAGGCAACTACTGTGGTTGTAAGACTGAGCAGTAGAGGGCAGCATAGACTAGGAGTAACTTGCAGGTATACGCACCAGAAAATACTGTTCAGCTGTAGGAGCTGGAGAAGGGGGATCTTTAGATGCATGCTAACCTCCCTTACACGTGATGCTCAGTATATCTGAAACCACAGGAAGCTGTTACCAACCCTTCATCAAAGAGGCTCCCTAGCCTCTGTCATGGTCAATCTGCCCTATGTTCATTTTCCAAGGTGACCTCACCTGGCACCGCAGCTAATAGTTGCATTGCAAAGATTGCCACGCATACTTCATAGCTTCTCATGACAATTTTGTTTCCATTCCTAGACTTCCCCCTCACTCTCTAGCTGATCTTGATAGTCAGGTAAAAATACCTTAAGTAGGTTTTACTGGGATAATATATGAAATTTTATTTTCTTGTGTGAAAGGTCAGAAATAATGTGGAATTTAATGGAGAAAAAAACTAAAAAAAAAAAACAAAACCCAACAAACTAAAAAATTATGACAGCCTACTGAAGTTGCATTTTTTAAATGTGATTCTTCCTTCTTCTCCTTCAAGTCTTTCCACAGTCTGAAGACACAGAATTTGGAAATTGTCCCCTTTGGAACTGCATTAGAATCTTACCTCAGTGGCTATGTCCTTCTGTCTTCTTCTCTGCTATATCTAACTGTGTAGGCCTGAGTTTTGCCTGTTTTGCCTACTTTTTTTTTTTTTTTAATTTTTATTTTTAGTTTCCCCTGTACTGCTTTTAGCTCAGAGTACAGTCTGTGTACTATGTCCTTCAACTCTTTGCTTCCCACTTGATCTGACTGGGTTTCACTCATTTGTGGCTTTCTCTTTAGAATATTTTTCTTTCACTTTTAGAATAGAGGTAAACACAGATTTTAAGACAGCATTATTTCTAGAAAATATTTCTGCAGCTCTGTATCTTGAACTTCATTCTTATATTTTTATGTTAGCATGTATGCATGAGCATGCACATAGAAAAGTAAAGTGCTTAACGTAAAGATTAGCCTAGCATTATAGGATGAAAGCAATCTCAGGCTGACCACTTATTTTCTGTGAATTTAATTATGTTCCGAAACCATAGAAACAGAGAGGTTTAAAAAGAATTATTACTATTATTATTTGCACTAATGTATTGGGAAGCCTTTGTCATGAACCAGAACCATATTGCACTAGGTCCTTTAAAGGTTCGAGCAAAGATGGCTATCTCCTTGTTCCAACAGAAAGAAAAAACCTTGCATGAAAGCATAATACAAAGCACTAAGGAAATTAATTATTTGCATATTTGTAAGGCGTGGATAACTGCACACAGTAAAGTTAACAAGTCTCTGACGTGAATCTCATATGCTCTAAATAAACAAAGAAAACAAGGAAACCCAGAGACATAAAGAAATAGCATTAAAGAAGTCAAGAGACATAAAAAAATAACATAAAATAAGTCAGCAACCCAGAAATAGAAAGAACATCTCTCTACTGCAAGACCAGTGTTCACTATGTCTGACTATTTATTTCACATTCACCAATTTCATCGTTTTTAAAAGAAATAATTAAAATGAATAGTAGTCATCTTTACTGGATGTAACATATAGGAGAGAAAAGTCCTCTCTTCTACTTTTTGTTCTGTGCTGTATCCATTACCCATCACCAGATGTGAATTTAAAGCAAATTTTAATTTTATCTTTGTGAGTTATTTAGCAATACTGTTCTTTCAGACTTTTGAACTCTTAGCTAGTCATGATCGAGTCTAATTTGGACATTATAAGCATTAACTCATTTAATAGCCCTAAAACAAATATATGAATCATATTTTTAAGAAAAGAAGTCTACACAGAAAAAAACTCCAAAAAACAACAACAACAACAAAAACCCAAACAAACCCAAAAACCAAACAAACAACAACAAAAAAAAAACCAAGCTCAAAACTTTCTGAAACCAGAAATCTCAGACATACTAAGTCTCTACTTTTCCCTTAAGAAAAAAAAAAAAAAAAAACAGATTCTTAATGAAAGGAAAAAGATTCATGATGAAAGGAAGAAAGTTTGTCTCAGAGTGTTAACCCACTTTTGATGCAAAGTTGAAGAACATCTATGCTTCTTTCTTTCAGCAGAAGTGATCAATTGCATGTGTAGATGCACAAATGTTTGTATGTACACATGCAAGGAAAAAGTGAAAAAGAGGCCTGCCACTCTTACAGCACTGCTCTGCAGTTATCCAAGCTCTCATGCAAGACACAGTCAATATGCAAACCCTTGTTAAAGGATAAGTGCACAGCAGTGACAATTTAAAGTTTCCTGGGAAGAGTATACACTGGTTTCTGTAAAGTATAGGCTGGCAGGACGTGCTCATCTCAATTATTTTGGAAACAGTGCTTGCAGGACAAAAGTGCCACACTGTAGAAGTTTAGAGTTCAGGTAGAGAGATGATAGGAAGAGTACAAATAGTCACCATCAGTATGAAGATGCTCCTCAAATAGAGATGGCAAACCTGCTGTGATAGGAGGTTTTATTTCCCTCATTAGGCACCAAGGATCTGCCTCAAGCACAGCCAGCTGCGGATTTCAGCCACTGCCTGTGAGTAAATAGAAATGATACTTACCTACTTTGGTGATCTATCAGTCACCACCCAAAGAAAAGAAGCCTCCTGTTACCTAAAGGATGTTTGAGCAGATGACATGGAAATTTTCCTAATACCTTCAAAGTGTTCTATCTGAGCTAGCATTTAACTAAGGTAAGGATTCTGAGGAAGCATTACACATACTTCCTTTCTCTCCTTTATTCTGTGTTTGGCTACTGGTGGTTTTTTTGAGGATCTGCTGCTGTTAAGGGTCAGAAGCCTGAGGACACTGTCTAGAATTTGCAGATCTTAGGATCCTGGACTCTTTCACTAGGGAAAGAGCCTGGGACTGCAGGAGTGAGTGACCCCAGGTAATCATTTTCCATCCTCCATCACTGTATACAGATAATATCCAGCTGGAAATTTAAGCCAGGTGTCCATTTCTTCTAGACTACACAAACCATTAAAAATGGCCTAGAATATCATCCAATATCGAGACACCTTCATGACTATGAGACTGCAAAACTTTGAAAGAGGACGAGCTAAAACCCTAGGAAAAAGAAAGACTCCTAAGAGGCTTCACTTCCAGCTCATATTATTCCACTTACATACTATCCTTTCACCATTACACTTAAGAAAATTAGCACTATCTAAACCTTGATAATGGAAGGACAACCAAGCAGCACTGCAGATGTTATTATAAGGTCTTCAAGGAGTGATAAATATAGCCAAGAGCTATTTGTCTGACAGCTTGGACTGTCAACACAAGTAATTTCAATCAACATGCATATAACAAAGAAATACAGTAGACCCCAGAATATGTCCCTTAGGGATATTAAATAACACTGAAGACACCAGAGAAGAAAGCAATAAAATCTACAAAATAAGAAAAAGAGTACAGCTATAATCTATGATCCAGAGTCAAATGCCACAAGAAAGTTCAAAAGCAGCAGGCAAATGGAGCAAAAACCCTGCTGTTGTGCTGGTTTGAGGCTAATTGGAATATTTTAATAGACAAAGTTGCACTATAGGCTGTGAAAGGAAAACATCATGATGTCTACTTCACTCATACGCTTGCTGGAGAATTGTTTGGGAACACTAACCAAAACAATTGATAAGTCAGTCTCTCTCTGTCGCTTGCTTGAGCAGGAGCTGCTGGTGGGATCTAGCAGCTTCTGGGCTCTGGCTCCTCTGCTGATTAATCCTCACTAACCACTTTTCTTCTAACCCCCTTGGCCGATCCTCCTAATTTACCTTGCACGTAAGGCAAACCTTGGGGTAAGGTACAGGGGTGGGGAGAAGGTGGAAGGGTGGTTGGGAGCCCCTCCTGGGGTCTCGGATTTCTGGGAGGGGAGTTGTGTTGTTGTATTACCTTTTACTTGTATATTTCTGTAAATATTATGTATATAGTGTAAATATCTGCTGTACATTGTGCAAAGCTGTAAATAGAGCTTCATCATTTAACTTCCAGCCGACTGAGTGCTAGTCTGGGTCATTTTACAAAGTGTGGGGGGTGGGGTAACTCCCAAACCTTCACAGCTGTGTACAAGTCCACATACAAGTTATCTGGATAATCTTCAGAGAAAGAGAGAAATAAAATTCAAAAATACGTCTGTATATCTGCAGAGCTATTTGCACAAAACTTTGACCAGAATGACAGAGTAAAGGAAAAGTTCTTTATTTTCATTGAACATTAGTTTTGCTGCAATTATTCACTCCTACAGCAGCCACCTTTCATAAAAGATAAAAATATTTCCCATGTTCATTTGGGTGAGAAAGTACATGTGACCATCAGATAGACAATTAGAAGGAGGAAAAAAACCCACCCACACAACAGAAAAAACCCGTCATGGAATAGACAAAACAAGACAAGATATTGAATGTAATCAAATCACACTGTTATTTTGGTGCTTACTCCTCCACTTTCTCTATCCTTCATCTGTGCGCTGTCTTCTTAGCCTATAAAATCTTTACCAAAGGAAATTTGTTTTCGTATTTGTCAAAAATGTCAATACATATTCTGGACTGAGTGTAATAGACAAACATCAATTTTATGAAGGTCTTAAGATGAACCAAAACATTTCAGACAAACAGGTGGCAAATAAAAAATAATTTCCAATAAATCAGAGTTTTTAAAATTCAAGTTTAAATCCATTATGCTGTGGGTATTGTATTAGGAGATCCAGACATTGTGAACAGTAGGAAATAATGGTAGTTCTGAAGTGTAACTTCATAAACCTTTTGAATTTTGTTAACTTCTGTTTACAGTGATTAGTTTTGGTCAGATGCTGTAAATGTATCATAATTACAGAATCAGAGAATGGTAAGAGTTAGAATAAACCTCTGACTATCATCTAGTCCAACCATCCCACTAACACAAGTGTGCCTAGATAGGGTTACACAGGAATATGTCCAGGAAGGTTTTTTTAAGCCTCCAGACACAGAGAGTCCACAGCCTCTCTGGGCGTGCTCTTTGAGTGTTCCATCACCCTCAACATAAAAAAGTTTCTCCTTAAGTGTAAGTGAAGCCTCCTGTGTTCTAGTTTGCACATACTATCCCTTGTCCTACCACTGGCCACCACTGAAAAGAGCCCAGTCTCATGACCTCCACCCTCTAAATGTTTCTATACATTTATAAGATCCCCTCCTAGTCTTCTTTTTCACAGGCTAAAGAGCCCCAGGCCTCTCAGCTTCTCATTGTAAGAGAGTGCTCCAGTCCCCTAATCATTCTTGTGGTCCTCCATCGGACTGCCTCCTGTAGTTCCTTCTCGAACTGGGGACCCCAGAACTGAATACAATTCTCCAGATGTGCCTTCACCAGGACAGAGCAGAGAGAGAGGAGAACCCTCCTTGACATGCTGGCCACACTATTCTTAAGGCACACCAGAATACCATTGGCCTTCTTGGTCATAAGGGCACATTGCTGGCTCATGGTGGACTTACTGTCCGCCAGCACTCCCAGGTCCTTCTTCACAGAGCTGCTGTCTAACAGGCCACCACCTAACCTCTACTGATGCATGTGGTTATTACTCCCCAGCAGCAGGACTCTACAGTTCCCCTTGTTGAACTTCATGAAGTTCCCTTCTGCCCAGCTCATAGGCTTCGCAAGGTCTCCTTGAATATCAGCACAGACTTCTGGTGTATCTGCCTCTCCTCCCAGTTTTGTATTATCAACAAACTCTCTGAAAGTACACTGTTCCTTCATCCAGGTCATTGAGGAAGATGTTGAACAAGACAGGACCCAGTACTGACCCTTGGGGAACACCACTAACCACAGGCCTCCAACTAGACTGCATAGTTGATCACAACCCTCTGCACTCTGTCATTCACCCAGTTCTCAATCCACCTCACTGTCCACTCATCTAACTACACTTCCTAAGCTTACCTGTGAGGATGTTATGTGAGACAGTGTAAGAAACTTTGCCAAAGTTGAGGTAGACAACATCCACATCTCTACCCACATCTATCCAGATGGTCAGACCATCAGAGAAGGCTACCAAATTGGTCAAACCCAGTTTCCCCTTCATGAATCCATGCTGACTATTTCAGATGTTTTCCTCCACATGATTAAAGATGACCTCCAGAACGAGCTGTTTCATTACCTTTCCAGGGATGGACTTGAGGTTGACTGCCTCTCCTCTCCTCTTGCCCTTTTTGAAGACTGGAGTGACATTGGCTTTCCTCCAGTGATTAGGCACCTCCTTTGTTCTCCATGACTTTTCAGAAATTTGGTAGAATAGATCCTTCAGCACTCATGGGTACATGCCATAGGGGTCTATGGATTTCTGGGTGTCCAGTTTGTCTAGGTGCTCTCTAGCCCAGTCCTCCGTGAGTTTTCCTTCCTCCAGACTCTTTCTCTTACCTCCAGTGACTGAGGACTAGTCTTAGCAGTAAAGACTGAAGCAAAGGCAGCATTCATTAACTCTGTCTTCTCTGTGTCCTCTGTCACCAGGTCTCCCACCTTAGTCAACGATGGGCCCACATTTTGCTTGGTGTTCCTTTTCCTGCTAATGTACCTGAAGAAGCCTTTCTTATTAATTTTTTACATCCTTTGCCGGATTTAATTCCAATAAGACATTTGATTTACTTGTAGCATCCCTACATTGACAACATTTCTATATTCACCTCAAGTGGCCAATCTCTTTTTCTACATACTCTGAACTTCCTTCTTTCATTGTAGACACTAATATTATGTCATTAGACTCTCTTAGAAACAAACTAAGACCTTTGTAAGCATTCTAGGCAGCCACACATCAGGCAGAAATAAATCTGCAGGAGAGCTGATCACGGAACAAACAGGCTCATCACACACACTTGGGCAGACAGAGCCTGAGTCTGCATCCTGACACCTCCTGGGTGTGGGAGGCCCAGATTTAAGACTCTCTTCTAAATCATATAGAGCAGAGAGGCTACTCTGAATGTCTCACATCTTGGTGGTGACAGAGTCTATCCACCAGACAATCTACCCAGAACATCAGAAATTCTTGTCATTGAAATATTCTGGGTGAAAAAAAATTCAAATGTGTTTTATATGAAAGTTTTGGGGTTGTGGTTTTGGGGGGTTTTGGGTTATTTTTTTTGTTTTGGTGGTTGGTGTGTGTTTTGGGGTTGGTTTTTTTTTTGTTTCTTTGGTTGGGGTTGTTTTGGTTGGTTGATTTGATTTGAGTTGGTTTGTTTGGTTTTGGTTTTTGGTTTTGTTTTTTTTTTTTTTTTTAATTTAGTTTTTTTATGAGAAAACAACCAGTTAATAAATAAACCCTAAAAGGCAGACTAAAACTATTCCATGGATACCATCTAATTAATATATGGCAAAATTAAATGAAAGTGCTAATAACAATGCTAGCACTGAATTCAGGGTATTTAAATGTAGGGCAAAAAGAAATAACAGATGGAACAGAGATGTATGCAGAGCTCTTACATTCATGTATTCATTTACTTATGAATATATTAGCATCTGACTCACAAATATACTGAAATTGTCACAGCAGTATTATCTAAAAAAAAAAGGTCAATAGTATAAATGCTACCATTTTTAAATGTAAGCTCATTTAAAGACTGTTTTGGGGTTTTTTTATTATTGACTTTTTCTGTGCAATTACAAAAAAATAAAAGTCTTTTCTGGTTAGTAGATTCAATTTTGCACCACTGCCATCAATAGGATTTTTGCCATCAACTTCAATGGGAAAAGAATTATACCCTGTGTTAGCTTTCAGCAATTACAGTGACATTATCAGTGATTTACTGAGTGGTGTTTCAAACATGATACCATATGTCAGCTGAAACCAAGCAAGTCTGAGTGACAAAGTTCTGATCATAACCACTTGGTTAATAAATATCATAGCTATTGAATCTCTAGAGTACTTAAACTCTGACAGCCATTAAAAACAAAAAAGCCTTGAAATAGCCTGGGAGACACAGCTCAAATGATTTCCTCTTAAGTCTTCCACTTCTCAGCTTGATTAAGATTCAGTACATAGCTCTGATTTGAAATCAAGCAGTTCAGCTAAGGAGGAGGCTGGACATTTTCTCTTGTTGATAGGCAGAAGTGGGAAATAGTATTGCTAACGCTTTGGGACAATTTTCGGCCCTTTCAGATGTGCTGACATCCTTAGGAATTTAGGCTGCTGAAATATATTTGCTCTTCTGAGCTACATTTAAGAGTCTTTTTAGAACTGCCCTGCAGAGGGATTTCTAGGCTACAAGTCACAAATCACTTCTGTCTAAAACTTAGTTTAAAAAATATGTGGAAATAATTTTGTTCATTATAATTAAATTACATCTTTTTGAAATAGCTATATCATTTTTTTATCCTATATTGGTCCAAAGCATCTCCAGGCAATTTCCTTTTGCTTTTACATGAGGCAAATGACATTGATTCTAGTTATTTGTAATCTGAAGACATCTGAGGGCAGAGTTAGGTCATTTGAGTTTTAGAGAACAAATACTTTCTTTTCTTCTCTTGTTTTATTTTAATTGCAAATTATGAACATGTAACTTTACTCTCACAGACTTCTTACAAACAGATCTCATGAGCTGTTCAACATTGTAAGAGGTCTAGAGAGTTGGGGGTTTCTTCATCTCTCTGTTAATTTCCCATAGATATTAGTTCTGTGTTAACTCCCAGGATTTCTCTCGTGTCTTGACACATTTCCCAGTATCTAAAAATGTAATAATTCTTTGTCAGTTAGGGAAGTAAGCTCAAAGACTCCAGCACTCCTGTCTCTTTTGAATGTAATTTTTCTCATCCAAATTCCCCAAAGAGCAAAACTAAGCTGAAAACAGAAGAAAAAAAAAAAAGCAACTCACAAATATAAGAGCAAAACTATATCAAAGGAAAGCATAGCCAATGTCTTATTACTAAGTGCAAAAGTAATGCTAGCTATTAACTTTCACTCTCAAGCAGCTTTTCTGAGTTAAAGATCTCTCAAACACCTTTTGTTAGAAAGAGCTATTTAGATAAGAACAACAAAAAATGAATAAGCTACTCAACTTACAGAAGTAGTTTAAATCTTTATATTGTCTGTTTTGAATGACGTTCACAGAGAAGGACATCATTAAGGAAAGGACAATGTAAATAATGAGTAGCAGACTATCAGCTGAAGAGAGAAAAAAAGTTCTACAAGTGAGGGAGCTTGGTGCTGCATTACGCAGCTAATGTGCTAAGAGTGTCTGAATTAACATTAGAGCTCTGCACTGGGAGATCAGAAATGCAGGGAAAACCAGAACATCCAGGGTAAAACCAGCTGCTGTGTATACAGGCCAGAGGATGTTATTTGCCTGCAGGGGAACTGGTGTGGATCATCAGTTTGTACATCAGCCCATTAGCCTCATGCTGGTTAACTGTATTTTTTCAGCTGGGAAGTATTTAAGGCCACATGTTAAAGCTATTTTTCCCCCCTCCCTACTAAACTTACAAGGAGGAACAGGAAGAAATTTAAAGCAAATTAAGAGTAATAACAAGATATTGACTTGCTAAACTAACTTGTTGAAGTCTTTTAGATCATATGAGGCTTGAAATCAGAGGGGCAGAAAGAGGAAAATGACAATTATTGTACTGAAAATGAAATATCAAATCGAAACGTTTGCATGGATTTTGAAGTAAGCAGCAAAACCTATTAAGAGGAACAGGTGTTGCTTTCTGATTTAACCAAGTCATTAAATGTCACTCATGATTAGAAGAGAGATTTAGTGCTCAGTAGAGAATGTGAGGGAGTGGATGAGCAATACAGTTGTTAAAATTTGCCAGCTGTTGCTGAAGGGAAGGATGGTGCTCTCTCATTGCCCTCTCCTCACTCCTGCGCAGGCTCTGGCATTCATCTGAGCTGGCAGTGAGCTGGATCAAAGAGCTAAACTGTCAGAATATTAATGCCCCTTTCCCCTCTAGCATGAGCTGTACCAAAGAGCAGCAGCACCCACTGTACTGGAGGAATTTTGAAATCTGCATGTAGGCAGCAATGACATTTTTAAAATATGCCTTCCCTCACCACTGGGAGCATACAAGTGCCTGGATTTCCCTACAGAACAGCTTGTTACACCACATTTTCAGCCCAAAGCCTCTGGGTCACTGTATTATGACACTAGAATGCATGGACAGTATGTGGAAAGCTCTGGAGCAGTACATGTGGATGGCTCTGTTGTTTAATTTTTCATACCCTTATACCAGTCAGTCACCCTTCCAAACCTCACCCCTTGCCACTTAACCAGGTTATAATTTGGGCAGCAGCTAGAAGTACATTTTCCTTTATGTTGCCCTTTTCTTGTCTCATTTATGGGTGTTATTAAAAAAAAAAAAAAAATCCTCATCTCTGAAAAACACAACACTGAACTGGAGCAGCCAGAGTCTGTTTGGAGGGAATCCAGTATCTTCTATAAACAGTTCAATTTCACCATATTTAATGCAAGTGACTCTAAATAATAGTAATATTTTGCTTTCCAATATTATTTTGGCCTTTGACCAATGCACCATTTTATGTCCAATCTCTGTTACAATGGTTTTGACCTGTTACGTACTGAATCCTTCTTTCAGAGAGATAAACTTCTAAAAATAGCTCTTTATCTTCCCAAGACTCATTTATAATTTTACAGCAGAGTAAAGCTTTGCTGATGAATGGGGAACTGCAGATGGAGCTGAGCCAGCACTAAAATACCCAATCTCACTTAAATATCTTCCAAGTATTTTCTTTTTCAGCACAATGCTTTGGTATTATTTCTGCTCAGTGACCTCTATGTCATGATTCTGCAGTTAAAGACAATGACATATCTAACAGTTACATGTAACTGAGGTCAAAAGGATGACTGACATGTCTTTTGGGAACAGAAGGCTGGATGTGATGTGAAAAAGAGAAAAGAAAGGGAAGAAAAACAAACAAATAAATAAATAAAAAACAAAACCTCCAAAAGCAGAGCTCAAAAATTCTGGCTTCTGGGCAAACAGCCTGCCAGTTCAGACAGATTGGAACTCAATGCTGAATGATTTTTGCAAAGGGTGACAGAGAGATTGTACTTTCATAGTAACTTTGTAGTAAAAGGTCTACACTGCTCTTTATTTGGACTATACACTGTTATTTTTGGTATAGGGACTTCCTTGCCCTGTGGACATCTTCACTAGTTCTGCATCTCTATAGGCACTTGTCTGTCACAAAATATCTTATTTGATGAGAGGTTAATTTGCATGCTCTTGATAACAATTTGATAGTATTGGTCTAGAAAATCATCACTATTCAATGAATGATTTGCTACAGGGTAAGCAAGCGTATGAAGACCTATTATATTGGTACCTATCTGGGGATTTTTTGCACCATGTTCCCAGTGAAAAAGTATGGTGGAGGAAAACCTAAATATGGAAAGTTACAGCAGAACAAATGATACAGTGCAAGTGCAGTACTAGTTCACCTTCTGGCAACATGTCCACTTACATGATTATACTTCTCTTACTCATTCTGTTAAAGCAGTCCAGGTTCTCTCATCATATTGAAATACAGAGGGAGGTTTTTCTAACTGAGCTCACCTTGATTGCACTGAGACAGAAGTCAGTAACACGATCACAACCATCAGAGTGGACTGGTAATTTGCACAAAGTAAGGAAATGATGAGAGGCGGTGGGAGGATGATGTCTTCAGCCAGGCCAGCTGCAGGCAAAATATGGACGAGGAACCTCAACCATAAACTCATGAAAGGATTTCAGAAGAAGTTTAACCTGATGTGGGAGAAAATTGCATTTACTTTTTTTAGTACAGAGCCCTTTTTTTTTTTTTTCTTCTTTTTTCGTGTTATGTAGCTTTATCATAGGATGCTCTTAAGGTAAGAGTATTCCTGTTCTTTTCCCTACCTGTTTATGCTCAGACATGCAAATCCTTGCATGTGGCCTCAAAACCATGGTCTATGTTATGACCCTAGAAGTATTTACTAATCTGGCAGCATACTTTCCCTGGATGGCTGAAAATTTCTCCCTAATTGGTTGAGCTATATTTTCAGCCTCTCTTCCAAACCTCTGTAAAACATTTGCTTGAGGAAGATTTTTTTTTTAAAAAAAAAAAAAAAAAGACTCTCTGATAAACTGAAAACCTCTATCAGCAGGTAAGCAGAGTTTATCAAACTCATGCTGCCTGTGACCTGACCAGCTCCAGCTAAACTCAGGAGTCCAAATGGCCCTGTACAATCTGTCTCCTAGAAATTACACATAAGTGAAACATTTATACTGGGTTGAGAGAGAATATTGTGAACTGTATTTCCATTTGACATGCACAGGTAAATATATATATATATATATTTGTTTAAATCAATTTATTTCCAGGTATTTTTATTGGGTTTTTTATACATTATGGGAGCTAAAATCCTCTGTCTGTCACTGGAAGCATGGTGGAACAATCATTTCCTCTTCAACCATTTAAATAACTTGGCAAACTCTTCTTCCCCCTACCTAGACATTTCTGCTCATCGATGACTGACAAACTTTCAATGTCATCTAAACTCTCCTTCTAAACTGGAATGTTTTGATTGGAGTTTATTGCAAATTTTCCCCAGAAAAATATATACTCCTCGTTTACACAGTAAACAACATGTATTTTTACACTTAGTTGTTTGATAGATTTTCAAGAACTAGTAAAAAAAAAAATTAAAAGTTTATTTTGGAGAGTCTCTTCCTTAAATTATATGATCTGTTGCCAAAAACATTGCCATGTTCACTTCCCCCTGCCTTAACTGATAGAAATGTAGAAATGCTTGAAGATAATTGGTTTCTCAAAGGTAAGAAGTTACTTGAAACTCGATCTTTTGCCAGTAGAGGTAGGTCCTTCAGGCAGCTGGAGAGGCTTTTCTAATGAGATCCTAGCTCAGTCATTTACATATCTTTGGTGGTTATTTTCTTATGCAAATTCACAGAGTTTTCACCACATAGAAACAAGCAACAACTGACTGTTAAATTAATTGCTTCTTGATGAAAACATCCAGCTTCTTCTTTCTTATGAGTTTACAGAAGGTTATCAGTTTGGATTATTATAATCCACATTACTTTGGTGTTCACACCACAACCAGGTTCAGAAAACAATCCTATAATATATAATTGCAACTGCAAGGTTTCTCCCTTCAGAGAAATACTACTAAGTTTTAATCAAAGGTTGCAAAGACAAATACATTACATACAATGTGATGAAGACAACCTAGGATATCCAATGGGGTTTTTTTTGTTTCGTTTGTTGGTTTTTTTTCTCTTCTTCTTTTTTAATAAGGAAGCAAACCACCATGAGTTTCTTTATAGATATTCAAAGGAAGGAGGTAGTAGGTGTCTTAAAAACTCAAAAGAGGAACTGTTTGCACATTTTCTATGATTCAATTAGCATGCTAGCAGGGTATAACCTTCAAAGCAGTTAAGTGAAAGGGAAAGAGTAACAGTGTTTTAAGATCTGTGTTTCTCAAACAGGAAGCAGGACTTCAACCTGGGGAGGTAGTGATGGAGGGAATAAACCAAAGAAGTTAGATCAGAATGGGAGCTTTCATCATCTCTTCTAGATTAAACACCGGAAAGAAAATAATATCCTTAATTCCTTTCCACATTCTACAAGAATGACAGAGACAGTGATGGACTGTAAGGTAACTGTGGTATGGTAAAAGCAAACGTTTAGCTTCATGCAAATGCAGTGTTATGCCTTAATTCACTGCTTTATTCTGTTCTCACACTATCTGAAAGCTGCTGCTGCTGCTGCTGCTACCAGGCATCAGGAACATGATCCTATTTTGTTTGATGTAGCAAAAGATCAAGCTGAACTTTCCTTAGCCTCTAGCTATGGTAAATTCTGTAATGAAGAGTTAATCTATGCGTAACTCGAAGGTTGAAATTATACTTTCATCTGTTCTCGGTAAAGGTGTAAATCTTGGCAGATATTCTGACCCCCTCCAGCAGATCCTTTCTCATAACACATAGTCTGCCAGGCTTTTTTATTTTCCCTTCTTTTTTCTTTTTATTTTCTAACACAGCTCTCTTCAGAACTCTGCAAATATTTACTGGTTAAAGCTCAAACAAAGACATCAAATGCTTGAAGAGTGTGATATTTTCCTCTTAATCATAAGGCACTCACATGACTCTAATAATTGTCTTATTTTATTCAAGTTTATTTATCATTTACCAATGACTATTTCTTTTGGTGCCTGTAATAACATCAAGCAGGACCAATTTCTGTTACATTATGCATTGCACATTAGAAGCTAGCCTCCAGTCATAAAGCTATTTCAAACACTGTACTGTGGAACCTCATGCATTTTCATCGGACACTGTTTGTACTTTCATAGCTCATGCATATTTTTAAATGTCTCTTCCACTTCGTCATCTCTCAACTTTTATTACAAAGTGCTAAATATGTTTCTAATGCTACTAAGCACACACACTATCATCTGAAGAAATAAATGAGTAACTAGTCACCATGTTCTACTGACAGAGTGGATACTGTGCAATATGTCAATTTCAACTCCATTTTCAGCTCTTTGCTTATCATTATTTACATATTTAATGAAGATATAAAACTCCATATAATAAACTTTCTCTGTGAGAGTCATTCATTTTTTAAACATCACAAGTGCATATGAAGACATCTGAATGTAAAACTCTACTTTCAGAAGCGCAGGAAAAAGTGTTTAGAAACAACATCTAAGAAATATTCTTTATAAATAATTGTAAGTTATCTCCTCTAGTTATTAACTTTCCACAACATACAATAAAAATATTTAATTAATATTTCCACCTCAGTTTATCTGTATTACTAAGAGGGGACTTTTCCAGTCATCACAGTATCACAGTATCGCCAAGGTCGGAAGAGACCTCAAAGATCATCAAGTCCAACTTGATACCACAGGCCTCAAGACTAGACCATGGCACCAAGTGCCACGTCCAAACTCGCCTTGAACACCTCCAGGGACGATGACTCCACCACCTCCCTGGCCAGCCCATTCCAGCAGTGAATGAGTCATGAGGCATGGTTTTTTGGTTCTCTCTGTTAACAATGGGACATGAGTAAGGGGCAAATATATCTTGCACAACTATGTCTGTGCTGACAAAAACTCTGGTTTTATATCATAGGTAGGTTTGAGGTAGTTTTATGGAGGATGTTAAGTCCTACGGGAGAAGTGAACCATTAACCTTCATTAATAATGAATGAAAACTCCTATTGCTATTAGGATTCTAAAGCAAGCCAAATTAACACAGTTCTAAAAGCGAAATGCAGAGAAAACATTGTGAAACGCAGCACTGCAATAACTGCCAAATACCAGAGAATTTATGGATAAGTTCAAATTTGTACTTTGATTAACACAAAGGAGTTCAAAGTTGCTGGGTTCCATCCAAAAAGCATCATTAAATAAGAATAATAAAGGAAAGATTCCTTTAGTGAGATACATATCCACCTTTATCTGAACCTCTTGAACTTATTAAACTCATGATCAAAATAGCAGTAAGACCTGACTTCATTCAATTCTGGCTTCTAAACCAAAGTATATACCTAACAAACTACCTTTTCACAGGAATTTAGATGGACCTTTTTTCAGTATTGGTCATGGTTTGCAAGCAGAAAAAGTTCTCTAAAGTATCAATAATGAGCTTAGGTTGAGACAAATTGTAAACTAAAAGGTTAGATTTAAGTGCAGATCAAATTTAGAACAAAAATTTTTATTAGATTTTGTATCTTGACCCAATTTGATCTGGATGCAGAAAATTATTAGTCAGATGACAGAAATTGTTTCAGAACCCCTAAAATAAAAACACACACATTACCTTTTGAAGTTGCTTCCACTTACTGCATTTTAAAATAAAGTGCATTTAAATGATGTATTTAATGAAAACCA
The DNA here is from genome assembly GCA_013396675.1 of Eubucco bourcierii. Classification (NCBI taxonomy): domain Eukaryota; kingdom Metazoa; phylum Chordata; class Aves; order Piciformes; family Ramphastidae; genus Eubucco; species Eubucco bourcierii. The sequence goes on from VWZE01015760.1 coordinate 203,247, forward strand.
AAGTCCCATTTTATTGCTGATGCTAATGGAAACCCATTGCCCAGGAAGATTTTCAACTTAGCCAGTTTTCAGCTAATGTGTTTATAGTACAGCACTTCCGTGCAGATGTAGATTGCAAATGTGTTATATCCACGAACTAGCATTTATGGCACATCTGTTAAAATGCACTAGAAAAATCCCAACAAAAACTAGTCTTCTGGTCTCCCATAAGGGTTACTCTATCTAGTTTTGGGTTCCAAGTTCAAGAGAGACAGGGATCTGCTGGAGAGAGTCAAATGGAGAGCTACGATGATGACTGGGGAACTAGAACATCTCTCGTAATAAGAAAGACTGACAGAACTGTGGCTGTTTAGTCTTGAGAAGAGTGAGAGGGTATCCTATTAATGTCTATAAATACCTGAGGGGTAGGTGTCAAGACTGAGGTGACAGGCTCTTTTTCGGTCGTGCCCAGTGATAACACAAGGAATGACTGGGTATGAGCTGGAATGCAGGAGGTTCCACATCAACATGAGGAGAAACTTCCTTACTCTGAGTGTGACAGACTATTGGAACAGGCTGCCCAGAGAGGTTGCAGAGTTTCCTTACCTAGAGGATTTCAAAACCCTCCTGGATGTGTTATTGTGTGGCCTGCTCTAGGTGATTCTGCTTTGGCAGGGGGTTTAGACTAGGTATCTCCAGAGGTACCTTCCAATCCTTAATATTCCACGATTCTGTGATAATTCACTGGCTCTATAGCATAACCATCATTGCTCCATTACATATGGACAGCAACTGGAGTTAATGGGATTACTCATAAAATAAGAAACTACTGAATACGGATAGTAGTTACAATCTTTCCAGTTCCATATGCATTCATCTGTTCAGGAAAACTACACAAATGCCTGCCCTCACCCTACTCATAAGTGTGTTACAATCTGATTTAGAACTGCATCCCCTACTTTTCCTTGAAATGCCTTGAACCCTAAAATGCTAGTGCTATACATCTAGGTGCACTGACACCCTGCCAAAGAAGGATGCAGCCTAGTTTTGTGTCACTGGTCGTATGAATGCTCGGTCTGCTTTGAGTCTTCTGAGGATTATCTTTCCCAGCCCAGGTGTGGCTCTCTAATTCTCTAATTCTCAGACCCTCTAATTCTCAGGGTCCGATAAGAGTTTAAGACAAGAGTATTCAAACACAGCTGGAGAATGTGGGGTTTTGTGTGTCGGTGCAAGGAATGTGAATTTCCAAGAAATAATGGTGGGAGGAAAATACCAGGCATATTGACTGCTGACAGAAGCCACATTTGTGCCAAAATATTCAAGAACAGGCATCCTTCTGAAACTGTTACCGCTGTAAGATGGAGCTGAAAGAGAACATGTGATATCGAGGACAGTATAAAGCAGTGTCTCTGTGGCACATAGCTTTCAGCAAATTAACCATCTTCAATTTAGGCTATCTGTATGCTATGTATCCACAATGCACGTCTTTCTCCAGTCCTCTACTCTCTTTCAAAATGTGTATATTATATTCTCCTTCTCCACAATTTTTAATAGCTTCATGCTGTGTGTTGATATATGTGGCAGACAGAAACAAAGATAAACAAAAGAATGCTCTGTTTTGTTTCCCAGGAGAGGGGAAAAAAAAAAAAAAGAAAGAAAAGAAAAGAAAAGAAATTTCAGAAGTATTCATTTATAAAAGTAGGACTTTCTGACTACACAATGATTCATCATGTTAACTGAATCACAGAGGCAGATTTCAGACTGTGGATGGATTCAACCATGGAAGAATCCAATTTGTTGACAAAAAACCCCAAACTGCATTGTATGATTTACATCTACACAGACACATTCCGTGCTTTCTATGTTATCAGCTCTGGCATAGTTTGCTAAAATTTTACTATTTTAATCTGATATTACTGTTAAATACATCTGACATAATGCTCTTATGCATGAATCAATTCTGAGCAAAATCACAAGGATTCAGAAATGTAGATGAGTGCTAAAATAAACTGAACTTGGAGATGAAGGAAAAAGAGAGAGAAGGAAAGGGAACGAAGTTATCCAGACTAGCATATGCAAATGAAACATATGGTTCAGCCTGCTTATTCCACAAGCAATATACTTATTGAGGATGACTCATAAACACATGTGCTTAGTAAAACCTAAAATCATAAAATAAAATAAATAAACCCCAAAACAACAACAGCCCATAAAACCAGTTTAATTGAAACATTATTGTAGTAAAATCTAAATTAAAAAAACCCCAAACCCAACCTTAAGGTTCTTTGTATTCCTCTCAAGTATGTGGTAAGTATGCCACCGCTTTTTCCTCCTTTCTTCCTTCCTTTGTAAGGAAAAGAAGTCATGGCCATAACTCCAGTTTGATACATGGACTCATCTCTAGTCTGCAAAAACTGACTTTTTTTTCAAATAAATGCTAAATTTTAAAGTAAGGTGATGTATGATTTCACACACAAATGGAAAGAGTTTTATGTTAATAACATCAACATAACTAAATTTGAAGAATATCAAAGATCTGTGTAGGGTTCTTTCTCCTCAAACCCAAACATTATTAATTTCTTTGTTGAAACAGAAAAAAAAAAATCTTTCCTCTCCTACTGAAAAGCTTAAGCTCTCAGCTGAGTCTGAAATCTCTGCTCTGCAACTGTCTATATAGAATCAAGAAGATGCTGGATATTAACTGTTGGATTTTAACCAAGAGCTGTCTTCCTAACATAACACCAGGACATGCTCAGGCTCTGAAAACAAAATGCTGTATTTTCCTTGGCCTGACAGTATAAACATATATTTACACTTAAGTAATCAGAAAGCTCTCCAAAACACAAAAGAGAGGATAACACTTTCCACATTATAGCAAAATGTACCAGTTGTCCAGAAAGGGGAGAATGTTGCCCCCTGATCACACAATGATACATGAACTTCATCCAAGTCCTTCTCTCTGTGGACCAGGTAAACAAAACCCATTAGATGGATTTTGATAGGGATGGACAGACTCTGGAGAGGAGCTGCCTCCCAGTCTTTGTCTGCTTATTTCCCCATAACAGGGGTGGAGAGGACTGGGTCATCAACTCTACTCCCACCCTTTGGCAGGCACAGAAGGCATTTAGCTAGTCACACTGTATTTGCTGATCAAGCACACATTCCTTATTTCCCCCCAGGTGCAAGTATCCCCTTGGTTACATCTGACCTATCAACTGTAATTGGACTATCTGCTGGTTTGCATAATCTAATTAGCCACTCTTTTCACCTTCCCTGTTAAGAAGAGCAAAGACCTTTTCTTAACCTTTCACTTTCACAATTTAACTCATTATTAAAATACAGCTATGCACTGACTCTATCCTTCCCAGTCTTTTTTTCTCCCTCCCCAAATATTAATTTCATTCCATAATTGTTGCTATCTGTCCTTGCCCTGGAAGCTATAAAAGAATGCAATCTCATCGATCAGTTCACTTTCTACTAGGAACCGCTGAGATAAACAGAAAGAATAACAGCATAAACCCTGCAGAGAAGAGATTTACAGAATTTAGATGGGTAAAGATCAATACATAATGCCCTTAGAACTGAAGTGAAATATAAGAAGTTCAGAATTCATAGAAAAATGTGTTTAGGTGTGATTGTATTCAAACAAAACACAAATTATGGTCATTCTGCAGACTGCTCGTATTGGAAACCAGTTAAGGGATTTGAAATGTTTACCACAAGACTGTAACAATTCTTTTGATACTCCATTCAAGTAATACAGAACTAGAGATCTGGGGACAGAGAATGACCTTTCAGACAGAAAAGGATTCAAAATTGCTATTTTGTTCTAACTGTGTAGAAACTTTAAACCAAATTTTCACCAAAGGGCTGTAATAAAGGGAATAAGAGTACAACATAGGTGTGCTGAAACTATACTCTTATCACAAAACTTCCAGTTGTCTCTGAAGTGAATATGGAGCATAAAAAGGATAGTGCTTGGTAGGACATGGCAAATCTGCCATCCATGAACCAAAATGTAGTGCAGGTATCACAGTACAGTGACTTTAGAGAGATTAAGCTGTGTTACACATTATTGTACATCCTTACAAAGTATGAATAAAGTTGGCATTATTAAATTAATATAGAAGAGTACTCAAATTAAATTAATATAAGAGTACTTAAGTAGCTCAACAACAGCAATTTTTATTACTATTTATTATTAGAAATGGGTTTCAAAACATGTTCTGTTGAAATGTAGATAGTATTTTTCAGACTGCAAAATGTCAGTGAAATATCTCAAGCTACTGGCAAACAAGGAAAAGATATAGGGCCAAATTCTCACTTCATTTGCAGCAACTGCAGTGTGTGTATGCAGCTCAGACAACCAACGGAGTTCTGGGTTGCATCAAGAGTAGCATAGCCAGCAGGGCAAGGGAGGTGATTCTCCCCCTTTACTCTGCTCTTGTCAGACCCCATATGGAGTTCTCTGTGCAGTTCTGGAGTCCCCAGCACAGGAAGGACATGGAAGTGTTGGAGTGGGTCCAGAGGATGGCCACAAAGATGATCAGAGGGCTGGAGCAGCTCTCCTATGAGGACAAGCTGAGAGAGTTGGGTCTCTGCAGCCTGAACAAGAGAAGACTTCGAGGAGACCTTAGAGTAGCCTTCTAGTATCTGAAGGGGGCCTACAGGAAGGCTGAGGAGGGACTATTTACAAGGTCTTGTAATGACAGGATGAGGGGCAATGGGTTTAAACTGGCAGAGGGGACATTTAGACTGGATGTTAGGAGGAAGTTCTTACCAGTAAGGGTGGTGAGGCACTGGCAAAGGTTGCCCAGGGAGTTTATGGTTGCTCCCTCCCTGGAGGTGTTCAAGGCCAGGCCTTGAGTAACCTGTACTAGTGGGAGGTGTCCCTGCCCATGGCAGGGGGTTGGAACTAGATGATCCTTGAGATCCCTTCCAACCTTACCATTCTATGATTCTATGATTCTATAATATCAAAATTAAGTGATTCCCATCAAAGCTCTGCAGGTTTCATAGAAAGCACTTTCCACATACCCACATTGCTCTCAAGCTTTAGCAGGTGTAGGGCTGCTTCGCTGCTTATTAGCAAAATGTGCCAATAAGAAAGGGTAAAAAAAAAGAAAGACTATGTCTGTGATGAGACCCACAGAAAAAAAAAAAAACAACATGCTGGTTTTAGCACATCTATTTTCCATTCATGGCCTTCTAATTTGTGTTAGAAATTTTATCTCTGACTCCTCCATAGGTACAGAATTGCATCTAAGGAACAAAGAAGAAAACAGGAAAACAAATCCCCCATGCCTGGGTCCATGTGTTTTTTCCCTCGCCAGCTGTAGAACTGAAAGTGCTAAAGGCATCTTGACTTAGACAAGAAGCAGTTAGAAGGAGAATGGATCTCAGCTGGCCAGGTGCAGATGAGAACAGCATGCGTGCTGCCCTGAACACTGAAGAGCTCAGGCGCATTGAGAAATACACAATCCAGCTTCTTACAGTTAGGAGGTACGCCATACAGTTTTTATTGAAAGGCATAATCTTCCCCCCTTTTTTTGTATTATTGATATTTTCTCAAGAAACACGAACAAACTCTGCAAATGACAGATATATCCAGCATCATGCCAAAAGGTAAGATAATCCCAAGTCTTAACCCAGCAGGGAGCAAGGCACTTTCCCCTCTCTACTGTGTCCCCTGCCATTTGACTGTTTCCTAAATATTTAAAAATAAAAAAACAAAGGCAAATATAAAACCTTCTTTTTTTTTTCCTTTTATTTTTTGTCATCTTCTTCTTGCAGCAGCCAGTAAAATAAATGGCTTAATTAGGTAAGTATTGGTTTAGTGTAAGTGTGTGTCAAGATATACACCTGCAAGTTGTGATTTATGGATATAAATACAGATACATGTTAGACAGATAAATATATAGATATATATCTGTGCATATATTTATATGATAAGATATGAGGTAAATATACATGTGTGTCTAGAGATTTTTATTTTTTTTAATTATATGAATCAGTTACAGGCAATTGAATCAATTCTGTGTTTAGAGCAAGGATGTACGAGACGAAGCAGCACTATGTGCAAATATCTCAGCAAGGCTGGTATGTGACATAGTGCCTAAACTGTGCAGGGGTGCTAGAGCCAGGGTCTGAGAAACAGGGCAGTGACTTGATTGCAGTGATTTTCCTGGGCTAAGCTGACTATGACTCACAGGAACTCCTACCCCAGCAGTATCTCTCATGAGGCAGCTAGAGTTTTCTAACTCTGAACTTGTTTTGCACTGACATACACCATTACTTATGGAAGTATTGGAGTCCACAGAATTTTTTTATATGGCTCAAAAGCAAATTCAGCAGTTTAACTATTATAAAAATTCTGAGTTTAATGGTTATATTAACACTGATACTGCTGAAGCATCCCAGCGCTGATTCCAGTGGAAAGATGTCACAGTGTTGCAAGGAATGCTTCATATATGGGGCACGTTTGCAGGTGAGGTAGAACCTATGCCACAAAGAATCATAGAATCATAGAATGGTAAGGTTGGAAGGGACCTCAAGGATCATCTATTTCCAACCCCCTGCCATAGGCAGGGACACCTCCCACTAGCACAGGTCACTCAAGCCCTCATCCTACCTGGCCTTGAACACCTCCAGGGAGGGAGCATCCACAACCTCCCCTGGCAACATGTTCCAGTGCCTCACCACCCTCACTGTACATCTCTAGTTTAGTGTCTGTATAAAGTCTGAAAAGTGCTAATCCGCCTTTTTATCTTCATTCTTAAGGCAGTAGTTTCATGGCAGTGCTAACTGAATGGAGTCTTGTGTATATGTGGAACAACCTTGTGTATATTGGCACAACCTGAATGCAAATAAATCTTTAAATAAGAATGAAAATGAGAGTAATGGACTACAAATCAGAAAACAAACATATGGACAAAATACCTGGAAAACTTGCTTTTGAAAAACTAAATATATTATATAAGACTTTTTAAATAGAAATTTTCCTAACTTGTAATTATACCAAAAACTTCATCTGAATTGCAAATGAGGGAGTATGCTACATTGTGTGGTAGTTTCTGACTTGGCTAAATTTGTATCAATTCATCTATTTACAGTTTAGAATGTATAGTGAATGTTGTCTCCTTTGTCTTGCCTCTGGTAAGGGGTTCAGCCAACCTGTGTTCTCTGTCCAAACATAAATAGGATACTGGGATTCCTGTTACTGCTAAGTAAAATCAAATTTCTTTGGTTCATTTGAATTTACATCAATTTGAGGACTGTTAGCACTTTAAAGAAATACATAAACAAAATAGTCCAACTGCTATTTTGTGACCTAGACACTGCTGGGTTTGCATTTCTGGGAGAATGTATGCAGTTATGGCAGGGGCTAAACTGTTATCTTCCATCAGAGTCACTTAGTAAATCAGACTTGTATCTGCTCTTGAAACACAGTTGTTCCGACTGCGCATAGCGTAATGCTTCTAATTCCTGACTGAATGCTTGCTTTGTTCATCTTCTCCCTGTTAACAGCATGCTAACCCTTTCTCAGTAAGATATGTGTCAAGTCCTATCCTGGAGGAAAAGATGAAGTCAACCAGATAGTTATTGCAGTTAGTTCAGTCACATTCAGATGTTCAGCACCTTGTTGACTCAGTTGCAGTAGTATAGATTTTCCCACACTATTTTCTTGACACTTGTGAGTCCAGCTTGTACGAACTGTACTAAGCAAACACGTCTCCTGCACCAAAATTCCACTCATTGTTAGTACTAAAGCAACAGGATTTTCTCCAGTTTGCAGACAGCAGAACCTATTGTTGTAAGAAAAGTCTCTCAGGATGGAATCTGAAAAGAATCATATGACCCAGAAAAGGATTAGCCTTCAGGAAGTCTTTGGGCATTACCATTTTGTGAAGGCATCCCTAGAGAGAGGAGAAAATAATAAAGTAAAACATATTTCTGGACTGAAGCCTATTCCAAAATAGATTATAGGGACTTTCAATTGTGTGAAAAAAAGAACACGTAATGGTTACTAAATGAGACTATGTCTTAGCAAGGGACATTGTGATGATTTAACACAAGTGAAGTCAATAAACTCCAATAAAAGAACATTTTTACCGAAGGGAGGAAAAAATAATCTTTGGAAAAGTTACTTCAATTTTTAAAATACAAGGCAATCACATCAGTTACTGTTGCACATGGAACTTCTACTGCTTAAATAGTCATCAATGATTCCTTCTTAGAATTTTGAGATTTCAGTTGTTTTAAGCTAACTTCCATTTTCTTCAGCACATGAAATGGATGTGTTGTCCTTCAGTTTCTTTAAGTCATACTTACAAATTTGAAGTCTTTTTGAAGTATTTAGACATAGTCAGACTCTGCTAATAAGAAAAAATTATTTCTTTATAAGGACATACATCTCTTCTCACTGGTAGAGATCAAAAAGTTAAGCAGCTTTATTGGGCAATATATTTTAAATATAAATTACATCTAAATAAACAATGCTCTATCAGCAATAGTGAAGAAACAGCTATCTTTATATAAAAGAAAATTCATAGTTTTTCTTAAGCAGAAAGAAAAATACACAGGTATCTACAAGACAGAGCACCTTTTGTACAACAAATATAATTAACTTTCTATCAACAGCAGCACTTTCTGAAAACAGGTATTGGTACAAAAGAATAGCCTGATGTAAGAAGCATGAAAGCAAAACTGGCATCCAGTTACTTCTCTGAGCTGCCTCAATGAGAAACCTGGAGACCAGCCTCCAGCCTTCTTCCCTGTCACCCCACTATGCAGTACTTCCCGCCACACAGATGTGCACTGGGAAAAGATAAGGAAGCACCAGGTGTATGTAGTAAAAATCTCCTAAGCTAGAACTCCAGCATGACTTTGCCTCCTCATTCAGCATCCACAGACAGCTCTTCACCTGGCTTTGTGCCCAGCTTCTATCCTGGCCAGACCTCCCTGAGCAGGTGGCATGGTGACAGGGCCTTGGCTGCTCTTCTGCTGAGCTCTGGAGAAAGTGATCACGTGGGGCTCCTCAGCATCAGCAAATTGGATGTTATTTTCCCAGTGAGGCTGTGAAAAAAACTCTGAGAAACCAAGCCAAGCTAAATAGGAGCATGGGGAGTTCAGGAGTACAGCCCTCTCCCTGCTATTGCTGCAGTCTTCCACTCACATGGCACTTCCTTAGGCACGTACCATGCCAAGTCTCTCCTCAAGGAGCAATTCAAGCTGAGCAGTAGGCAAGCAGCAGTATGGTTATGGCTGTCCTTCATGGTTCTTAATAGACCAAGCTCATACAAGCAAAGATAAAATTATTTAAGGCAGGACACGGAGATCAGATTGCACTCTTCTCCACTCTCTTACTTTCCTAGTTTAAAAACCCACCACCACAACTGATGAAAAGCTCAACATGAGCCTGCAGTGTGCACATGCAGCCCAGACAGCCAACCGAGTCCTAGGCTGCATCAAGAGAAGCGTGGCCAGCAGGGCAAGGGAGGGGATTCTGCCCCTTTACTCTGCTCTCGTCAGACCCCACCTGGAGTACTGTGTGCAGTTCTGGAACCCTCAGCACAGGAAGGACATGGAAGTGTTGGAGCGGGTCCAGAGGAGGGCCATGAAGATGATCAGAGGGCTGGAGCAGCTCTCCAATGAGAACAGGTTGAGAGAGTTGGGGCTCTTCAGCCTGGAGAAGAGAAGGCTTCGAGGGGACCTGATAGTAGCCTTCCAGTATCTGAAGGGGGCCTACAGGAAGGCTGGGGAAGGATTATTTACAAGGTCCTGCAATGACAGGACAAGGGGCAATGGGCTTAAACTGGCAGAGGGGAGATTTAGACTAGATGTTAGGAGGAAGTTCTTTCCAGTGAGGGTGGTGAGGCACTGGAACAGGTTGCCCAGGGAGGTTGTGGATGCTCCCTCCCTGAATGTGTTCAAGGCCAGATTGGATGAGGCCTTGAGTAACCTGTACTAGTGGGAGGTGTCCCTGCCTATGGCAGGGGGTTGGAACTAGATGATCCTTGAGGTCCCTTCCAACCTTACCATTCTATGAACTGTGAATAGAGAGGAAGATCTTTACTGTGGGAAATTGTTCTTTGGTTTTTTAAATATTTTTGTTTGGTTTTGTTTTTTGTCTCTTGAGAATCTACTCGCAAGATATTAATGTAGACCACATAGAAAGTTGCTGCAAATCTATATGTGCTCTCATTGACCCTGTGGTTGATGGCTCAGCACATCCTCAGCTTCTGGACACTGTCAGGTAGAAGAGAGATGCGTGGTGTGGAGCCCCCAGACCCTATCTGGTCCAGATGTGCAACCTCTTCTCTCTCCTGGCCAAAAAACCCCCACTTTGCGCATAACGGTTATAACCGATTTGGTTGGTGCTCAAACGTCTAGATATAATTTATACTTTTGTTTTTGTTCTTTGAAATCTTACTTGAAGCCTGAAGTCTCTCTTAGGGCAACTGTATTCATTTTTTAACCTTATACATAATTTTACATTACTCGCCAAAAGATAAGAATCCAATTTTCTTATATCACTATTTTGAAGGTATTCAGAATGATACACATTATAAATCTTGTTGAAGGATATATGCCTGAGGTATGGTGAGGATATACAGGAGCTAGCAGGGCGAAAGGAAATGTTGCTAAAATAAGCAGATGGGTGGACAGATGGGCATGAGAGGAAGAAATAATATTAATCTGCAAAAAGATAATAAAAGTCTCAGGAAGAAAAAAAATTCCAAAACGAAAAAGTAATGGTCAAAATATAAAGGATGAGACAGTTTACTCAGTAGGCTTGCAGGGATTTAAGGTTTCTGCTGCAGTGAACAAGAAAAAATACCAAAAACACAAACAAAAAACCCCACCAAAACATAGTATCTTAATCCTGATTCATTTGTTACTCAAATATTTGACTGTAAAAAGAGCATTTTCCAGGCTACGATACTCGGTTGTGAATGGTTATGCTGCTTCTAATTAAAACCAAGGCAAATCTTTCTCTAATTCATGGAATGTTTGGCTTCTCTAGGCTTAGGTTGGGCTCTCAAAGTGACTGAGACTTTGAACTTGGGGACTAGGGGTCGGTGGTGTGTGTGTGTGATATATTCAACAGCTGTAAAAGTCATGTGATCTATTATAGTTCCCTAATGTGAAATATAGGTCCCTTGTCCACACCTTGGTGGGGCTATATCCCACCAGGATTTGTAGCTCTCTGGAAGGACAGATTTGCCTCTTTCTGTGGAAGCTCAGATGCCACATTTGATGCCCCAAAAGGATCAGTTAAGTTTAGCTAAAGAACTTCAGAGTAGTTGTGATTCTTTTAGAAGAATGCATTAAATATATATGATCTAATTAAGTTTTCATGGACAAAAGGGTTCATTTCTGAAAGATATTGAACTGTTGGAGCATGTCCAGAGGAGGGCCACGAGGATGGTCAGAGGGCTGGAGCAGCTCTGCTATGAGGACAGGCTACAAGAGTTGGGGGTCTGCAGCCTGGAGAAGAGAAGGCTTCGAAGAGACCTTATAGTAGCCTTCCAGTATCTGAAGGGGGCCTACAGGAAGGCCGGGGAGGGACTATTTACAAGGTCTTGTAATGACAGGACAAGGGGCAATGGGTTTAAACTGGCAGAGGGGAGATTTAGACTGGATATTAGGAGGAAGTTCTTTACAGTGAGGATGGTGAGGCACTGGTACAGGTTGCCCAAGGAGGTTGTGGCTGCTCCCTCCCTGGAGGTGTTCAAGGTCAGGTTGGACAAGGCCTTGGGTGACCTGTACTAGTGGGAGGTGTCCCTGCCTACGGCAGTGGGTTGGAACTAGATGATCATAGAATCATAGAATCATAGAATCATAGAATGGTAAGGTTGGAAGGGACCTCAAGGATCATCTAGTTCCAACCCCCTGCCATAGGGGTG